>LS990919.1:33038841-33378028 GCA_900464855.2 Musa schizocarpa
AATAGGATTATTAAAAACCAATAATTGATCTAAAACTAACCAAATTAATCTTTGTCTGATGCCTATACCCATAATTTTTGTCATGTATAAATTCATGGGTGAAGCAGTTACTATATTTTTTTTAAAGATTGATCAACAAAAATTATTTTCATCTCTAGCAAGGTCTTTAATTTCGAATAATATTACTCATGCCGGGCGGTATGTACGGGTCCGCCAGCAAACCGATATATGGACCACTCGCAATTGGGTGGTACCATCGATTGGGGCTGTTTCCACCCAGGATGGTGATCAAGGGAGAAGGGTGGTATTAAGCGAGGGAAGAAAGAAAAAAAAGAAGAGGAAAACCTGGAGATCGGCATCGCTCTCCCTCCTCGTCTGTCAGCGACTTCTCTCAGTGCGGGGAGAAGAATCCGCGATCGCGGGGAGAAGAGAGACGACGTCGTGAGCAGAAAAGAGGAGACGTCACGGGCAGATATATATATATATATATATATACACACACACACACACACATATATATATATGAATATACACATATATATATATACACACACATACACACACACACACATATATATATATATAAAGGTGATGACGTCTCATTTTTTAGCGACGTCGCCCCACTGGGGAGAAGAGAGGGCGACATCGTAGAAAAATTTTTCTTTTTACTTATATATATATAAAGGGGCGACGTCGTCTCACTTTCTGCCCGCGTGGGGAGAAGTTTTCTTCTCCCCACATGCCAAAAATAGTGGCGAGGCCATTGTTTTTTTTTTTTACTTTTATATATACGGAGCGGTATACCGAATTGTACCGCTCGGTACACAATATCGTACCGTACCAAACAAGTCTCGAAACTTCGGTATGATACGAAATTTCAATCCTTGATCTCCGGTGTCTCTTGTTAATCAATAATGCAATACCGAACACACTCAAATTAACTATTTTCTTTTGTGTCATTGTATTTGCCTCTAGTCGCCTTGCTGCATCAAACAACAGAATGTGTCCAAACAGATACATGCATGTCACAAACATCTCTTTAGATTTTTATTTGTTCTCAAGGCCATAAAAATGCTCATATTACTTGAAAAATAACAAATGACCAAATGTAGTATACAGTATGATTGTGATGCTTAGTACTATTCTAGTGCCATCAAAATGAAACTCGCAGACAGGGTACAGTAAGTTACTAATCTAGGAGTAGTGCCACTTACCTTACAACTCGAACCGGATACCCTTTCAGGCAACTAACTCTTAAAGCTGCATTAAGTTTCTCAAATTTCTGGTCAAAGGCCTGCTCCTTGTTCGTGCGTTTGTTTCCACTTAAGTCACGACCACCACTTCCAATTTTGCATCAAAAAATAACAAAGTCAGACATGCATAGTGTAAATATACTGCTTAAATAATCAGAAAATAAGCAAAGAAATGAACATCAGTAGATATATTGCATTAGGAAAGAACAAAACTGACAAAGCCAAGAAACAACAGGAAACATTTATAAAGAACCACATTCTTAAATTGGCCATGTTTGTTCAAAGGATGGACTGTGAACATTTGCAGCAAGTATAAGCACCTGCCAGTATAAAGGAACCAGTCTCCATGATCTTCATCATCTTCATATCCTCCTGAGAGTGCAACTGATTGAGCACCATAATCAGACTGCCCAGCTATTCCTGCTACATGAGGAAAATGGGCACCCCATTGCCTGCATTCCATCCGGTCCTCCCACATCTCTCCAACCAACACACCTAGGTTTCTTTTTGGGTCATTCTCAGCAAGTATTGGACCAAAATGGTCTGGAGCAATAGTAACAAATATCTGGCCACTGCATGCATTTGCTTTACCAGCCTTCTTAGCCCTCTCAGTAGTAAATGCCTTCTCAGGTCTGCTTTCATTTCGAATGAAATGATATACATTTGTTTGGCTCCCAGATGTGGCTGACTTTGCAGCCTTTGCCATACGAATAGCCACTACAAGGGCTGAGTTGATTCTTGGTTGGGACACCATTTTAGGCGGGATAGAAAATCGGCACTTTGCACATGTATGTTTACCCTGCCCAACCCACTTTTGGAAACATTTTAAGCAGAAATTGTGACCACAGGGTGTCTGCAAGGAAAGAAAAGAAGTGCATGAAATATTTACAATTTTGTATTAGCAGTTCACAGATGATCATCAATCAAGAGTCCCCTTCTTATATGTTGCTCAAATAGAATCTAAATGAAAAAAAAGGAGCTAAATTGGCATTACAACTACTAACTGGAAAATACCAATTTAGTAATTCAAGACTTGCATGCCTAGGCATTTTCAGAAAGATTTGACCAAAAAACACTTTTGACAACTGAAATCTGCACTGTTGTACTCGCATCATATACAAGCACAATCTCACCATATCCATCAATATGGCAATATTGTGGGCACGTAGTAAATATTAGCAATCCTGGTCTGAAGGGGATAATGCAGATCTCTTTACTATTATTTCACATAGGATCAACCCAAGAAATCAAATTCAACTGCAATGGTTTTTGCCCCTACAATGATTCATTTTTCAAAATAGTGGCATTTCAATGACAATGCATTAACTGTGCATGTCATGGTGCAACTCAACAAGACATACACTACACAGTGAGAAGTTAGTGGTATGTTAAGCTGGCATGGGCTGTCAAAGAGCGCACAGTACAAGAAGGTTGCACACCTGTTGCAAGCAATGAGTTAACATTCACAAGGACCAAAGAAAAACAAAAGGCATGATAGAGAAGACACCAAAAGTCACAACAAGGAACTCTGCCAATTCCTTCAAAAAAATAGGAAGCATCATCACATTAGATTTCTTGCATCACTCACAATTTCTTAATTGAAAATTTATTCGCACATCACTGATTGAATTGCTTGACAGATCATGTGCATTTTTTTTCCCAAACACGAACCACTAAATAAACATGACATACTTCATTAACGAGATAATGACCCAAATTTGCTCATTTTAATTGTCTTGTTCACAATGTATGGATTCTCCAGTCTGAACTGATAGAAACCAAATCAAATGAATGTGCAACATTCATTTCCAAACCTAAGTTGCATGAGGCAATTGGTATACAAGTTTACAAAGATAAAAATGTTTCAAATTGTAATAAAGACTGTTAATGGAAATTCAGAATTTTCCAAAGTGGATAGACCACCCTATGTTCAGTTTCCTTTAATTAAGAGTGTACTGTGTACTATGGCTTGTATCACTAGTCGGTACAGAGTCAAATGAATAAGAAGGATTCTGATTATTATTCGAAATTGGAGAATAATACATAACGAGCTATTAGCTCAGTTGTATAGAGCACATTGTATGCTCTAGAGGTTAGATTATTAGGAGCCATACCTGGAATTCAAGTATCCATTCGCAAAGTAGGAAAGAAAAAACCTAGCTTTCAAGTACATGCCACATTCGACTGCAGGCAGCATAGTAAACACCTCGTCAACTTATCCACTGTCAGGTGACATGAAATCATGCATAATGACCTCAAACAACATGTGTTTTAAACTAAAATTATCGTAGTTATACAAACACGAGACATCATTCTTTTTTTTTTTTTTTTTATTTGCAATGCCTTCTAATTGAAATGTTACTTTTGCATTCAAGGAGTGGGAGATCAGTTGATCCGAAATACTTTGACTAATCTCAAACGCATTCTAGGAGTGGATGACCAAAGATGATCCATGTTGATTTTCATAAGAAAAGGGCTAACATGTGGTCTTGAAATCCCTTTGCTCATAAAAAAATCATACCCAGTGCATAAGGCTCCCACTAATGCGGGGCCAATGTAGAGCCTAGGGAGAGTCAATGTACGTAGCAAGGTTGATTCCATCCTGATCTCCTAGGTTGTAAAGGAGCAACCTTATCATTGTATGAAACTTCTTCTTTTAATCATAATACACTCACAATTTAATTTACTTCTTCAAGCATCAAGTCCTCCAATACAAATCTCCTTAAAATTTGTTTAAATAACAAAATAGTTCAAAATGGAAACCACATATCTTAACACTTGCATTTAGACTCAAGATGCTCTAAAATAGGTAATTTAAAATTGTGATTTTCTTAAATAACTAAAGAATTCAAGCGACAATTCCATATTATGATTAAGAAACAAAAAAAGCATACTATAACAAATATCTGACAACAAACAACTTGGCTTGAATTCTATATCATATAATTAAGGACCAAAATAGGTATTTGACATTAATTTAGACTACAAGTACATCCAACCACTCATTAATAGTTTGGCCCCTTTGATTGAGCTTGTAGTAACGTTTTAAACCGCCCCCCAATTATTTTCTCCATTCTTTAGAAACCCCATGCTTCTTTCCCTCACAAGCCCTGCCACTACTCTTTTTTCACTTCGCCAAACTATAACTTTTCTCAATTACTTATGTTGCTACTTAGCTGATCAGTGCTCCTTGAATCTTTCTCTGATGGCTCCTGAGCTCTCCTTTGACGTTGATGGCATCTGCATGGTTTGCCGCACGGTGCTTCCTAATGCTGAGGGGATGAACTACCCACATGCATGACCCCCTGGCATGCTGACTGTCCTAAACAATTTAATTATCATTTGAATGATCAAGGTCAATGCCTTGCTTATAAAATGATAAATTATTAAACACGATATGTGTTCATCAATTAAGAAACAAAAGTGGCAGATGATAACAAGAAATAGAGGAAGGGAATAAGTAAGCACATTGCAGTAATTATGTGCTCAATGAAGATCTCATATGTTCTTCAACATGGAATTTCCCAAATAGCATGGCATTCTTGGCAATTTCTTTTTTTTGGATGCTTATTTGTTTCATATATTGCTCCAAACAAAAGTAGCAAGAATCAACCTTTATCTCCACATAAATACAAGATCATTCCCTTTTTCTCTTGAAACACCATACCAGCTTCCAATCCACTTTCAATTACTCAATACCGATCTCCAATTTCAAACTGCAGCCTATATATCAAATCAGGACTTCGTGAAGCAAGGTCTCTCCAAATCCCTTTATAATAAGCTGAAAGCCTTGTGCCTCTTTTCAAATATTGATAAAACCCTTGTATCACAAATGACAACTTACTGCTGAATAATGTTGTCAGTTGTTGCAGTTGTGTTTTCTTGTGGTGGTGCCATAATAAGAAACGTCCAGTGCGTCTCCAAGATCAATTTTTAAAATCATCATTGCAAACCCCATATTCTTTGCTATAGAAGAATACTAGAACAGTATTCATCCTTATTCACAGTTGGGCTATTGGGGGTCGAAATAGTAAGTATGTAACATATTCAATGTAGATTATGTGCACGAAAGAGAAAAAGAAATCACAAACCAGTTCACCATTGGAAATAAACTTCTACCAAAAAGAATATGAAAACATTGATGACATACCATATAAATAATGTGAAGAAAACAAAGAATATAATTCTAGAATTTGTACCACAACCTTAATCTAGTGAATTGTATCTAGTTTGTTAAAAGCCATTAAAACTGCAGTTCAAAAGCATAACAAAGAATGAACAAACTCAAAACAAAAGCAGAAAAGGAAAAGGGAAAACTAGAGTTGCATCCTAGTACATCACTTGATGAAAGATTTTGTTAGATGCTTCTTAAAAATGAAAGCAATGTGTTCTCATATCTTGCACGTGAAGCATGAAACAGAGGAATGGAGCCTTCAAGAACTATGTGAGAGACAGTTCAAATTGGCACAAGAGCACATGGCATTTCTTATTACCTTCTCTTTTGATCAATTTTATGACAGTTTTCTACATAAAGTCAATTCTTTGTTTTAGCAACTTATGTTTCAACTTGTTCAATATTTTCAACCTTAGTCCACGCACAGATGTAATTTGCAAGTTCCACTTTATTTCTTTGATTCCTATATCCAAGCGAAAAAATATATTCTTGAATATCTAGCATTGAGGCTTAATTTTTACTGCCAACACAACTTCATAAAACCCACAAAATTATTAGTTATTTCATTTTAATTCCAAGATTTACAACCAAGTAATAAGATACTTAATTTTGAGGAAAAAAATAAATCTAAAATCAAGTTTCAGAAAGCAGACTAGGTCATATTGAGCTTTTAACCAATTCTTGGTACCTAATAGCATGCCTTGCATCAATCAACATGCAAAAAAGGGAGTTCAGTTAAGCCAGCACAACCCAACACACCACCCTGTTGTCCCAAGTGTGCCAACAACAAGTGGCGAAGAAAATTGAGGGAACAATCAAGGAGAAAATTCAGTCACCAGTCTGCACATCTACAAAGCACTGACAACCTACGTCTGAGACAACTGTATACATGCTGGCTAATTGTGACCTCAGCACAGCAATGAAGGCTACAAAAAAGGCAGCTTCTAAAGATGTGAAGTTTAACCTAGTCTATTTAATCATGGACCAGTTCACTAATAAAGCTTAAAACACTCAATTATTTTAACAAAAATAATGACAATAATAAAAACATATGCTACATTCTGCAGCCATTTTGGTAAGGAAGCAATATGGACTAATATAGACCTGGAACAGACCAGAAAGGCAATAGACATAAATATTTTCTACAGCTTGATCCTTCTCGAAATATGCAACCATCACATATTAACCTCATAATTTTATAGCGTATGCTGTTGTCAAACAATATATTCTAACAAAAAATGAAAGTAAAAAAATGTAGCAAACTACAGTTTCATTTAACAAAACAGGAAATGATAGTTGCTAATACAAGCAAGAATAATATACTCGTCACGGTGTCTAAAACTTCTTCCTTCAATACTACCATCCGAACCGAAAGGAGAGATTGTGCTATCAGTACAAATTTGCATTGTTCATGAGCAAAAGGAAAGGAACAAAAGTGGTAAATGACACGGTAGAAAAAGTAGAAATTAGAGATGAGGAAATAAATTTCCACTACAATGGAAAGAATGCAAGGTAAAAGATATTCCCTAAAAGATTTTTAAATTTATGTGAAGAAAAATCTATAAGTAATCAAATAAGTTTGATATAAGCTGAAGCTTTCAAACAAGTTGGTAGAGAGAAGTGAATAAGGCTGACCAAGCTCTTATGTAAATCATCCATGACTTCTCCATTGTTCACGAGTAAAAGGAAATGAAGACAAGTGGTAAACGATATGGTAGAGAAAATAGAAATTAAAGTTGTGAGAGGAAACTAATTTCCACAAATTTTACAAGAGAAAGAAGGCCTGGTAAAAGAAAATCCACAAAAGATTTTAAACAATAATGTTTATAAGTTATGAAGCTGTTCGGTGAAGTGTAAAGAATATGATGTGCAAATAAGTTTGATAACGTGTATGCCGACCAAACTCTTGAAGTAAATCAGCCAACCAAACTCTTGAAGTAAATCATTTATAACGTGTATGCCGAATGTCAAATAAATTGGAAACTCAGCAGAACTTTGTGACGCTGCCTTCAAGTTTTCAGATAAAGATGGCACATGCAGAAAACAACAGATACCACTCTGCCATCTCCGTAACTCCACTCTTTCAGTTAGACTTCATTAATTACTTTGGATTAAAGACAAAATAACAGGAAGAAAAGGCATGAAAGCACCAAAACATCTACTAAAATGGTAAACCATGTAGAAACTATAAAGCAGGGAACCCAAAGACATCCAAGAATGTTACCCAGATCAGTCTCTCAGCCCATGCTTCACCACTGTGCATGGATAAAGATTCACAAGACAGAAAGATAGATTCGGAAAGTTAACAAGAACAAGGATCCAGGTCTTTGCCAAAGTGAGAAAACGGAGGATATTTTGAGGAGATGAATATTTTGGGAGCCCCGAGAACGAAAGAAATGCAGAAGAAACTAAAGATCATCAAGAGCTACCATCACGTGGATCATATGAACTCCACATGCATCCAGATCTCGATATGAACTCAGCAGAAATTAACGTCGGGGGAGTTGGAAAACCGCATAGAGGAACAAAAGAGGAGATGAATCGATACGATTTGACCTATGACTCTCTAATGACTTTATGGATCAAAATGTGTGTGTCAGTTTCTACAGAAACCAAATGAACTTGTCGAGACAAGTACAAGAAGCAACAAAGAGTAATCACTCACGGTGACCGGCCGCTCCGGCAACTGCAAGCAAAAAGAGCAGTTGAACTTCTCATCGAACAAATCAAGAACATCATCTCCACCCTCAGCTTTCTTCTTCTTCTTCTTCTTCTTCCCCCCTTCCTCTTCTTCTTCTTCTTCTTCTTCTTCTTCTTCTTCTTCCTCCTCCTCCACAACCTTCTTGCCGCTCACAAGAGCCTGCCGCCGCTTGGCTTTCTCCCGCTCAGTCAACGAGGCATCCGCCTCGATCGCCCAGACAGCGGAGATCAGGTCAGACTTCTCGCCAGATGCGTAAGCGGCGGCAGCGGGCAAAGCAGCGCCGCCATCCTCAAGCGGCGAGCAGTCCGGGCACTGCCAGTCCGCGACTGCCGCGAGCGTCTCCAGCGGCTTGGAGAGGCAGCCCGCGTGCCATGGCGTCGTACACGTGTGGCAGTTCACCACCTCGGCCTCTGGCGGCGGCGCGCGACAAACCATGCAGACGCCGTCTCCGTCGCAGGGGAGGTCCGGAGCCATCAAAAGAAAACCAAAGAACGGCGACGAAAGCAGCGGAGGAGGGTTCGGTGAGGCGAAGCGGCGGAGGAGGGCGGGTGGGAAGCGCGGGGTTCCGAGAGGAGAGAAGAATGGGGAGAGAGGAGGGGGTTTGAATTCTTTCCACGAATGGGGCTGAGGGGAAGCGAAGGTCCGATGTGCGAGTTGACTTAATCGAGGATCTATTTTGCCCTTTCAAATACGACATGAAATGAATTATTATATTGTTAATATAATCATAATGAATAAAAAGAAGGGTCAAGATCGTCATACAATCTCGATTCAATCGTGCAAAGGACAATGGCTATATTATTTTTTAATCTTCTATTTTCTAATAAAAATTAGATAATTTTTAATTTTTTATTTGAATTTTTCTTCCTATAAAATAAATATGGAGAGGATTCTTAAAAAAAATTCTAACTTAAGATTTTTTTTTTAATTCACATTCACAACTTTTTTCAAAAATAATTATTTTATCCTTGTTAGTCATTATCTTCTATGGTGCTTGGTTGCGCCTCCCCCTCTCTCCCACACCCCTCACTTGGCACCTAGTCATTTGCACGAGTGTACAAATCGAATCGAAAAATGAACTCAAAACAAACATGAACCGAATCGATCCATCGATAATTTGGTTTTGAAGACTATGAATAGTTCTAGTTTGGAATGGTACTCTTCTTCGATTCGATTAACCAATTCAAACTAAACCGAACTGATTTAAAATTAAAAAATATCAACTCAACCCAATGCCCTAATAACTCTAAAATTTCGAATTTACTACTCTTCCTTCGTCTCTATTGCTCTTCCTTAACATGGTCTAGCTCTCTTGTCTCATGTATGAACTCTAATTTTTTTTCATCCTTCTTTGTTTACAATCTCTTTGTTGATTTGTTTGAATTCCTATATTGATATATTGATATATTGATTTGTATGTATCATTGTATATCTTCATTGTCAAAGAAAAAAAGAGCTACATGTAAAGTCATCATTGCTCCGGGCATCTTCTAATAAAAAAATATAGAAAACACTTGCACATACGTCCGATTGCTTAGAATGTTTAGAATGATATTTTTTGAGAATGTAAGTCCAATTAGATTAAAATTCTGGTTTGGTTCAATTAAATTAAACCGATTCATAATCAATTCATTTGAGATGCATAGTTTTAAATTATTTATAATTAAAAACTAATTAACCGATTAACAAATTAGATTAATCGGTTTTGAACTAGTTTGATTAGGTAGGTCCAAAATGATTTCAGTTCAGAGCACCTTACTTTAACTGAACTGAACCATTATTTCAGTTTGGTTCAGTTCAAACCTTGGTTAGATTTAAACATCTTTGAACACCTCTAGCGCATGGGCGAGTTAGTAATGTCAATTGCTCCTCTCCCTTGTTGCCTATGCCTCCAATGCATGAGCTTGTTAGGATCGAAGCAACACTAAGAGGGGGGGTGAAAAATCTTTCGTACGATAAAAAAATCGAACTCGGAAGTGCTTAACTTGAAAGCGTGTTCGTAAAGGTGTGCAGCAAAAATAATAAGGAAGTAAAACACGTATAAAGATTTACAGTAAGGTAAATAACAATAAGTAAATACAAACCAAATAACACACCAATTTAAAGTGATTCGGTCAAAATGACCTACATCCACTTGCGAAGCCTTCTTCGAAGAGGCTCCCAACTTCCACTAGCAAATCACTTTGAAGGGAAAGGACAAATACCCCTCTTATAACCTTTTACAAGTGGTTTACACCCTTACAAATTTTTAAAGAGAAAGAGGGAGGTGAACACTCAAGCTATTGAAAACAAAAACTTGCTAAAGGCTTTGCTAAGACTTTTATCTCAATCTCTTGCTTCTCAAAGGTTGTCTTCTCAACTGAGAATTGAGGAGTATTTAAAGGCCCCAAGAGGATTCAAATTTAGGCTCCAAATTTTGAATTCTCTTGGGTTTCCGAGGCTGGCGGTGCCACTACCTGTCGGTGGCGGTGCCACCGCCTATCAGTATCTGACACTGACAGTGTACTGGTGGTTCCACCGCCCAGTCCGACGGTGTCATCGTCGAACCTCTCGGGTGCTGGGCGGTGCCACCGCTCGGTTCTCAGGTTTTGGGCAGTGCCACCTGTTAGGATCAAGAGCACAAGAGGGGGTGGGGGGGTTGAATTAGTGCAGCGGAAAACTTTCAACATTTAAAACTGCGTTCGTACGACAAAGCCGATTTCAGTAGAAAAGCCGATTCGTAAATCACTTTAACTTGTGATTATGCAAGAAGCAGTTAAAACGAATCTGTTAAGGTAGTTTGCTGTTGTGATGGAAATCAGAATGTAAGTACAAATTGAAATACGATGTTCGTACGAGAAAAGTGATTTACGTCTAAACACAATTCGAAAAATATTGAGCTTGGAAATGCAATTGTAAAAGCGCAGAAGGCAGTAAGCTATGAAGGAGGTTTGCAGTAAGGATAATAAGCTCAAAGTAAATGCAAATCAGAGAAGACGGGAGTTTACAGTGGTTCGGTCAATCATGACCTACATCCACTCCTCCGATTCCTCTTCCGTCGAGGCCATCGGCATCCACTAACAATCTTCCTTTACTAGGCGAAGATCAACCTCCTTCTTACACCCCTCTTCTCCTTTTACTGGGTTTAGGAGACAACCCTTACAAGCACTCACTCTCCTCTCTTAAACAGAATTCTAACACTTAAGCTAGAGGAGGGAAATTCTAAAGATTACAGCAGTGTTTTCTCTCTTTTAATCTCTTTGTGCTTGTATCTTTTACCCAGGGATTGGAGGGGTATTTATAGGTTCCAAAACAGTTTGAATTTGGAGCTCAAATCTGTCATCTCCCAAAATTCCAAGGTCTGGGGCGGTTGCACCGCTTGACAGGGCTCGAAGACTAAGCCTCTGGGCGGTGACATCGGTTGTCAGGGGCGGTTGCACCGCCGGGCAGAGCTCGGAGACCGAGCTCAAGCGGTGCCACCGCCTGACTGGGGCGGTTGCACCGCCCAGCCAAAGCTCGGAGACCGAGCTCAGGCGGTTGCACCGTTGTCAAAGGCGGTTGCACCGCTCAATCTCGCTCGGAGACTGAGCCTTGGCGGTGCCACCGCCTGCCTAGGGCGGTTGCACCATCCAGCTTTGCTGGGAGATTCTCTCCTGGGTGGTGCCACCGCATACACTATTTCAGCTCACTAGTTGGACTCCAAACTTGGCCCAAACGAGTCCGAACTTGGGCCCAATTGGCCCTACTTGGGTTATAGGATTAACACCTAATCCTAACCCTAATTAACGTGCTAACTATGAATTTAAAGACATTTTCTAAGCTATTACAAAGTCCGCAAGTCAAGACTTCTTCTGGCGAGCTTCCGACAAACTTCCGACGGTCTTCCGATGAACTCTCAGAAACCATTATGCAGACTCCCGGCAAGCTCCTAGACTTCACGATTTGATCTTAGCGAGTTCCAACGAGCTTCTTCGGCAAGCTCCGATCTTTCTCGGCGAGCTTCGCGAACTTCCAATGAACCTTCTGGCGAGCTTCCGAAAAACCCTTCGGCAAGCTCCCAACTCATTCTCGGCTAGTTTCGGTAGCGTTCCCGACGAACCTTCGGACTTCTGTTGAACTCTCGAACTCGCAATGAATCCTTCGCGCTTGACTCCGACACTTTATTTCACTTTATGTCTTCATCGTTATCATAGTTAATCCTGCATAATTAAAACAAAACTTCGATCGAGACAATTAATCCTAAGCAATTAAATAAGTTGTCTAGCATGTCATTGGTCCCTCGATGCTTCGTTCGATTCTTCAGCGCATTGTCCTCTCCTGCGGCCTATTGCCCAATCGGTTAGTTGACTCCACAACTCCGATATCCTTGGCGCAATACCCGCTCTTCTTGGCCCGATGCCCAAGTCCACGGCCCGAAGCCTTCTGTCGATACGTTGACCGATCCATCGGCCCGACGTCCAATCTTCTGACATGTTTCTCCGGCACAACATGATTTTTCCTGCTTTAATTGTCTCATCCTGATCGAAGTATCCTACGTCACTCAAAACGCATATTAAAACATAAACACAATTATCAATTGGTTTCATCATCAAAATACGAGATTCAACAATCTCCCCTTTTTTATGACGACAACCAATTGATGACAAAGTTAAACTTAACTCCCGGAGTTTAAACAAACTCTCCCTATCAATATGCCATATTGATAGAACCTTGAATTCAAACTGAATTCAAGTCATTGCAATATTCATCATGAATACTTGCAATGAACTTATGCATAACATGTCATGACATCAACATACTTCTCCCCCTTTGTCATCAACAAAAAGGAGAAGTATCACAATCAAGTGTTTGGAATATTAGTTCAACTTATTGCATAAAAAACATAATATCAAGTTTTATCATCATGCAGTTTTGAAGTCAGAAAATTTAGCAAGTATTACATCATACCTAGAACATTGAAGCTATCAAGTTTCAGATATGCAAGTTTTACAGCATATAAGATAGCACTTTTGGTAATGTTCAAGATAGCAAGTTTTACATCATGCAAGCTAGCAATATTATAACATTTTAGAACATGCAAGCTATCAGTTTTGAGATGTTCAAGAAATCAACTCTTGCTTCTTGAGATATGCAAATTTGTCAAGTTTTGCTAGATGTGCAAGTTAGCATTTTTGCCTCTTGAGATAGGCAAGATAGCACATTTGCTTCTTTTGAGATAACAACTTTTTGCTTCTCTTTAGACTACAAGCTAGCAATTTTTACTATATACAAGTTTCACAATATACAAGCTAGCAAAAACTTCGAAAGCAAATGCAAGATAACTTTCTTGTGTAGGCTCATGATTTTTGCTTCCTATTGCAATGTGCAAGTTGCAAGTTTTGCTTCTTGAGATAGACAAGCTAGCACTTTTGCAATTTTTGTTTCTTAAGATAGGCAGGTTTGTGATGTTCAAGATGACAAGCTCTTTCTTCTCTTTTGAGAAGTACTATTTTTGCTTTCTTTGCAAAATGCAAGCTAGCAAAATGCCAAACTAGCAAGAGATAATGTTTTACATGAGGCAAGCAAACAATTTGGCAAATGTTATATTTGCATCTTCTCTTTTGAGAAGTACAATTTTTGTTTCATCTTGAATTATGCAAGCTAGCTAATTTGCCTCTTTTCATGATGTTCACGCTAGAAATTCTTGCTCCCCTTTTGTCATTGTCAAAAACAAGGGAAGACCCTTATATTAATTTTTATATTATGACAAAGGTAAGTATCAATCTTATTTGTGCATCATTATATATTCAAATTAAAACATACATAATTTCAAAAACCTTATTTTTCATGCATGATACCGAAAAATAAATCAATCATCATTAATGGGCATACTCAAACATTAAAATTTTTAAGCATTTATCAATATGTTGATCATGATACCAAACATTCATCATTTAAAGCATTCATGATACACATCATATGCAATACATCATGTATATCATTATCATAAGTATTGCATACATCATTTTAACTTCATGAATATTTCATCATTGCATGCATCATACAAAAACATTTCAACCTATGCAAGCCATAAATACAAAGAAATCATGTCATGAAGGATAAAATCATTTGAATACCAAAAGACATGATTCATATAGTAAATATTTTCTTTAAATAAAATATCAAGAAAAATCATAGGAGTACAAAGAAGAGATCTTGTTTTAAAAGAAAATCAAGTAATAACTGTAATATCTTTCACTTTTGAAAATTTATTAATAAGGATTTATATGTCAATTGAAGGACCTATATGTAAATATAGGTCTTTCAAGGACTAAAATGTTAAGTTGCAAAAAGAAAAAAATAAAGAAAACCGAAAATTTCGGTTTTATCCCACCGCCTCCCACGCTCTCTGTTCGGAACAGAGAGAGGAGCTGTGGGGCGTGGGGAGAAGAAAAGGAGAGGGAAAAGAAGAGAGAAAGAAGAGGGAGAAGAGAAGAAAAGAAGGCAGAAGAAGAGATGGAAGAGGGAGAAGAAAGAGAGATAGCTACAGCAGCTAGGGCTGCAGCACCTCTGTTTCGTGTAGGAGGAAACAGAGGAGTTCATGTGTGGGGGCGTCGGGGAGGAGAAGGGAAGAAGAGAAGAAGAAGAAGAAGAAGAAGAAGAAAAGAGGAGGTGGCTGCGGCAAGGGCTGCAGCGAGGAGCTGTGGGGCGTTGGGGAGGAGAAAGGAAGAAGAGGAAAAGAAGAAAAGAAGAAGAAGAGGGAAAAGAAGAGAGGAGGAAGAAGAGGGAGAAGAGAAGAATAGAAGAGGAAGAAAAAGAGAGGGAAGTGGGAGAGGAGCGAGAGGTGGAAGCAGCTAGGGCTGCAGCACCTCTGTTTCCTGCAGGCGGAAACAGAGGAGACGAGGTCTGGGGGCGTTGGGGAGGAGAAGAAGAAGAAGAGGAAAAGAAGAAGAGAAAAAGAAAAAAAGAGAGAAAGAATGGCTGCACATGGGCTGCAGTGAGAAGGTGTGGGTGTCATAGGAGAAGGAAGAAGAGGAGAAGAAGAAGGAGGAGAAGAAGAAGAGGAAGAGAAGAAGTAAGAAGGGGGAGTGGCGGCACCTCTGTTTTCTGCACGAGAAACAGAGGAGAGGAGGTGCTGTACGTCGGGGAGAAGAAGAGGAAGGAGAAGAAGAGAAGAAGAAGAAAAGGAAGGAGAAGGAAGAGGAGAAGGGAAAGAAGTAGCTGCGGCTGCGGCTGTGGCTGCAGCTGTGGCAGGGAAAAAGAGGAAGAGGAAGGAAGAAGGAAGGAGAGAAAGAAGAGAAGGGGAAGAAGGGGCTGCGGCTGCGGCGATGGCAGCTGCAGTTGGAAGAGAAGAAGGAGAGGAAGATGAGCAGGGGAGGAAGAAGAGGCTGCGGCCGTGGCTAAGGCTGCGACTGCAGTAGTACAGCTGAGAAAGAAGAGAAGGAAAGGAAGAAGAAGAGAAAGGAAAAGGGAAGAAGAGCGGAAGAGGAGAAGGGGAGGCAGCTGCAGCTGGAAGAGGAGAGAAAACAGAGCAGTGAAAGAAGAAGAGGGCTGTGGCCGTGATTGCGGCTGCGGTGGTGGCGGCTGCGTCTTCGGCAGCTGCGTTTGGGAAAGAAACTAAGGAATGAGTAAGAGAGAGCAGGTGACTATGCCTTTCCGTTCTATATGAGCTACAGTTGTGGAGGAAAAGTAGAAGGATTTAGACTTTGGGCTAACACCTTCTTTGGATCTTCGGATCAAAATCTTTGAAAGGCAAGTTTCCCGATCGTTTCTCCTGTAATTGTTCTAATTTTTCTTATTGCAAGTATTATGATCTTCCTATTGCAAGTGTTCTGATCCTTCCTATTTCAAGTTTTATAATCTTTCCTATTGTAAACTTTATAATCTTTCATATTACAAGTGTCATTGATCTTTCGTTATAGTAATTTTATCTCTACATTTGCTTTGAATATAAGGAACTTTGAATTATTCTAGCCTTGCATTTGATATATCTCCTGTTTAGACGTAACGATTCAAATCTGTACAACTTCTGAGATTCTGATCCTTCTACTTTGTTATAGTTATAACGTCATGTATTGACCTCTGATTTGGACAAAACTTATTTGATCAGAATATAGACTCATAAACCTTTCTTTTGATAGTTTATTTTAAGAATTCGGAGTAAGTTTGCTTATCCAAACTTCTGTTTCAAATGAGCCTACAGATTCTGCAAAACAGGGATCGTAATTTCTGACCTTTTGATAATGAACTGCCTATAAGTCCCTGTTGGAAATGTTGATTTATTCAAAACTTATTTCATTGGAAAGTAGACTCGTAGATCTTTCTTTGATACCTAGATTAAAAGATTTAGAGTCTAAATGCCTACTCGGTTTTCTATTGAAACCGACCCTGTGAATTATATAAAATTAAGATTTGTTTTTTGATCTTGGGTTACCAAATCTATTGTAACTCTTTGTTGGAAACTCCGATTTGTTCAAAACTAATTTCATTGGAAACTAGGCTCGTAGATCTTTCTTTTGATATATGGATTGAAAGATTTGGAGTCCAAACACCTACCCAGTTATCTGTTGAATCTGACCTTATGAATTCTGCCAAACAGAGATTTTATTCTACGACCCTTGTTTACCAAATTATTTGTAACTCTCTCTGTTGGACAGTTCAATTCATATGAAGCTTATTGTATCTGAAAGTAAATTGAAATATCTTTCCAATGATATATTTTTGAGTAAATTGGAGCACGATTGATAGATTGAATCATTTGTTCAATGTGCCTCTTGAATTCTGCCAAAAATGGAGTTTTGGTCGATTTCGCATATTCTGGTTTCATTCCTTTAGAAATTGATATCCTTTGGCTTTCTTAATTCAATTGAGCTTTATATTACTGCTTTGAATTCTTGTATGTTCTTGTCCTTAAAATTATTTGCATTCTTGAAAACTATCGTGTAACGTTTATACTATATCGTATTGACTCATATAGGCACATGTATATCCCATGATTTCGCATTTGCTTTCGATATGTGCCTATTCCAGTTTCATTCCTTTGGACATTGAATTCATCTAACCTTCTTATTTGAATTGAGTTATATGTGATTGTTTGTAATCCTTTAATGCTCTTGCTTTCATTTCCTTTCAAATCTGAATACAATTGTGAAAGATTACTACTTACTTTGCATTGACTCATAAAGGCACATGTACATTTTGTTGTTCCGCGTGTGCTTCCGATATGTGCTATTTATTATTCATACTATCCTTTTGTACTCAGGTGTTTGTGGGATATTATGAACCCTTGCCAGAAATGGTGAAGGGAGTTATGCATAGAGCCTATGATGCTCTACCGGCCCTTATGACTTCACTCAGACGTGGGTGGATGAAGCTCCCAGACGTGGGAGACTTATGTTTGATGGTCATTCAGAAATGTATGTATCATATTATGTTATGGTCCCACTTCACCTTCTGTACGTTTGATATGATATCCAGAGCTTTGGTTATGTGTTTCTATACATGCTTTGGATAAGAATGATATGAATGTAACATCAAATTCGACGTTTGAGCTTCTATTTTGTATTCGTTCTTTGATATGCTTCAAAATGGTCCATATGCCATTGATATGTTTCGAAATGTCCCATTTATCATTGATATGCTCCGAAACATTTCATACGCCATTGATAAGCTCTGAAATGTTTCATTCGTTATTGATATGCTCTAAAATGTTTCCTATGCCATTGATATACTTTAAAATGCTTAACATACCATTGATATGTTCCGAAATGTTTCATTTGTCATTGGTATGCTCCGAAACATTTCATACGCCTTTGATATACTCTGAAATGTTTCATTTGCTATTGTTATGCTCCTAAATGTTCCATACGTTATTGATATGCTCCAGAACATTTCATACGCTATTGATATGCTCCAATTACTCTATGCTCCATTTGTTATGAACCAAATAGGTTTTGAATTACATGACACATATGATATCTTACTTGTTTGAAACCGTTCTTTTTGTTCTGAATATGCTTTGTCACTTGCTGAGCTGTTTTTAGCTCACTCCGTTGTTATATAAATCTTTCAGGTCAAGTTGTCACTCTTTGAGATATTTTGAATTGGGCTGAGGCAGTGGAGAGCTATTCAGAATTATGGGCAAGTCTTGTTGGTTATTATGTTATTGTTGTATAAGTGTATTTTGTATGAAATGAAATGTTATCGATAAATCGAAATGGATATATTGTGTAAAAGTGTTAGAAGATCTCTCTTATTTGGAAATTCAGAATGTTAAGTTTAGTGTATGATGATATGAACTTGTGGTGAATAGTTGGAGTTCTGATTGTATAATTTATCTAGCTTGTGGATTTATAAATATTGTTCATGTTTGTCAAGTTGGCTTGGGTTGCCATAAATGTGAATTATCGAGTGATGCAATATATGATTATAAACTGCACAGGTTTTATAGATGTGAATTTGATAGAATGTTTTTCAATGTCCTCAAATGTGTGTTTGGATCCTGGATGGATAGATTTGTGATGAAAATTTTAATATCATGGATATTTTTTTTGAGGGACGTGACAATAACTCCAAGAACTCACAAGGAAAAATCATGATTCATTTAGAAAATCTCCTCTCAAGAGAATATCAAGTAAAATCATAGAAGATCGATTAATGAGAAATTTTGATTTATAATAAAATTTCATGTATCGAATGTCGAGAAATCAAAATGATGATTTATATAAAAAATATCACAAGTTATATTTAAGAGAAAAATTATCATTCATTTTCAACTCATTCAATTTGTCACATCAATATTTCTTAGATATGCATGATACAAATCTTCAACATATAACATGCATAAATTCAAAAAATTAAAAGGAGAAGGGAAGAATTCAAATGTACGAAGATTTCAACCATCTCATAAACAAATGTAAGACCAAGTCATGAATCCAAAATTCCACGAAACAAAATGATCATCAAAGGTAATCTCATGTTATTCCAAGAAATCAATATCATGATTTTGATAAAACTCATTTCAAATTTAAATCATCAAAATCACTTTTATGGTTCACAAAATTCATAACATAGGTAGATTCATAATTTCATTGATAATATATTTTTTCTTTTTTTTAAGTATTTGATTTCATGTTAGCATGCCTTTTCATTTATGTTAAATAAAAACATGCATCAACATTTAAGATCGAAAAATGAATTTCATCATAGAACTATTAAGATCAATAGATTTTCATAAATGAATTATCATGGTCAAGAAAATTCGAAAATGAAATTTAACACTTTCATGCATTCGGACATGGTTTTGCCATATACACTCATGAGAATAACACATGCTTATCATCATGTATAACTTAAAATCTCATGCATAAAATTGTTAATCATTGTATCAAAAACATTTAATATTTTCATTACATCATTATGTATTACTTCAAATCAAACATGATTTCATTCAACAATGTTAATCAAACATGATACACATTATGATTTCATATTTCAATCAAAATCATTTTGTTTGTTTATCATAAAATATGTAATGTTATCATTTTCGAAATTACTAGTATGATCATAATTTTTATATTTTTATTTTTTAACATGTAATTTTCAAGAAAATTAATTCTAAACTAAAAAAGAAAATACATCATGAAAGCATCAAGTAATTTCAAAATAAATCAGGGGGATTTCGATTACCTTTTCATTGAAAGCGGTTAAGGCATAGTTTACCACCTTGTCTTTCTTGATTTTCTCCGCGTCTTCGGAGGAGTTCGATTCATCCCACTTTGTGTTCTTCTTCTTTGGCCTCTTCTTCCGTTCAAGTTCATTGTTTATTTTAGATTTTTATTTAATAAACTTTTTAAGATTTAGTGTTCGAAGTTCAAGTTCATCATCGTCCTCATCACTAGAGTCATCGCTCAAGTGGTATTCATTTGTCTGGGGTTCCAAATCCTTCCTGTTCTTTGGAAGGTTGTTTTGTTCATCATGTTCATCATGTGTATTGTGCACCATTTCATATGTCATCAACGAACCAATTAGTTCTTCAAGTGGTAAGTTGTTTAGGTTTTTAGCTTCTTGTATTGTAGTTACTTTTGAATCCCACTTCTTAGAAAGAGAACGTAAAATCTTGTTTACGAGTTCAAAATTCGAAAAATATTTGCCAAGAGCTCTTAAACCATTGACGACATCCGTGAAATGGATGTACATGTCAACAATGGTTTCGCAAGGCTTCATTCGAAAAAGTTCGTAAGAACGCACGAGAATATTGATTTTGGACTCTTTCACTCGGCTAGTGCCTTCATGAGTGACCTCAAGAGTTCTCTAAATATCAAAAGCTGAATCACACATCGAAACACGATTAAATTCATTTTTGTCATGTGCACAAAACAAGGCATTCATAGCCTTTGCGTTTAAAGAAAAATACTTCTTCTCCAAATCCGACCATTCGTTCATCGGTTTAGAGGGAAGTTGAAAACCGTTTTCAATAATGTTCCATAAATCTAAATTCATAGAAATCAAGAAAACTCTCATTCGAGCTTTCCAATAAGTGTAGTCCAATCTGTTAAACAACGGTGGACGAATAACCAAAAACCCTCTTTAAAGCCATGAAGAGCCATTTCTCTCGGGTGTAAATCCGAAATGAGAAATACCGGGCTCTGATACCAATTATTAGGATCAAGAGCACTAAGAGGGGGGAATTAGTGCAGCCGAAAAACTTTCAACGTTTAAAAAACTGGTTAAAATCACGACAAAGTCGATTTCAGTAGAAAAACCGATTCGTAAATCACTTTAACTTGTGATTAGGCAAGAAGCAGTTAAAACGAATCTGTTAAGGTAGTTTGCTGTTGTGATGGAAATCAGAATGTAAGTACAAACTGAAATACGATGTTCGTACGAGAAAAGCGATTTACGTCTAAACACGATTCGAAAAATATTGAGCTTAGAAACGCAATCGTAAAAGCGCAGAAGGTAGTAAGCTATGAAGGAGGTTTGCAGTAAGGATAATAAGCTCAAAGTAAATGAAACTAGAAAAGATGAGAGTTTACAGTGGTTCGGTCAATCGTGACCTACATCCACTCCTCCGATTCCTCTTCTGTCGAGGCCACCGGTATCTGTTGGGAAATCATTGGGGCGACATCATATGCGCAGCGGAAGAACAAGAAAACAAAAATCCCTGATTCCCAAAAAGATGTTCGTCGTCGTGCGAAGATTGGTGCGCAAAAATCCGTAAAACACAAAACTGCGTATAGAGATTGTGTTACCTAGGGAGATCGTATATCCTTGTTTCCTTGCAGATCCTTAGGAGAGGGTGAAGGAGGTCAAGCGTCCTCCTCTCTAGCGGTGATCCACACAGCAGGGGTTGCGGCGACCCTCCTCAAAACTCCGGGCCTCTAAGGTGGAGAGGAGAGGAGAATAGGAAAGGCAAGCAAAGACTCTAGCCTATGAGGTTGTGAATCCCTTCTATTTATAGAGATCCCGTGTCAAACCCTAATGGGTCCTTCCCTAGTGGGTATTGGATCTGCATCCAATAAGACAAAGGGCTCAGGCCGGGATATCTCATATCCCAACCTCTACTCATCGCAATGCCTACCATATGTGTGTGACCCTCTAGGCCCAATATCGAGTCAGTGAGTCATACCGTCGTCGAACTCTTTCTAACTTCGGTGAATTATTATCTCTGTAATAATTCACCGACTCATCGACTTCTGGACGTATTTAGGCCACTACTGGTAGTCCCCAAAACGATCTGGGGAATCCAATCCATTGGACCTGTCTGCGTCATTAGTTACCATGTACATATAGTCCCTCATCCATCTAATATCCCGAGACCAGGTATATCGAGCATGGTGTTGTGGACCCATACGGTTTCTACTGAAGTCTCGCTCTAATCGATTCTCCTTAGAACTCTTTCTCTCTCAACCCGATGACCCTGGCGGGGATTTGTCTGAAAAGAACACATGGGATATTCCTCTCATGGCGCTTAGAGTGGATGATCCTCTATCGACACTCAATAGCCCTCGTAAAGGTCACTACCACTCCCAATGACCGGTTGTACTAGATGCGGGACAGCCAAACCTATAAGTCTGGTATCAAAGAGTGGAGCACTCATACAGACATCCTTGGTGTCTCAAGTCTAAGGACCGAATACACCACTAGGACTACGGAATCGTTGTCCGACAATAAGGCATCATCAACCATCCAAAGATTCCGTGTACGGATCAATCAAGTGAACTCATTCTCCAATGAGCACACATCTTGTATCCCTAGTGTCCCTACACGGCAGCTATGAGACCGGTGCATCCATCATCATCGGGCCGGTATCTGACACACCAGTCTATCCGGTTATCACGATGTCCCTCTCGAGTAACCTATGACCGGGATTATTTAGGATATGTGTTTAAAGGTGAATCGATCTCATTATCGTGATCTCATCACGATTCGATTCCCATTGCACATATCCAAGGACATCACAATATATATATATGCATTTATGTTATAGTTATAAAGTGATATATGCCAAAATATAATAAGCAAAAAGATTCTGTATCAAGTCACACGTGCCATCACTCACGTGATTGGCTTGCTGGGCACCTATGACTAGCAGTATCCACTAACGATCTTCCTTTACTAGGCGAAGATCAACCTCCTTCTTACACCCCTCTTCTCCTTTTACTGGGTTTAGGAGACAACCCTTACAAGCACTCACTCTCCTCTCTTAAACAGAATTCTAACACTTAAGCTAGAGGAGGGAAATTCTAGAGATTGTAGCAGTGTTTTCTCTCTTTTAATCTCTATGTGCTTGTATCTTTTACCCAGGGATTGGAGGGGTATTTATAGGCTCCAAACCAGTTTGAATTTGGAGCTCAAATCTGTCATCTCCCGGAATTCCGGGGTCTGGCGGTTGCACCGCCTGATAGGGCTCGAAGAATGAGCCTCTGGGCAGTGCCACCGCTTGTCAGGGGCAGTTGCACCGCCTGGCAGAGCTCGGAGACCAAGCTCAGGTGGTACCACCGCCTGACTGGGGCGGTTGCACCGCCCAGCCAAAGCTCGGAGACCGAGCTCAAGCGGTTGCACCGCTGTCAGAGGCGGTTGTACCGCCTGCCTCGGGTGGTTGCACCGCCCAGCTTTGCTGGGAGATCTTCTCTTGGGCGGTGCCACCGCCTACACTTTTCAGCTCACTGGTTGGGCTCCAAACTTGGCCTAAACCAGTCCGAACTTGGGCCCATTGGCCCCTACTTGGTTTATAGGATTAACACCTAATCCTAACCCTAATTTACGTGCTAACTATGAATTTAAAGACATTTTCTAAGCTATTACAAAGTCCGCAAGTCAAGACTTCTTCTAGCGAGCTTCCGGCAAACTTCCGACGGTCTTCCGATGAACTCTCGGAAACCATTCTGCGGACTCCCAGCAAGCTCCTAGACTTCACGATTTGATCTTAGCGAGTTCCAACGAGCTTCTTCGGCAAGCTCCGATCTTTCTCGGCAAGCTCCACGAACTTCCAATGAACCTTCCGGCGAGCTTCCGAAAAACCCTTCGGCAAGCTCCCAACTCATTCTCGGCTAGTTCCGATAGCGTTCCCGACGAACCTTTGGACTTCCGTCGAACTCTCGAACTCGCAACAAATCCTTCGCGCTTGACTCCGACACTTTATTTCGCTTTATGTCTTAATCGTTATCATAGTTAATCCTGCATAATTAAAATAAAACTTCGATCGAGACAATTAATCCTAAGCAATTAAATAAGTTGTCCGACATGTCATTGGTCCCTCAACGCTTCGTCCGATTCTTCGGCGCATTGTCCTCTCCTGTGGCCTATTGCCCAATCGGCCAGTTGACTCCACAACTCCGATATCCTTGGCGTAATACCCGCTCTTCTTGGCCCGATGCCCAAGTCCATGGCCCGAAGCCTTCTGTCGATACGTCGACCGATCCATCGGCCCGACGTCCAATCTTCTGATATGTTTCTCCGGCACAACATGATTTTTCCTGCTTTAATTGTCTCATCCAAATCGAAGCATCCTGCATCACTCAAAACGTAGATTAAAACATAAACACAATTATCAATTGGTTTCATCATCAAAATACGAGATTCAACACCACCGCCTACACTATTTCAGCTCACTGGTTGGGCTCCAAACTTGGCCCAAACCAGTCCGAACTCGGGCCCAATTGGCCCCTACTTGGGTTATAGGATTAACACCTAATCCTAACCCTAATTAACATGCTAACTACAAATTTAAAGATATTTCCTAAGCTATTACAAAGTCTGCAAGTCAAGACTTCTTCCGGCGAGCTTCCGGTGAACTCTCAGAAACCATTCTACGGATTCTCGACAAGCTCCTAGACTTCACGATTTGATCTTGGTGAGTTCCAACGAGCTTCTTCGGCAAGCTCCGATCTTTCTCGGCGAGCTCCACGAACTTCCAACGAACCTTCTGGCGAGCTTTCGAAAAACCTTTCGGCAAGCTCCTTACTCATTCTCGGCTAGTTCCGGCAGCATTTCCGACGAACCTTCAGACTTCCGTTGAACTCTCGAATTCGCAACGAATCCTTCGCACTAGACTCCAACACTTTGTTTCGCTTTATGTCTTCGTCGTTATCATAGTTAATCCTGCACACACAAGCCGAAACTCTACTCCGATCTAGACAATTATTACAATGCGAATTGACATTCTGTTGCCTGATCCCGTCATTGGTTGGCGCTTCGTCCGATTCTTCAACGCATCGTCTTCTCTTGTGGCTTGTTGCCTAATCGGCGGTTGACCTCCGCAATCCCGATATCCTTGGCGCAATTCCGCTCTCCTTGGCCCGATGCTCGACGTCCGAAGCCTTCTGCCGTCCAATATCCTGACGTGATCTCCTCTTGCGCAACGTCAATTCCTCCTGCATCAACTGTCTAATCCTGATCGAGTAGACCTGCTTCACTCAAAATGCAGTTAAACATCTAAACATAATCAATTAGTTTCATTATCAAAATCTGATATTTAACAATCTCCCCATTTTTGATGATGACAACTAATTGATGACTAATGGAATTAACCTTAACTCCCTAGAGTTTAACCAAACTCCCTCTATCAATATGTCATTGATAGAACACTTGGATTATCCCAAATCCAAGCAACATTCATCACATGTTATGAAAAACATTTAAACCATCATGCAAATATATATAAAATATTCAATTCAATGCATGAAGTCATCAATATACTTCTCCCCCTATGTCATCAACAAAAGGAGAAGTAGCTCTAGCTATTTTAAAAGATATGCAAGTTTTTGTAACATGAAGCTAGATTTTCATCACAACAGATAAGCACAAAAGCATAGCAAGATTCTTAAGTTCAATCATGACAATTCAACACTTGCTTCTTGTGCATGATTGCACTTTGCTTTTCTTTGCATGTTCTAACTAGCAAAAGCTTTCTCCCCTTTGTTTTTGTCGAAAAGAAGGGAAGAGTACAAGCTAGCCAGCATTTACCTTGAGCTAGCAATCTTTCTCCCCCTATGTTATTACCGAAAAGAAGGAGAGGAACCAATGATTTAGACTTTTACATAAACTATGAATTTGCATCAATCAATATTTCAATCATCACATGATACAAACAAGACAAAAATGCAAAGAAATGATGTCATGAAAGACATCAATTGTTAAATATGATATGATAATAGTCTCAAAAATTTTAATTTACAATACATGTGATACATTGCGATACAAAAAAAAATTTAATGCGATGCTTTTAAGGATATCAACCTATTTTTGATACAAAGCATGGCAAGAGCAATTATATTGCAAGTTTTCTAAGTTTTGCATTTTTTGTTTCTTTCGAGATAGCAATTCTTTGCTTCTTTATAAGCTAGCAACTTTTACGATATACAAGTTTTACTACATACAAGCTAGCAAATTTAAAGATGTGCAAGTTGGCATATTTGCTTTTCTTTGCAATGTGCATGATAGTATTTCTTTGTAATGTTCAAGATAGCAAATTGTACATCAATGTAGCTAGCATATTAAAGATGTTCAAGAAAGCAAGCTCTTTCTTCTCTTTTGAGAAGTGTCATTTTTACTTCCTTAGCAAGGGACCATGTTTTACATGAGGCAAGTGTTACATTTGTATCTTTTCTTTAGATGTGCAAGAAAGTAAGTAAGTTTTTGTATTTTCTTGACTTGTGCAAGGTAGCTAATTTCTCTTTGAGATGACCCTTTACATCAATTCAAGATAGCACATTAGCAACTCTTTCTCTCCCTTTGTCATTGGCAAAAAGAAAGGAAGATTCAAGTCATGAATATCAAAATAATAATTTTATCATGAATATTTCATCATTGTGTGCATCATTATTGCATGCATAATATCAAATCATCATATATATTTTCAAAACATATAAACCCATCATTATATGCATGATTCCAAATTATCATTCATATCATTTCAATCATTGTTTCAATCATTACTATAACTCATCATGGACAAAATGTAAAATCATCTAACATGATACAAATATTTATTTTCAAAATATTTATCACTATTTTCATGTATGATAATAAAGTATTCATGATACAGAACATTAAGTCAACAATGATTCATTTTATCAAATCTCTTCTTTTTATAAATAATAAAAATTGTAGGTGTACAAAGAAGAGATTGTGATTAAAAAAAAATCTCAAGTAGTAAATCCAAGAAGTCAAGATCATAATTCGAATACAAACTCATTCAAATTCAAATCGTCAAATTCATCAAAATCTTAACATTACTTTCAAGCAAATTAATTTTCCATCATCACATAAGGCATTTAAAGAATTTTTGAAACATAGGAGAATGATTAATTTAAGCATGTAATGTTTCAATCAAATTCAAGTCATGAATACCAATACTTTCATACTGTGAGTATCAATTCATAAATACCAAAAGATATTATTTGTGATTCCAATTTTGCAAGATCAAGATTTTGATTTAGATAGAACTCATTCAAATCAAATCGTTAACTTGAAATTCATAATCAAGTCATCAAAATCAATTTCGAGATTCACAAAATATCATGAAATCATTAATCTCGATCAGATGGGAAAAGTATTTTTTAAGTGATTCTTTTTCATTTAAGCATGCCTTAGTCATTATATGCCAAATCAAGATAAGCATGAAAGTTCAAGACGTAAAGGCAAAATCTTATAAAACAACTCATCAAGCAAGATTTTAAACATCTATTTTCAAGCCAGAGTAAGTCAAGGATTCAAATATCTCATGTCATGAATTCCAACAGGCATCTTAAATTATCAACATCACATTAAAAAGATATTTCAAAAAGACATATCGATAAGTGATTCATTTGTATCATTTCATTTTCGGAAGATTCTCCTCTTTGGTAAATAAATCTAGGAGAACAAAATGAATTAAGGGAGATATAACATGATTGAAGAATTGAACATGATTCATATTTAAAATGTGTCTCATGTCATAAGTATGAATTAAGCATTTGTGAAATCCGAAATCATCCTCAAAGTCACATTCAATAAATTCATACATGACAAGCATAGATTTATTGAAAAGTCGATAAGATAGAGGATCACATTTCATTTTTATAAATTTCTATTCATGTAATTTGTTTCTTATAAGCATGCCTTTACCTTTAATAAAACAAGTGTCAACATTTAAAACGAAAAGGTAAATTTCGTAAAACAAATCATTAAGCATGATTCCATGATAATATCCTTTTAATATCTTGATATTCATCATCAAGCATGATTTCAAAAAGTATGTTCAAGAGAAATCATTAAGACCAAATGCATGAAACACTCATTTATTTTCAAAATATTCATCATGTTTATTTTCATGAGATTCACAAGATTGGTAACATAAATTCATTAATCTCAATAGGATAGAAATTTTATTTTCATTTCATACAATTGATTTCATGTGAGGGTATTCAAATTTTTTGTGAAAACATGTATCATCATTTAAAATCAAAACATAAGTTTCGTCAAGAAGCCGTCAAGACCAGACACATCATGATATCACATCTATCATCAAAAGACTATCACGAATTTCATACATAGATGTACATGCACTATGTCATCTTAATATGTCATGAGAATGTCATCTTAATTCGTCATAAAAACAATTAGACCAAAAACATGTTAATCTAAAATGAGAGTTTCAAATTAACATTTACTTCAAAAACTCATGCATGACATAAAATCATCAAGATACATATGCATGGATTAATCCTAAGCATTATCACAAATCATATAATTATCATTCCTAATGTTGCATACATCATTTAACATTTATAACATGCATGAAACCTTAGCAATATACTTTTCATGATCAAATTTTTAATTTTTCAATGATTCTAAAAAGAAAAATATGATATAATTTTTAAAAAATAATTTTTTATTTCCTATTCCTACTATCTAAATTAAGCATTCATGAAAAACTTCAAATAACTTCAAAATAATTCAAGAGAGTTGAGTTACTTACCTTGTAGTCGAAGCCCATTAAAGCCCAATTCACCATTTTACCTTTGAAAATTCTTGATTCATCCTTGGTTGCCTTCCTCTTCTTTGGCCTCTTCCTTCATTCAAGTTCATTATTTATTTTAGATTTTTGTTTAATGAACTTATTAAGATTTTACCTTTGTCCTCATCACTTAAGTCATCACTCAAGTGATATTTATTTGTCTGGAGTTTCAAATCCTTCCTATTTTTTGAAAGGTGGTTCAAGTGCTCATCGGGTTCAAAATGTTCCAAAAGTATCATTTCATAGGTCATTAATGACCCGATTAATTCTTCTAATGAAAAATTATTTAAATTTTTTATCTCTTGTATTGTAGTTATTTTAGGATCTCACCTTTCTGGAAGGGATCTTAAGATCTTGCTTATGAGATCAAAATTTAAAAAAGATTTGTCAAGAACTCTTAGATTATTGACGAAATCTGTGAAATGGGTGTACATGTCGCCTATAGTCTCGCTTGGTTGCATTCGAAAAACCTCAAAATCATGCAATAAAATGTTAACTTTCTAGTCTTTGACTCTATTAGTTCCCTCATGCGTGATTTCAAGTGTTCGCCAAATATCAAAAGTCGTTTCGCACGTAGAAATCCGATTGAACTCATTTTTATCCAAAGCGTAAAATAAGGCATTTATAGCCTTTGCGTTTAAGGAAAAATACTTCTTCTCCAAATTCGACCATTCGTTCATCGGTTTAGGGGGAAGTTGAAAATCATTTTCAACAATATTCCATAAATCCAAATTCATAGAAATTAAGAAAACTCTCATTCGAGTTTTTCAATAAGTAGTCCAATCCATTAAACAATGGTGGACGAACAACCGATAAGCCCTCTTGAAAGCCATGAAGAGCCATTTCTCTCGGGTGTAATCTGAAATGAGAAATACCGGGCTCTGATACCAATTGGTAGGATCGGAGCGGCACTAAGAGGGGGTGGGGGGGTGGGGTGAATTAGTGCAACGGATTAAAACTTCGGTTTTGGAAAAATCTTTTGTATGATAAAAATCAAACTCGAAAGCGCTTAACTTGAAAGCGTATTCGTAAAGGTGTGCAGCAAAAGTGTTAGGATCGGAGCAGCACTAAGAGGGGGGGGTGAATTAGTGCAGCGGATTAAAACTTCGGTTTTTAAAAAATCTTTCGTATGATAAGAGCGGAACTTGACAAGCTTAATCTTGAAAGCGTATTCTTAAATATGCGCAGCAAAAGTAATAAAGAACTAAAGCATATAAGAAGGTTTGCAATAATGTAAATAGCAATAATGAAATGCAAACCAAGGATCACGCCGATTTTAGAGTGGTTCGGTCAAATGACCTACTCCACTTGCGAGGCCCCTTTTCGATGAGGCTCCCACCTTCCACTAGCAAGTCTCTTGAAATGGAAGGGTAAATACCCCTCTTACAACTCTTTACAAGTAGTTCACTCTCTTACAGATTTTCGAGAAGAGATGAGGTGAACACTAGCAAATTGAAAAGAAGATAAGCTAACACTTTTCTAAGACCTTTCTCTCAAACTCTTGCTTTGCTTAAAAAAGTTGTGTTCTCACCGAGATTTGAGGGGTATTTATAGGCCTCAAGAGGATTCAAATTTGGGCTCCAAAATTTGGGCTCCAAAATTCAAATTCTCTTTGGGTTCTGATCTTTGGCGGTGCCACCGCCCAGCCTAAGAGGTGTCATCACCTTCACCAAGCCGGTGCCACCAATGCCAGCCCTCCTGGTTCACTTGGTTTGACTTACTTTTAGCCCAAACCAAATCTGACTTTGGCCCCAGTTTGGCCCCTAACCAGGATATAGGATTATCTTCTTAATCCTAATCCTAATTACAAGTGAACTACATAACAAAACACATCCTAAGCAATTTATTAACCGCTGAACGTCAAGTCTTGTTCCGGCGAAGCTTTCCTAACGAACTTCCTTCGACGGGGTCCAAGCACGCCCCGAACTTGTGATGACTTTAATGAGTAGCTGAGACTTCTCGGTGATCTCTCAAAACCTCCCACGATCTCTTCTACGAACTTCCAACAGTTCGATTTCTTCTTGGTTGGTTCTCGGCAGATCTCCGGCGATTCTTGGACTCTTAAACGCTCATCGAACTTCGAATTCCGGTATACTTGCTTTGTGTTTTCTGTTTATCGTAGTTAATCCTGCACACTTAACTCAATAATATGGATTAGATCAAATAACCCATCAATTGATTTTATCATCAAAATCCGAGATTCAACAATCTCCCCCTTTTTGATGATGACAATCAATTGATGACGGAGTTAAACATAACTCCCCCTATCTATATGCCATATTATGAGAAGATAAAAAACACTTGAATTCCATCCCATTGGATTCAAGCATAACCCGATAAGTTCTAACCGTAGAGCTTATCGTGATCCTCATTAAACAATAGTGAGTACAAAACTTCTATGAAAATCATAAGTTAAATGAAAAGGGACGAATTTTACTATGACAAAAGATAAAGATTTTCAATATAAATTTTATGATTTAGATGTAAGGCATGCTTTCAATATGATCAATCAATCTTGTGATATTTTTAAGGATTTTGCAAGGCATATAAGTCATTCATATCAATCACTTTTCTCAGAGATTTTGCAATTCATATTTTGTCATGCTATTAAGAATGATATAAGTCATCACTTTTCTCCCCCTTTGTCATCAACAAAAAGGGAAATGAGACTTGAAGCACATATTTTGTCATACAATGATTTTATCATTGAAAATTAAGTATGCAAAAATATTTACGCAGAGTTCATTTTAGAGGAAAATTCAGCATGCATTCATATTATCTAATCTCTTCTTTAAATAATAGAAATTGTAGATGTACAAGAGAGAGATTGGGATAAAAAAAAAAAAATTCAAGTAGTAATTTCACAAAGTCAAGATCATAATTCGAATACAAACTCATTCAAATCGTTAAATTCATTAAAATCTCAACATTACTTTTCAATCATCATATAAGGCATTTAAAGAATTTTGAAACATAGGAGAATGATTAATTTAATCATACAATGTTTCAAGTCATGAATGCCAATACTTTCATATTTGTAGGTATCAATTCATGAATGCCAAAAGATATTATTTGTGATTCCAATTTTGCAAGATCAAGATTATGATTTAGATAAAACTTATTTAAATCAAATCGGTAACTTGAAATTCATAATCAAGTCATCAAAATCGATTTCGAGATTTCACAACATGTCATATGGAATTTGAAGGAGAATGATTAGATTCACCGAGAGATGGAAAGAAGATGAAAGACTTTACGGAAAATCCAATCAAACAAGTTTATTGTTTAGGGACAATTTAACATACCTAATTCCCTTCTAATGAATACAAATTGGTCTTCATTCAAGGCTTTTGTTAATATATCTGCTAATTGATGCTTTGTGTCAATGAATTCTAGAACAACATTATTGTTATGGACATGATCGCGTATGAAATGATGCCTAACGTCGATGTGCTTAGTTCTAGAATGCTGAATTGGATTTTTAGTAAGACATATAGCACTTGTATTATCACATTTTATGGGAATATTTTTAAAGTGAATTCCATAGTCTTCTAATGTATTTTTTCATCCAAACAACTTGTGCACAAAGATGCACTTGCAGCAATGTATTCAGCTTCCACCGTAGATAGTGCAACTGAATTTTGTTTCTTGGAAGTCCAAGAAACAAGTGCATATCCTAAAAAAATTGGCATGTTCCGATGTACTTTTTTTCTATCTATTCTGCATCCAAAAAATCAGCATCCGCATAGGCTATTAAATCAAATTTTTCAGATTTTGGATACCATAATCCTAAATTTGGAGTTCCTTTAAGATACCTAAATATTCTTTTAACACTTTTAAGATAAGATAATTTAGGATTTGATTGAAACCTAGCACAAAGTCCTACACTAAACATAATATCCGGTCTAGTCGCGGTAAGGTAGAGTAGACTACCTATCATTCCCCTATATGTTTTTTGATCGAAATTTTCACTATTTTCATCCATATCTAACTTAGTCGCAGTACTCATAGGGGTGTTTATTGCTTTTGAATTATCCATGTTAAATCATTTTAACAATTCTAATGTGTATTTAGATTGGTTAATAAATATACCATCCTTAAGTTGTTTGATTTGTAATCCTAAAAAGAAAATTAATTCCCCCATTAAACTCATTTCAAATTCATGACTCATAGATTTGGCAAATGATTCACATAGTGATTCATCCGAAGAGCCAAAAATAATATCGTCAACATAAATTTGCACAATAAGAAAATTATTTTCAAAATGTTTAATAAACAATGTAGTATCAACCTTGCCTTTGGTAAAATTATTTAAAATAAGAAAGGAACTAAGCCTTTCATACCAAGCTCTAGGAGCTTGTTTCAAGCCATAGAGAGCCTTAGTCAATTTGAATACATGATTAGGAAGAAGAGAATTTTCAAATCCGAGGTTGTTCGACATATACTTCTTCGAAATAAAACCATTCAAGAAGGCACTTTTGACATCCATTTGAAATAGTTTAAAATTATAACTACTAGCATAGACAAGGAGCATCCTTATGGCTTCTAATCGAAACCCACGGAGCCAAGGTTTCTTCAAATCGATACCTTCTTCTTGGTTGAAACCTTTGGCCACTAATCTAGCCTTATTTCTAATCACGATACCATTTTCGTCTTGCTTGTTTCTAAAGACCCACTTAGTACCAATGACTAAATAGTCACTAGGTCTAGGAACAAGCTCCCACACCTTGTTTCTAAAAATGATTCAGTTCCTCTTGCATTGCAATAATCCAAAAATCATCTTTTATGGCCTCGTCCGATGCACTTAGGTTCGATTTGAGAGAGGAAGGCATTAGCAAAAAAAATTCTTGAAAGAGGAACGAGTTTGAACCCCTTTAGATGTATCCCCTATAATTAGCTCCTTTGGATGAGCATCTATATACTTCCATTCCTTAGGTAAGGAAATTTCGGAAGAAGGTGCATCCTAGTTGCTATTTTGAGGAGGGGGTTCATTTAAATTCAAATTATCAAAACCAAGATCATCATCAAAATTATTTTTCTTAAAATTTGAGACTTCATTAAAAACTACATGAATAGACTCTTTAATTACTAAGGTTTTTTTATTAAAAACCTGAAAAGCTTTCGAAACGGAAGAGTAACCAAGAAAGATGCCTTCATCGGATTTTGCATCAAATTTTCCTAAGGCATCCCTTTCATTTAAAATAAAGCATTTACAACCGAAAACTTTAAAATAGGAAATATTTAGTTTTTTGTTATTCCATAATTCATAGGGAGTTTTTGATAAGGAAGGTCTTATTAGGACTCTATTCATGATGTAGCAAGCCATATTTACGGCTTCGGCCCAAAAATACTTAGGTAAACTGTGTTCATTTAACATAGTTCTTGCCATTTCTTGTAGGTTTCTATTTTTTCTTTCAACTACTCCATTTTGTTGGGGATTTCTTGGAGTGGAGAAGTTATGGTTGTATCCATTAACTTCACAAAAATTTTGAAAGTCATGGTTTTGAAATTCGCCACCATGATCACTCCGAATTGATGAAATCATGAACCCTTTTTCGTTTTGAGTGAGTTTACAAAATTTAGAGAAACACTTAAAACAATCACTTTTGTGAGCTAAGAAATAGGTCCAAGTGTATCTAGAGTAGTCATCCATAATTACAAAAGCATATTTGCTTCCACCTAGACTTGTTGTATCAATTAGTCCAAATAAATCCAAATGGATCAATTGTAACGGTCTAGTGGTGCTAATTTGATTTTTTGGTTTGAAGCTTGTTTTTATTTGTTTCCCTAGTTGACATGCATCACATACCTTTTTAATAAACTTCATATTCGGAATCCCTCGTACTAATTCTTGAGATGAGATTTTAGATATTGTTTTCATGCTTGCATGGCCTAATCTCCTATGCCAAAGCCAAGCATCATCATTTATGGCGGAGAAACACATTTTATTACTTAGTTCATCAAGATTGATGGTATAGACATTATTTTGTTTTAAAGCAATCATAGTCATGTTATGATTTGGTTTTTCAATAATGCACATATTTGATTCAAATCTAACGATATAACCTTTATCGCATAATTGACTAATGCTCAATAGATTATGTTTTAATCCATCAACTAGTAACACATCATCAATGGAAAAACTTGATTTGTTACCTATGGTTCCCTTGCCAATGATTTTGCCTTTGTTGTTGTCTCCGAAGGTGACATAGCCTTCGTCCATGCTAGTGAGCTTAGTGAATTGGGATGGATCTCCAGTCATATGCCTTGAGCATCCACTATCAAGATACCATCTCTTGCTCCTAGCATGTGATGGTGTATGTTTCTACAAGAAGGAATTATTTTTAGGTACCCATTTACTTTTGGGTGCCTCAAAAACTAATTTAACTTGTTTATCATGTTGCATAGACTTGATCATGGTTCCTTTAGGAACCCAACTCAATTTGTTCGGACTAATTTTCTTGAATGGACATTGGTAAGTTATATGTCCATATTTGCAACAAAAGTTGCAATTGCTTTGATGTTGAACATGTAAGATAGGACCTTTAACGAAGGTGGTTGGATTTTGGTGAGTACTTCTCACAAATCCGATTTCACTCCTTTTAGGAACGTGACCCTTATTTGTAAGGATCATGTTTAAGGACTTGCTACCGACCTCGAATTTCTTCAAGGTGTCCTTAAGTACTAAGTTCTCATTTTGGAGAGTTTCTAAATCATGGCATTTAACACATGGAGCTAGACAATCATGATATTCAGTTTTTAATTTATCAAAAGCACAAGTAAGACTATCATGCTCCTTTCTTAGCAATTTGTATTTTCTACTAATTGTCTTACATTCATCAAATAACTCATGGAATACATTTAATAAATCATGATAAGGTAAATCTGCATTAATTAAATCTGTTACCTCTTCTTCGAAGGCCATTAGGGTGTAGTGAGCAACTTGCTCGGTGTTGGACTCCTCTTCTTCGGATGTGCTTGAGTCATCCCATGTTGCCTTGAGCGCCTTCTTCTTTGGTGTTCTCTTTTTGGCTTAAGGGCAATTGTTCTTGTAGTGTCCCGGTTTTTTGCATTCATAGCAAATCACTTAGTCCTTTTGTTCAAATTTATTTTTTGTATTATTTTTAAATTTGTTCTTCCTTAAATATTTTTTGAATTTTTGAGTCAAAAGTGCAATGTCATTGTCACTGTCCTCATCACTTGATGTTCCTTTCAAGTGGTCTTCTTGTGATTTGAGTGCCATATCCTTCCTGTTCTTTGGAAGGGGGTTCTCGAGCTCGTCATGAGCTTGACATGTCATTTCGTAGGTCATTAGAGACCCAATGAGTTCTTCAAGAGGGAATGTTTTAAGGTCTTTGGCCTCTTGAATGGCCGTAACTTTTGGATCCCAACTTTTAGGGAGGGATCTTAAGATTTTAGTTACTAGTTCAAAGTTAGTAAAATCATTACCAAGAGCTTTGAGTCCATTGATGACATCCGTAAACCGGGTGTACTTGTCTCCGATGGACTCACTTGGTTTCATTCGGAAAAGTTCGTAAGAGTGCACAAGAATGTTGATTTTGGACTCTTTCACTCGGCTAGTGCCTTCATGAGTGACCTCAAGAGTTCTCCAAATATCAAAAGCCGAATCACAAATTGAAACACGATTAAATTTGTTTTTGTCTAGTGCACAAAACAAGGCATTCAAAGCCTTTGCATTTAAAGCAAAAACCTTCTTCTCCGATTCATTCCATTTGCTCATCGGAAGAGAAGATTTTTGAAATCCGTTTTCAACAATAGTCCAAAGCTCGAAATCCATAGAAATAAGGAAGATCCTCATCCGAGTCTTCCAATACGTAATCCCACCCATTAAACATAGGTGGGCGAGTGATAGAATGACCCTCTTGCATGCTTGGAGTAAGCCATCTCTCTTGGGTATTAAACCAAATATGAGAGATAACCTCCTCTCGATACCAATTGTTAGGATCGAGCAGCACTAAGAGGGGGGGTGAATTAGTGCAGCCGATTAAAACTTCGGTTTTTAAAAAATCTTTAGATGATAAGAGGAACTTGACAAGCTTAATCTTGAAAGCGTATTCTTAAATATATCGCAGCAAAAGTAATAAGGAACTAAAGCATATAAGAAGGTTTGCAATAATGTAAATAGCAATAATGAAATGCAAACCAAGGATCATGCCGATTTTAGAGTGGTTCGGTCAAATGACCTACTCCCACTTGCATGAGGCCCCTTTTTTTTCGATGAGGCTCCCACCTTCCACTAGCAAGTCTCTTGAAATGGAAGGGTAAATACCCTCTTACAACTCTTTACAAGCAGTTCACTCTCTTACAGATTTTCGAGAAGAGATGAGGTGAATACTAGCAAATTGAAAAGAAGACAAGCTAACACTTTTCTAAGACCTTTCTCTCAAACTCTTCTTGCTTAAAAGTTGTGTTCTCACTGAGATTTGAGGGGTATTTATAGGCCTCAAGAGGATTCAAATTTGGGCTCCAAAATTCAAATTCTCTTTGGGTTCCCGATCTTTGGCGGTTGCCACCGCCAACCAAGCCGGTGCCACCACCTTCAGGCTTTTGTGGTGCCACCACCAACCCAGAGGTGTCACCGCCCAGGCAGCGGTGCCACCGCAACCCCCTCCGGTTCACTTGGTTTGGCTTACTTTTAGCCCAAACCAAATCTGACTTTGGCCCCGGTTGGCCCCTAACCAAGATATAGGATTATCTTCTTAATCCTAATCCTAATTACAAGTGAACTACATAACAAAACACATCCTAAGCAATTTATTAACCCATGACGTCAAGTCTTGTTCCGCGAGCTTTCCGATAACTTCCTTGACGGGGTCCAAGCACGCTCGAACTTGTGATGACTTTAATGAGTAGCTGAGACTTCTCGGTGATCTCTGCGAACCTCCGACGATCTCTTCGGCGAACTTCCAACAGGTTCCCGATTTCTTCTCGGTTGGTTCCGGTAGCATCTCCGACGATTCTTCGGACTCTTAAACGTTCATCGAACTCGACTCCGTTATACTTGCTTTGTGTTTTCTGTTTATCGTAGTTAATCCTGCACATTTAACTCAATAATATGGATTAGATCAAATAACCCATCAATTGATTTTATCATCAAAATCCGAGATTCAACAAAAAGTAATGAGAAAGTAAAGCACGTATAAAGGTTTGCAGTAAGGTAAATAGCAATAACTAAATGCAAACCAGAGAACACACCAATTTAAAGTGGTTCGGTCAAAATGACCTACATCACTTGCGAAGCCTTCTTCGAAGAGGCTCCCAACTTCTACTAGCAAATCACTTTGAAGGGGAAGGACAAATACACCTCTTAAAACCTTTTACAAGTGGTTCTTGTTGAATCTCGTATTTTGATGATGAAACCACTTGATATGTGTTTATAATTTAAACTGCATTTTGAGTGATGCAGGTTTACTCGATCAGGATTAGACAGTTAATGCAGGAGGAATTGACATTGTGCCGGAGGAGATCACGTCCGGATATTGGACGACAGAAGGCTTCGAACGTCGGGCATCGGGCGAAGGAGAGCGGAATTGCACCAAGGACATCGGGGTTGCGGAGGTCAACCGTCGATTGGGCAACAAGCCGCAAGAGAGGACGATGTGCTGAAGAATCAGACGAAGCGCTAACCAATAACGTGCCGGGCAACAGAATATCAATTCGCGTTGTAATAATTGTCTAGATCGGAGTAGAGTTTTGGCTTATGTGTGCAGGATTAACTACGATAATGATAAAGACATAAAGCGAAACAAAGTGTCGGAGTCAAGCGCAAAGGATTTGTTGCGAGTTCGAGAGTTCGACGGAAGTCCAAAGGTTCATTGGGAATGCTGCCGGAACTAGCCGAGAATGAGTAGGGAGCTTGCCGAAGGGTTTTTCGGAAGCTCGCCAGAAGGTTCGTTGGAAGTTCACGGAGCTCGCCAAGAAAAATCGGAGCTTGCCGAAGAAGCTCGTTGGAACTCGCCAAGATCAAATCGTGAAGTCTAGGAGCTTGCCGGGAGTCCGTAGAATGGTTTCCGAGAGTTTATCGGAAGACCGTCGAAAGTTCGTTGGAAGCTCGCCGGAAGAAGTCTTGACTTACGAACTTTGTAATAGCTTAGAAAATGTCTTTAAATTCGTAGTTAGCACATTAATTAGGGTTAGGATTAGGTGTCAATCCTATAACCCAAGTAGGGGCCAATTGGGCCCGAGTTCGAACTGGTTTGGGCCAAGTTTGGAGCCCAACCAGTGAGCTGAATTGGCCTAGGCGGTGGCACTGCCCAGCACCCGAGAGCTGGGCGGTGGCACCGCCAGCCACTGTCAGTGTCAGAAACTGGCAAGCGGTGGCACCGCCACTGACAGGCGGTGGCACCGCTAGCATCGGGAACCCAAAGAGAATTCAAATTTTGGAGCCCAAATTTGAATCCTCTTGAGGCCTATAAATACCCCACAAATCTCAGCTGAGATTACTACTTTTAGAGAAGCAATTGATTGAGAGAAAAGTCTTAGAAGAGTCTTCGCTAGTCTTGTTTTCAATTTGCTAGTGTTCACCTCCTTCGTTCTTGCTGAAAATCTGTAAGAGAGTGAACCGCTTGTAAAAGTTGTAAGAGGGGTATTTACCCTTCCCTTTCAAGTGATTTGCTAGTGGAAGGTGGGAGCCTCATCGAAGAGGGGCCTCGCAAGTGGATGTAGGTCATTTGACCGAACCACTGTAAAATCGATGTGATCTCTGGTTTGCATTTACTTATTGTCATTTATATTACTGCAAACTATTTGCACTTTAATGCTATACTGCTTTGTCTGCATCTTACTTATCTCTTCAAGTTAAAACGCAATCGAAACGGTTTTAAACGAAAACATTTCTTTTATCGTACGAAGTTTCCGAAAAGTGTTTAAATCGTGAAAAGTTTATCGCACTTCACCGCTGCACTAATTCAGCCCCCCTCTTATTGCTGCTCCGATCCTAACAATTGGTATCAGAGCCCGATATTTCTCATTTCGGATTTACACTCGAGAGAAATGGCTCTTCATGGCTTTCAATAGGGTTTATCGGTTGTTCATCCATCGTTGTTTAACGGATTGGACTACACTTATTGGAAAACTCGAATGAGAGTTTTCTTGATTTCTATGAATTTGGATTTATGGAATATCGTTGAAAACGGTTTTCAACTTCCCTCTAAACCGATGAACGAATGATCGGATTTGGAGAAGAAGTATTTTTCTTTAAACGCAAAGGCTATGAATGCCTTATTTTGCGCTTTGGACAAAAATGAGTTCAATCGGATTTCTACGTGCGAAACAGCTTTTGATATTTGGCGAACACTTGAAATCATGCACGAGGGAACTAGTAGAGTCAAAGACTCGAAAGTTAACATTTTATTACATGATTTTGAGCTTTTTCGAATGCATCCAAGCGAGACTATTGGTGACGTGTACACCCGTTTCACGGATGTCGTCAATAATCTAAGAGTTCTTGGTAAATCTTTTTCAAATTTTGATCTCGTAAGCAAGATCTTAAGATCCCTTCCAAAAAGGTGGGATCCTAAAATAACCGCAATACAAGAAACAAAAGATTTAAATATTTTTCCACTTAAAAAACTTATCGGCTCATTGATGACATATGAAATGGTGCACAATGCACATGATGAACACGATGAACACTTGAACCACCTTCCAAAGAATAAGAAGGATTTGGAACTCCGGACAAATGAATACCACTTGAGCGATGACTCAAGTGATGAGGACAATGATGAACTTGAACTTTGAACACTAAATCTTAATAAGTTCATTAAACAAAAATCTAAAATAAACAATGAACTTGAACGGAGGATGAGGCCAAAGAAGAGGAAGGCAACCAAGGATGAATAAAAAACTTCCAAAGGTGAAACGGTGAATTGGGCTTTGACGAGCTTTGACTACAAGGTAAGTAACTCAACTCTCTTGAATTATTTTGAAATTACATAATACTTTTCATGAGTTATTTTTAATTTAGTTTAGGATTAATTTTCTTAAAAATTACATGAAAATAAAAAAATTAGAAATCATGCTTATCATTCTAGTAATTTTGAAAATAATCATGAAAATTGTATGTTTATGATAAACAAAATGATTTTGATTAAAAATACCTTATGAAATATGATATCATGCCTAATAAATTTATTTTTTGAGGCTATGCATGATGACGATGAGTTTTGGGTAATTTATAGTTTATTAATTATTGATGATTTCCATAATGATCTTTTACGATTTATGAATTATCGATTTATACCATGATGAAAGTTGCTTTCGAAAATGAGGCATGACTTTTGTATGTAAACTAAGCATGAAAAAATAGATTCATCTAAAAAGAAAATTATATTACTACAACAAATAACAAATGATTTTGATTGAAAATACTTTATACTCAATGAAACCATCATTGATGAATATGCTTTATGTTTAATAGTTTCTTTGGCTTATATGCTCTATCATGATAAATATTTTAAAAATAAATGAAATCATGTTTGATTTGAAGTAATGCTTAATGATGATGCTTAATGATGTATTTTTTGATTTGACATAAAAGTGGCTTTAAAAATTGATGTATGTTTTGATTTGACATAAATGAAATAGGCATGCTTATAGGAAATAGTGAAGTGTCATGCTTGACAATTGTATACTTAACGATGCATAAAGTTGTAATAAAAATATTAATATTTTAATACTATGATTTGATGATTTTATGCATGACATTGTAAAGTTATATATAATGATGCATAATGATGAAATTGTGTAATAAAAATATTAAACATTTTGAAACCATGTTTTAGTGTCATGTATATTGATCATGCTTAATAAATTTTGAAATTATGCATGATGAATCTTACGATTTATGGATTATTGATTTTTATCATAATGAAAGTACCTTATTGATCTTTGTTGTAATAAATCTTACTCTTTTGGTTTTAAACATGATACATGTTTTTATTAGGCATAAATGAAACAAAATCATATGTTTTGAAACAATCGAAAAGAGGAAAACATTCTTGAAAATTATTTTGCTCAATCTTATTGATTTTGATGAATCCATTTGTATCATCTTTGTGAATCTCTTGGATTTTGTTAATGATTTTGATGATTTAAATTTGAATAAATTTTTATCGAAATCACGATCTTGATCTCTTAAAATTTATAACTTGAAATTCTTTATGAATCAACATTGTTTTCTATTTAAAAGGAGATTTGTCGAAATGTTTCATAGTCTTTTAGTATTCATAATCTTGATAATTATGTTTTGAAACTTTATGTAAACCAAGAATGTTCATCATGATTTGAATATTTAAAGAGGAGAATTTTCTAGATGAATCATGATTTTGATGATTGAATATTTGATGTGCATGAATTGAGATCTTGCTCTCCTACTATTCTTTTTGCTATTCACCGAAAGGAAGACTAATTCTAATAAACCATGATATGCTATATGAATTTTATTGTATTCATGAAGTAATATCTCATCACTAATTTTTGTTTATATTTCTTCATGTGATGATATGAATGTATGAAACACTTATGATATGATTTTTTTTTATACAATTCCATGTATTCGTGAAATATTTATCTCATCACCCAATTAATTCCTCTTGATACTCCTAATGTGATGAAGTAAAATTATGCATGAAATACAAATGGGGAGAAGTTTTGATCATGCATGATAGGATATAATTTGACAAATTGATACCATCATGATATGAAATATTTATGATTCGCAATGATGTATGCAATACTTGTGCTTTCTAATTATGATGTGATGTATTACATATGTTGTAAATCATGATTTAAAATACTATGAGTTGTTGCTAAAATGATGTATTATAAATATTGATTTAATGTTTTGTATCATGACTACTCTAAATGATGAATGTTTGGTATCATGATCAAAATGTTGACAAATAGTTAAAAATTTTAGTATCATGTATGATATCCTCATAATGTTGATTGATTTATTCAATATCGTGTATGAATGAAATATAAGGTTTTTCAAATAGTGCATGTTTTAATTTGAAAATATAATGATGCACAAATAATATTGATACTTACCTTTGTCATAATTGATGTAAAGAGTCTTCCCTTCTTTTTGACAATGACTAAGGGGGAGATAGCCAGTTTGCACAATTCAAGAAGAAAGCAAAAATACACTTCTCAAAAGAAAAGAAATTGCTATCTTGAACATCACTGAGAATTGCTAGCTTGAAACATCAAGAAAATACAAAATTGTGCTATCGTGCTTATCTCAAGAAAAGCAAATATGCCAACTTGCATATATTTGAATTTGCTAGCTTATAAAACTTGCATATTTCAAAAAGCAAGAGTTGCTTTCTTGAACATCTCTAAATTGCTAGCTTGCAAGTTCTAAAATGTTGTAAAATTACTAGATTGCATGATGATAAAAATTTAACATTATGTTTTTCATGCAATGAGTTGAACCCATATAACAAACACTTGATTGTGGTACTTCTCCTTTTTGTTGATGACAAAGGGGGAGAAGTATGTTGATGACATGACATGTGATGCATAAGTTTTATGCATATGTTCATGATGATGTGTTGCAAGTATTCATGATGAATATTGCAATGACTTGAATTCTGTTTGAATTCAAGGTTCTATCAATATGGCATATTGATAGGAGGAGTTTGTTTAAACTCCGGGAGTTAAGGTTAACTCCGTCATCAAGTGGTTGTCATCATCAAAAAGGGGGAGATTGTTGAATCTCGTATTTTGATGATGAAACCACTTAATATGTGTTTATAATTTAAATTGTATTTTGAGTGATGCAGGTCTACTCGATCAGGATTAGACAGTTAACGCAGGAGGAATTGACGTTGCGCCGGAGGAGATCACGTCAGGATATTAGATGGCAGAAGGCTTCGGACGTCGGGCATCGGGCCAAGGAGAGCGGAATTGCGCCAAGGACATCGGGGTTGCGGAGGTCAACCGTCGATTGGGCAACAAGCCGCAAGAGAGGACGATGTGTTGAAGAATCAGACGAAGCGCTAACCAATAACGTGCCGGGCAACAGAATGTCAATTCGCGTTGTAATAATTGTCTAGATCGGAGTAGAGTTTTGGCTTATGTGTACAGGATTAACTACGATAATGATGAAGACATAAAGCGAAACAAAGTGTCGGAGTCAAGCGCAAAGGATTTGTTGCGAGTTCGAGAGTTCGACGGAAGTCCAAAGGTTCGTCGGGAATGCTGCCAGAACTAGCCGAGAATGAGTAGGGAGCTTGCCGAAGGGTTTTTGGAAGCTCGCCAGAAGGTTCGTTGGAAGTTCGCAAAGCTCGCCAAGAAAGAAAGGAGCTTGCCGAAGAAGCTCGTTAGAACTCGCCAAGATCAAATCGTGAAGTCTAGGAGCTTGCCGGGAGTCCGCCGAATGGTTTCCGAGAGTTTATCGGAAGACCGTCGGAAGTTCGTCGGAAGCTCGCCGGAAGAAGTCTTGACTTACGAACTTTGTAATAGCTTAGAAAATGTCTTTAAATTCGTAGTTAGCACATTAATTAGGGTTAGGATTAGGCGTCAATCCTATAACCCAAGTAGGGGCCAATTGGGCCCGAGTTCGAACTGGTTTGGGCCAAGTTTGGAGCCCAACCAGTGAGCTGAATTGGCCTAGGCGGTGGCACCGCCCAGCACCCGAGAGCTGGGCGGTGGCACCGCTTGGCTGGGCGGTGGCACCGCCAGCCACTGTCAGTGTCAGAAACTGACAAGCGGTGGCACCGCCAGCATCGAGAACCCAAAGAAAATTCAAATTTTGGAGCCCAAATTTGAATCCTCTTGAGGCCTATAAATACCCCTCAAATCTCAGCTGAGATTACTACTTTTAGAGAAGCAATTGATTGAGAGAAAAGTCTTAGAAGAGTCTTCGCTGGTCTTGTTTTCAATTTGCTAGTGTTCACCTCCTTCTTTCTTGCTGAAAATCTGTAAGAGAGTGAACCACTTGTAAAAGTTGTAAGAGGGGTATTTACCCTTCCCTTTCAAGAGATTTGCTAGTGGAAGGTGGGAGCCTCATCGAAGAGGGGCCTCGCAAGTGGATGTAGGTCATTTGACCGAACCACTGTAAAATCGGCGTGATCTCTGGTTTGCATTTACTTATTGTCATTTATATTACTGCAAACCATTTGCACTTTAATGCTATACTGCTTTGTCTCCGTCTTACTTATCTCTTCAAGTTAAAACGCAATCGAAACGGTTTTAAACGAAAACATTGCTTTTATCGTATGAAGTTTCCGAAAAGTGTTTAAATCATGAAAAGTTTATCGCACTTCACTGCTGCACTAATTCACCCCCCCCCCCTCTTATTACTGCTCTGATCCTAATAGTTCACACTCTTACAAATTTTGAAAGAAAAAGAGGGAGGTGAACACTTAAGCTATTGAAAATAAAAACTTGCTAAAGGCTTTGCTAAGACTTTTATCTCAATCTCTTGCTTCTCAAAGGTTGTCTTCTCTACTATGAATTGAGGGGTATTTATAGGCCCCAAGAGGATTCAAATTTGGGCTCCAAATTTTGAATTCTCTTAGGTTTCTGAGGCTGGCGGTGCCACTGCCTATCACCGTCTGACACTGACAGTGTACTGGCGATGCCACCGCCCAGTCCGACGGTGCCACCATTGAACCTCTCGGGTGCTGGGCGGTGCCATCGCTAAGTCCAGTGGTGCCACCACTCGGTTATCGGGTTTTGGGTGGTGCCACCGCCTATTCTGGCGATGCCACCGCCTACACTATTTCAGCTCACTGGTTGGGCTCCAAACTTGGCCCAAACCAGTCCGAACTCAAGCCCAATTGACCCCTACTTGGGTTATAGGATTAACACCTAATCATAACCCTAATTAACGTGCTAACTATGAATTTAAAGACATTTTCTAAGCTATTACAAAGTCCGCAAGTCAAGACTTCTTCCTACACACACAAGCCAAAACTCTACTCCGATCTAGACAATTATTACAACACGAATTGACATTCTATTGCCCGGCACATCATTGGTTGGCGCTTCATCCGATTCTTCAGTGCATCGTCCTCTCTTGCGGCTTGTTGCCCAATCGGCAGTTGACCTCCGCAACCCCGATATCCTTGGCGCAATTATGCTCTTCTTGGCCCGATGCCCGATGTCCGAAGCCTTCTGCCGTCCAATATCCTGACGTGATCTCCTTCGGTGCAACGTCAATTCCTCCTGCGTCAACTATTTAATCCTGATCGAGTAGACCTGCATCACTCAAAATGTAGTTAAACATCTAAATACAATCAATTAGTTTCATTATCAAAATCTGAGATTCAATAGAGCTGACAACACTAGCATTGCCTCCCCCTCTCTTGCCCACCTGCACCTTCGTGCATGGGTTGGTAAACAATGTCGGTTGCCCCCCTCCCCTCCTATGACCACTTGCGCCCCCCACGTGAGGGTCACTATCAATCATGGCGAGGGACAACAGGCTAAACAACCAAAAGCGAGCAAAGGCATGGTTAGGGCTGGAGCTATGATGAAAATTCTTCAAAGTTACGAAACCAAAATGGTAATTTTTTATAGCCAGAGTAGAATTTTTTAAATTTGAAACTTTATGTTGGGAAAAACTCAAAGTTCAAATTTTTTTCAATAATTTACCAAGAAATATTTATGTTTTGGGACAAAGGATGGGATTTGCTATTCTTAGCACCAAAGAATGGAAAGCATTTATATTTTAGTAAATTATATATGTAGCAATTGAATTTAGTAAAATGATATACAATTCTTTTACTTCAATCAATGCATATGTTAGTGAAAAATATTATTAATGTTAGCTTGATGTGGTCTAGACCCATATGTGTAAGGTTGTCCAAGGTACTTCCGAGGTGAAAATGATGAGCTCATAAAATGCCACCTATATAAAAATCGAGGTCGAAGAGATTTCCTGACTTGGTCGCTCTAATATTTAAGTTAGTAACCCGAGGTATATGAGTACAGGTACGAGTAATCCCCCCGAAGTCTCCTTTCTCTATGTTAAATGCAAGCTTTTATACATGGTCATAAGGGTAAGAAGAAAGCTTATGATTGCCTTTTTAGTTATAAATGATAAGAAGGAAGCTTACGATTATCGTTCTAGTCATAAATGGTAAGAAGAAAGCTTCGACTTCTCTTCTCTCTTTAGGTACCATATGGCAGTGACACTATTATCCTTTATCATTTGTGTCCCCTCAAAGGTATGTGGCAAAGCTCTTTCGAGAGGAGTTTGAAGTATGATGTTTAGTTTATTCGACATGAGAGCATTTGAGATTTTCTCTTGTAGGTCAGGCTTTCTCGATTAATGTGCCTAAGGCACATTTTACCTTTTCCCTTGGGTGAGTCGATCCTGTTGAATCTCGAATTTTGGTGATGAAATCAATTGATGTGTTAGTCAACTAATGTGTGTTAAAGTAATGTAGGACTAGCTTCGATCAAGGATAGGAAAATTGATTAAAGTAAGAGGAATCAGACGTTGGGCTGGAGTGAATATGTTAGAAGATTGGATGTCGGGCCGGAGGATCGGTCGATGTATCAGCAGAAGGCTTCGTGTCATGAGTTCGAGCATCGGGCCAAGAAGATCGAACATTACGCTAAGGAGATCAAATGTTGCGAGAAGACAACATGCCGATTGGGCAATATGCCGAAGGAGAGGACGATGCGCCGAAGGATTGAACGAAGCGCCGAATGAACCAATGACATGCCGGACAACATAGGGTTCATGCTTGTAATAGTTTGTCTAGATCGAGTTAGTTTAGGTCTAATTGAGTCAGTATTAGGGTGAAACAATGTCAACTCAATTAGGGGCCAATTGGGCTTGAATTAAGGCTGAATTAGGCCTATTGTTTGGCTCGTTTAGGGTCCTATAGGAGGGTCTGGCGGTGGTACCGCCCAAACCACCACCCAGACTTGGCAGTGGTATCGCCCAAACACAATCTTCAAGATTTTGTCAGGTGGTGGTACTGCCAAACTGGGTGGTGGTACCACCCAAATATAGTCTTCAAGATTGTGTCAAGTGGTAGTACCGCCCAGACACAGTCTCCCAAACTATGTCAGGTGGTAGTACCATCAGACTGAGCGGTAGTATCACCTAGTGTTAGTGCTTCAAGCGGTGGTACTGCCCAACACTGGCGGTGGTACTACCAGTACCCGGGAAACCCAGGATGAGTCCTTTTTTTGCTTCAATTTTGAAAGCCATTTGGGGTCTATAAATACCCCAGCTATTCCTACATGAAGTAGTAAGAATTGAGCATGAAATTGAGTTGAAAATGGGGGAAAGGATACTTGAAAAAATTAGAAAACTCTCTTAGGATTTAGAGTCCCTTCTTCCTAGTATTTAGAAAGTTTTTCTAAAGGGAGAAGTGAGGTCTAAGAAAGAGAGCTTGTAAGGGTTGTCTCCTAAACCCGTGAAAAGGAGAAAGAGTGTAAAAGGGTAGTTAGTCTTCGTCCACTGAAGGAAGACTACTAGTGGATGCCGATGGCCTTGACAGAAGAGGAATCAGGAGTGAATGTAGTTCACGATGACCGAACCACTATAAAAATCTACGATTTTCATCGAACATACGAAAGTTTTTCAAAACTATAATTTTAGCCCCTGCACTAATTCCCCCCCCCCCCCTCTTAGTGCCAACTCAATCCTAACAGATCCTAGGGTCTCTTATAGTTTTGGTGTCGGTTTAGTAATAGATCACTCTTCTACCATGTTGCTCTTCCATCTTTTCAAGTTATGATGTCTCTCTTTTCTCGTACAAGCTCCTCCTGATCTATTGGCCGCTAAATGGTCAAGGTCCATACTCCATCTTTGGATAGCATAAGGGTAGAGAAAGTCTCAACCTCCCCTTTATCAAGGGAAGTAGTTCCCATGAACTCAAAGGTTCTTTAGGACTTGGAGTTTATGAAAGGCTCATATGACTATGATTTAGTGGTGAGTGTATTGAATCTTGAATTTTGATGATGAAACCAATTGATAAGTGTTTATGATTTGATCTGTGTTTTGAGTGACGTAGGATGCTTCGATCAGGGAGAGACAATTAAAGCAGGAAGAATCATGTTGGGCCAAAGAAAAACATGTCAGAAGATTAGACATCGAGCCGAAGGATCGGTTGATGTATCGACAGAAGACTTCGGGTCATGAGTTCAGGCATTAGGCTAAGAAGTGTGGATATTGCACAAAGGAAATAGGAGTTACAGAGGTCAACTGGCCGATTGGGTAATAGGCCGTAAGAGAGGACAATGTGTCGAACAATCAGACGAGGTGTCGATGAACCAATGACATGTCGAACATCTGATTAGCTTAGTATTAATTATCTAGATCGAAGTATTTTTTATGTGTGCAGGATTAACTATGATAACAAGGTATAAAGAAAAATGAAGTCCCGAAGTCAAGAACATGATTTCGTTGGGAGTTTGAGAGTTCGTCGGAAGTCCGGATGTTCGTCGAAAGTTCTACCATAACCAACTGAGAAGTCCAGGAGCTTGCCAAAGAAGCTCGTCAGAACTTGCCAAGAATATCCTCGTGAAGTCCAAGAGCTTGCTGGGAGTCCACTGGAATATTGCCGAGAGATCGTCGGAAGTTGGCCGGAAGCTTACCGAAAGAAACCTAGACTTATGGACTTATTTAGTTTAGTAAATGTCTTTAATTTCGTATTTAGCACATAATTAAGATTATAATTGGGCCAACCCAATTAGGAGATAATTCGGCTCAAGTTTGGGCTGTGTTGGGCCAAGAGAAAGGCCCAAACAGTGACCAAACAAGTAAAATCGTCGTGGCATAGTCTCCGAGATTGTGTTAGGCGGTGGTATCGCCAGTCTAGGCAGTGATACCTGTTGAATCTCAGATTTTGATGATGAAGTCAATTGTAATTTGTTTGATCTAATTTATATATTGAGAAAAGTGTGCAGGATTAACTACGATGGCAGTAAGACATGCAGCAGGTGTTGTGTCGGAGTCAAGATCGAGATCACATGGGAGTTCGAGAGTTCGTCGGAAGTTCGGAGGTTCATCGGAAGTTCTGCGGGAACCAACCGAGAAGTCTAGAAGCTTACCATAGAAGCTTGTCGAAACTCACTAAGAAGATCATCGCAAAGTCTAGGAGCTTGCTGGGAGTCCGTCGGAGCATTGCCGAGAGTTCGTCGGATGTTCACCGGAAGAACGCCGGAAGTGCGATTGATGCACCGGAACATGAATTATAGTAATCATGTCTTAATTATCATAGTTAGAGTATAAATTAAGTTAGGATTGAGAGGTAATCCCACTAACTTAATTAGGGGCCAATTATGCCCTAAGATGGGTTGGTTTGGGCCAGATTCAAGGCCCAACTAGGACCCAGAAATTTCGACCGATGGTGGTATCGCCTGGGAGACTCGGTCTCCCAGGAATTCTGGGTGGTGGTACCACCCCTGTCAAGCGGTAGTACCACCGACAGTTATTGCTACCAACAGTGGTACCGTCCCTATCAGGCGGTAGTACCACCAAAGCTCGGTCTTCAAGCTTTGTCAAGCGGTAGTACTACCCAGACTGAGTGGTAGTACTGCCCAGTAATGGCGGTGGTACTGCCAAGAACCTGAAAATCTAGGATGAGACACTTCTTGGCTCCATTTTTGAAAGTCATTGGGGTCTATAAATACCCCACCCTTTTCTGCATGAAAGAGAATGAAAACTTGATACATTCTTGAGTATGTGAAGTGTCAAAGAGTTGTAAAAGTGCTAGAGTTCTCCTCCTCCTTTTCTAAGTGTTGAGATCATTCAAGAGAGGAGTGAAACTTGTAAGGGTTATCTCCTAAACCTGGTAAAAGGAGAAAAGCTATAAAAGGTGGTTGGCCTTCGCCTATTGAAGGAAGGCCTCTAGTGGACGCTGGTGACCTTGTCGGAGGAGGAAGCCAAAAGTGGATGTAGGTCACGATCGACCGAACCACTCTAAATCTGGTTTGCATTTTGTTTTGTAAATCTGCAATAAATCTGCTTTCACTACAAATCATTTTATAGCAAAGTACTTCTTCTCCTCATATTGCTTTCACTACACTTACGCTCTCTTACGTTTTAAAGTAATTATCTTTCCGAATCTATTTCCTTCGAATGTACAAAATATTTTCTGAAATCGCATAAGTTTTCCGCTGCTCTAATTCACCCTTAGTGTGCTCTTGATCCTAACAATTGGTATCAGAAAGGTTCACTCTTGTTTGGTTTAAAACCCAAGAGAGATGACATTTGCCGGCAACCAAGAGGGTCATTAAATTACACATCCGCCCATGTTCAATGGGACAGATTACACATATTGGAAGATAAGAATGAGAATCTTCTTGATTTTGAGCTTTGGAATATTGTAGAAAATGGATTTCAAAAGTCTTCTCTTCCAATGGATGATTGGAATGAGTTGGAGAAGAAGACTTTCGCTTTAAACGCAAAGGCTATGAATGCCTTGTTTTGTGCATTAAATTAAAAAAGTTTAATCGAGTGTTGATTTGTGAAACGACTTTTGATATTTGGCACACACTCGAAGTGACTCATGAAGGCACTAGTAGAGTGAAAGAGTAAAAAATTAACCTTTTAGTGCATTCTTATGAATTGTTTCGAATGAAACCGACTGAGACCATTGGAGACATGTACACCCGATTTACGGATGTCGTCAATGGTCTAAAAGGACTTGGTAAAGGTTTCTCATATTTTGAACTCATTAATAAGGTTTTAAGATCTCTTCCAAAGAGTTGGGACCCTAAAGTAACGGTTATTCAAGAGGCCAAAGATCTAACTAATTTTCCTATTGAAGAACTAATTGAGTCACTAATGACTTGTGAAATGACATGTAAAGCTCATGAAAAGCTTGAGGAAACCCTTCCAAAGAACAGGAAGGATATGAAACTGAGAACACAAGAAGATCACTTGAGAGAAAACTCAAGTGATGAGGACTTTGATGATGACTTGGCACTTTTAATAAGGAAATTCAAAAAATTCATTAAAAGAAATAAATTTAAAAATGATACTAAAAATAAATTTGAACCCAAGAAAGATCAAGTAATTTGCTACGAATGTAAGAAACTGGGACACTACAAGAGTGAATGTCCCTAAGCCAAGAAGAGGACACCAAAGAAGAAGGCGCTTAAAGCAACATGGGACGACTCATACACATCCGAAGAAGAGGAGCCAACCAACACCCTGCAAGTTGCTCACTATGCACTAATGGCCATTGGAGATGAGGTAATAAGTTTATTTGACGTAAATTTATCATTTGATAAACTATTAAATACTTTTCATGATTTATTTAATGAATACAATATAATTAGTAAAAAATATAAATTGTTAAAATAATTAGAGGCCAACTGTGCCCTAAGATGGGCTGGTTTGGGCCGGATTCAAGGCCCAACTAGGACCCAGACTTTTCGACCGATGGTGGCACCGCTTGGGAGACTCGGTCTCCCAGGAATTCTGGGTGGTGGTACCACCCCTGTCAAGCGGTAGTACCGCAGACAGTTATTGCTACCAACAGTGGTACCGTCCCTGTCAGGCGGTGGTACCACCAAAGCTTGGTCTTCGAGCTTTGTCAAGCGGTAGTACTACCCAGACTGAGTGGCAGTACTGCCCAGTAATGGCAGTGGTATTGCCAAGACCCTGAAAATCCAGGATGAGACACTTCTTGGCTCTATTTTGGAAAGTCATTGGGGTCTATAAATACCCCACCCTTTTCTACATGAAAGGGAATGAAAACTTGATACATTCTTGAGTCTTTGAAGTGTCAAAGACTTGTAAAAGTGCTAGAGTTCTCCTCCTCCTTTTTTAAGTGTTGAGATCATTCAAGAGAGGAGTGAAACTTGTAAGGGTTATCTCCTAAACCTGGTAAAAGGAGAAAAGCTATAAAAGGTGGTTGGCCTTCGCCTATTGAAGGAAGGCCTCTAGTGGACGCTGGTGACCTTGTCGGAGGAGGAAGCCGAAAGTGGATGTAGGTCACGATCAACCGAACCACTCTAAATCTGGTTTGCATTTCGTTTTGAGCAATCTTCTTTATCTACAAATCATTTTATAGCAAAGTACTTCTTCTCCTCATATTGCTTTCACTACACTTACGCTCTCTTACGTTTTAAAGTAATTATCTTTCCGAATCGATTTCCTTCAAATGTACAAAATATTTTCTGAAATCGCATAAGTTTTCCGTTGCACTAATTCACCCCCCCCCCCGCCTCTTAGTGCGCTCTTGATCCTAACAATTGGTATCAGAAAGGTTCACTCTTGTTTGGTTTAAAACTCAAGAGAGATGACATTTGCTGGCAACCAAAAGGGTCATTAAATTACACATCCGCCCTTGTTCAGTAGGACAGATTATACATATTGGAAGATAAGAATGAGAATCTTCCTGATTTCAATGGATTTTGAGCTTTGGAATATTGTAGAAAATGGATTTCAAAAGTCTTCTCTTCCAATGAACGATTGGAATGAGTTGGAGAAGAAGACTTTCGCTTTAAATACAAAGGCTATGAATGCCTTGTTTTGTGCATTAAATAAAAAAAGTTTAATCGAGTGTTGATTTGTGAAACGACTTTTGATATTTGGCACACACTCGAAGTGACTCATGAAGGCACTAGTAGAGTGAAAGAGTAAAAAATTAACCTTTTAGTGCATTCTTATGAATTGTTTCGAATGAAATCGAGTGAGACCATTGGAGACATGTATACCCGATTTACGGATGTCGTCAATGGTCTAAAAGGACTTGGTAAAGGTTTCTCAGATTTTGAACTCATTAATAAGGTTTTAAGATCTCTTCCAAAGAGTTGGGACCCTAAAGTAACGGTTATTCAAGAGGCCAAAGATCTAACTAATTTTCCTATTGAAGAACTAATTGAGTCACTAATGACTTGTGAAATGACATGTAAAGCTCATGAAAAGCTTGAGGAAACCCTTCCAAAGAACAGGAAGGATATGAAACTGAGAACACAAGAAGATCACTTGAGAGAAAACTTAAGTGATGAGGACTTTGATGATGACTTGGCACTTTTAACAAGGAAATTCAAAAAATTCATTAAAAGAAATAAATTTAAAAATGATACTAAAAATAAATTTGAACCCAAGAAAGATTAAGTAATTTGCTACGAATATAAGAAACTGGGAAATTACAAGAGTGAATGTCCCTAAGCCAAGAAGAGGACACTAAAGAAGAAGGCGCTCAAAGCAACATGGGATGACTCATACACATCCGAAGAAGAGGAGCCAACCAACACCGTGCAAGTTGCTCACTATGCACTAATGGCCATTGGAGATGAGGTAATAAGTTTATTTGACGGAAATTTATCAGTTGATAAACTATTAAATACATTTCATGATTTATTTGATGAATACAAAATAATTAGTAAAAAATATAAATTGTTAAAATAATTAGGGGCCAACTGTGCCCTAAGATGGGCTGGTTTGGGTCAGATTCAAGGCCCAACTGGGACCCAGAATTTTCGATCGATGGTGGCACTGCTTGGGAGACTCGGTCTCCCAAGAATTCTGGGCGGTGGTACCACCCCTATCAAGCGGTAGTACCGTCGGTAGTTATTGCTACCAACAGTGGTACCATCCCTGTCAGGCGGTGGTACCAGCAAAGCTCGGTCTTCGAGCTTTGTCAAGCGGTAGTACTACCCATACTGAGTGGTAGTACTGCCCAGTAATGGCGGTGGTACTGCCAAGACCCTGAAAATCCAGGATGAGACACTTCTTGGCTCCATTTTTGAAAGTCATTGGGGTCTATAAATACCCCACCCTTTTCTGCATGAAAGGGAATCAAAACTTGATACATTCTTGAGTCTTTGAAGTGTCAAAAAGTTGTAAAAGTGCTAGAGTTCTCCTCCTCTTTTACTAACTGTTGAGATCATTCAAGAGAGGAGTGAAACTTGTAAAGGTTATCTCCTAAACCCGGTACAAGGAGAAAAGCTATAAAAGGTGGTTGGCCTTTGCCTATTGATGGAAGGCCTCTAGTGGATGTTGGTGACCTTATAGGAGGAGGAAGCCGAAAGTGGATGTAGGTCACGATTGACCGAACCACTCTAAATCTGGTTTGTATTTCGTTTTGAGCAATCTTCTTTAACTGTAAATCATTTTATAGCAAAGTACTTCTTCTCCTCATATTGCTTTCACTACACTTACGCTCTCTTACGTTTTAAAGTAATTATCTTTCCGAATCGATTTCCTTCAAATGTACAAAATATTTTCTGAAATCGCATAAGTTTTCCGTTGCACTAATTCACCCCCCCCCCCGCCTCTTAGTGCGCTCTTGATCCTAACAATTGGTATCAGAAAGGTTCACTCTTGTTTGGTTTAAAACTCAAGAGAGATGACATTTGCTGGCAACCAAAAGGGTCATTAAATTACACATCCGCCCTTGTTCAGTAGGACAGATTATACATATTGGAAGATAAGAATGAGAATCTTCCTGATTTCAATGGATTTTGAGCTTTGGAATATTGTAGAAAATGGATTTCAAAAGTCTTCTCTTCCAATGAATGATTGGAATGAGTTGGAGAAGAAGACTTTCGCTTTAAACGCAAAGTCTATGAATGCATTGTTTTGTGCATTAAATAAAACAAGTTTAATCGAGTGTTGATTTGTGAAACGACTTTTGATATTTGGCACACACTCGAAGTGACTCATGAAGGCACTAGTAGAGTGAAAGAGTCAAAATTTAACCTTTTAGTGCATTCTTATGAATTGTTTTGAATGAAACCGAGTGAGACAATTAGAGACATGTACACCCGATTTACGGACGTCGTCAATGGTCTAAAAGGACTTGGTAAAGGTTTCTCAGATTTTGAACTCATTAATAAAGTTTTAAGATCTCTTCTAAAGAGTTGGGACCCTAAAGTAACGGTTATTCAAGAGGCCAAAGATCTAACTAATTTTCCTCTTGAAGAACTTATTGAGTCACTAATGACTTATGAAATGACATGTAAAGCTCATGAAGAGCTTGAGGACACCCTTCCAAAGAACAGGAAGGATATGAAACTGAGAACACAAGAAGATCACTTGAGAGAAAACTTAAGTGATGAGGACTTTGATGATGACTTGGCACTTTTAACAAGGAAATTCAAAAAATTCATTAAAAGAAATAAATTTAAAAATGATACTAAAAATAAATTTGAACCCAAGAAAGATTAAGTAATTTGCTACGAATATAAGAAACTGGGAAATTACAAGAGTGAATGTCCCTAAGCCAAGAAGAGGACACTAAAGAAGAAGGCGCTCAAAGCAACATGGGATGACTCATACACATCCGAAGAAGAGGAGCCAACCAACACCGTGCAAGTTGCTCACTATGCACTAATGGCCATTGGAGATGAGGTAATAAGTTTATTTGACGGAAATTTATCAGTTGATAAACTATTAAATACATTTCATGATTTATTTGATGAATACAAAATAATTAGTAAAAAATATAAATTGTTAAAATAATTAGGGGCCAACTGTGCCCTAAGATGGGCTGGTTTGGGTCAGATTCAAGGCCCAACTGGGACCCAGAATTTTCGATCGATGGTGGCACTGCTTGGGAGACTCGGTCTCCCAAGAATTCTGGGCGGTGGTACCACCCCTATCAAGCGGTAGTACCGTCGGTAGTTATTGCTACCAACAGTGGTACCATCCCTGTCAGGCGGTGGTACCAGCAAAGCTCGGTCTTCGAGCTTTGTCAAGCGGTAGTACTACCCATACTGAGTGGTAGTACTGCCCAGTAATGGCGGTGGTACTGCCAAGACCCTGAAAATCCAGGATGAGACACTTCTTGGCTCCATTTTTGAAAGTCATTGGGGTCTATAAATACCCCACCCTTTCTGCATGAAAGGGAATCAAAACTTGATACATTCTTGAGTCTTTGAAGTGTCAAAAAGTTGTAAAAGTGCTAGAGTTCTCCTCCTCTTTTACTAACTGTTGAGATCATTCAAGAGAGGAGTGAAACTTGTAAAGGTTATCTCCTAAACCCGGTACAAGGAGAAAAGCTATAAAAGGTGGTTGGCCTTTGCCTATTGATGGAAGGCCTCTAGTGGATGTTGGTGACCTTATAGGAGGAGGAAGCCGAAAGTGGATGTAGGTCACGATTGACCGAACCACTCTAAATCTGGTTTGTATTTCGTTTTGAGCAATCTTCTTTAACTGTAAATCATTTTATAGCAAAGTACTTCTTCTCCTCATATTGCTTTCACTACACTTACGCTCTCTTACGTTTTAAAGTAATTATCTTTCCGAATCGATTTCCTTCAAATGTACAAAATATTTTCTGAAATCGCATAAGTTTTCCGTTGCACTAATTCACCCCCCCCCCCGCCTCTTAGTGCGCTCTTGATCCTAACAATTGGTATCAGAAAGGTTCACTCTTGTTTGGTTTAAAACTCAAGAGAGATGACATTTGCTGGCAACCAAAAGGGTCATTAAATTACACATCCGCCCTTGTTCAGTAGGACAGATTATACATATTGGAAGATAAGAATGAGAATCTTCCTGATTTCAATGGATTTTGAGCTTTGGAATATTGTAGAAAATGGATTTCAAAAGTCTTCTCTTCCAATGAATGATTGGAATGAGTTGGAGAAGAAGACTTTCGCTTTAAACGCAAAGTCTATGAATGCATTGTTTTGTGCATTAAATAAAACAAGTTTAATCGAGTGTTGATTTGTGAAACGACTTTTGATATTTGGCACACACTCGAAGTGACTCATGAAGGCACTAGTAGAGTGAAAGAGTCAAAATTTAACCTTTTAGTGCATTCTTATGAATTGTTTTGAATGAAACCGAGTGAGACAATTAGAGACATGTACACCCGATTTACGGACGTCGTCAATGGTCTAAAAGGACTTGGTAAAGGTTTCTCAGATTTTGAACTCATTAATAAAGTTTTAAGATTTCTTGCAAAAAGTTGGGACCCTAAAGTAACGGTTATTCAAGAGGCCAAAGATCTAACTAATTTTCCTCTTGAAGAACTTATTGAGTCACTAATGACTTATGAAATGACATGTAAAGCTCATGAAGAGCTTGAGGACACCCTTCCAAAGAACAGGAAGGATATGAAACTGAGAACACAAGAAGATCACTTGAGAGAAAACTTAAGTGATGAGGACTTTGATGATGACTTGGCACTTTTAACAAGGAAATTCAAAAAATTCATTAAAAGAAATAAATTTAAAAATGATACTAAAAATAAATTTGAACCCAAGAAAGATTAAGTAATTTGCTACGAATATAAGAAACTGGGAAATTACAAGAGTGAATGTCCCTAAGCCAAGAAGAGGACACTAAAGAAGAAGGCGCTCAAAGCAACATGGGATGACTCATACACATCCGAAGAAGAGGAGCCAACCAACACCGTGCAAGTTGCTCACTATGCACTAATGGCCATTGGAGATGAGGTAATAAGTTTATTTGACGGAAATTTATCAGTTGATAAACTATTAAATACATTTCATGATTTATTTGATGAATACAAAATAATTAGTAAAAAATATAAATTGTTAAAATAATTAGGGGCCAACTGTGCCCTAAGATGGGCTGGTTTGGGTCAGATTCAAGGCCCAACTGGGACCCAGAATTTTCGATCGATGGTGGCACTGCTTGGGAGACTCGGTCTCCCAAGAATTCTGGGCGGTGGTACCACCCCTATCAAGCGGTAGTACCGTCGGTAGTTATTGCTACCAACAGTGGTACCATCCCTGTCAGGCGGTGGTACCAGCAAAGCTCGGTCTTCGAGCTTTGTCAAGCGGTAGTACTACCCATACTGAGTGGTAGTACTGCCCAGTAATGGCGGTGGTACTGCCAAGACCCTGAAAATCCAGGATGAGACACTTCTTGGCTCCATTTTTGAAAGTCATTGGGGTCTATAAATACCCCACCCTTTTCTGCATGAAAGGGAATCAAAACTTGATACATTCTTGAGTCTTTGAAGTGTCAAAAAGTTGTAAAAGTGCTAGAGTTCTCCTCCTCTTTTACTAACTGTTGAGATCATTCAAGAGAGGAGTGAAACTTGTAAAGGTTATCTCCTAAACCCGGTACAAGGAGAAAAGCTATAAAAGGTGGTTGGCCTTTGCCTATTGATGGAAGGCCTCTAGTGGATGTTGGTGACCTTATAGGAGGAGGAAGCCGAAAGTGGATGTAGGTCACGATTGACCGAACCACTCTAAATCTGGTTTGTATTTCGTTTTGAGCAATCTTCTTTAACTGTAAATCATTTTATAGCAAAGTACTTCTTCTCCTCATATTGCTTTCACTACACTTACGCTCTCTTACGTTTTAAAGTAATTATCTTTCCGAATCTATTTCCTTCGAATGTACAAAATATTTTCTGAAATCGCATAAGTTTTCCGCTGCTCTAATTCACCCCCCCCCCCCCCCCCTTAGTGTGCTCTTGATCCTAACAATTGGTATTAGAAAGGTTCACTCTTGTTTGGTTTAAAACCCAAGAGAGATGACATTTGCCGGCAACCAAGAGGGTCATTAAATTACACATCCGCCCATGTTCAATGGGACAAATTACACATATTGGAAGATAAGAATGATAATCTTCCTGATTTCAATGGATTTTGAGCTTTGGAATATTGTAGAAAATGGATTTCAAAAGTCTTCTCTTCCAATGAACGATTGGAATGAGTTGGAGAAGAAGACTTTCGCTTTAAATACAAAGGCTATGAATGCCTTGTTTTGTGCATTAAATAAAAAAAGTTTAATCGAGTGTTGATTTGTGAAACGACTTTTGATATTTGGCACACACTCGAAGTGACTCATGAAGGCACTAGTAGAGTGAAAGAGTAAAAAATTAACCTTTTAGTGCATTCTTATGAATTGTTTCGAATGAAATCGAGTGAGACCATTGGAGACATGTATACCCGATTTACGGATGTCGTCAATGGTCTAAAAGGACTTGGTAAAGGTTTCTCAGATTTTGAACTCATTAATAAAGTTTTAAGATTTCTTGCAAAAAGTTGGGACCCTAAAGTAACGGTTATTCAAGAGGCCAAAGATCTAACTAATTTTCCTCTTGAAAAACTAATTGAGTCACTGATGACTTATGAAATGATATGTAAAGCTCATGAAGAGCTTGAGGACACCCTTCCAAAGAACAGAAAGGATATGAAACTGAGAACACAAGAAGATCACTTGAGAGAAAACTCAAGTGATGAGGACTTTGATGATGACTTGGCACTTTTAATAAGGAAATTCAAAAAATTCATTAAAAGAAATAAATTTAAAAATGATACTAAAAATAAATTTGAACCCAAGAAAGATCAAGTAATTTGCTACGAATGTAAGAAACTGGGACACTACAAGAGTGAATGTCCCTAAGCCAAGAAGAGGACACCAAAGAAGAAGGCGCTCAAAGCAACATGGGACGACTCATACACATTCGAAGAAGAGGAGCCAACCAACACCATGCAAGTTGCTCTGTTAGGACTCTAGCTAGGAGAGTCTTAATTGAGAGGGACATTCATGTAAAACCTACCTAAGCCGACCCCTATTAAAGATATGAAGAGGCTGGCTAGGGTTAGGAGATTGTTTCTTAGAGATGAATTAGGAGTTGTAAAGGAATAGAAGTCTTGAGTAGAAGTCCTATTAGGAGTTGGTTAGAAGTAGGAGTCTTGAGTAGGAGTCCTATTAGGAGTTAGTGTTGAGAAACCCTATAAATAGCCATGTATTCCTCCTCTTTTGATAAGCATTAGATGAATCTTTTCTGCAGCCTTTGAGCAGCAACTTAGAGGGAAGAACCCCTATAGAGTTCCAAGGTGGCCGATCCCCTAAAGAGATCAACCCCAAGTTTAGAATCTGCAAGGGTTCTAACACCTGGTATCAGAGCAACGTTCTTGGCGTCTCGCTGCCCTTCTACAGCCATCCATCAACCCTCCACAACCGCCCAAAGCAATTCCCACAATTGCTTAAGAGATTGTTGCCATATTCCGCCATCATCTCCACCACCACGGATCATCCTTTGATCTCCCCGTGAATTGCAACAGGTTATGGTTTTCTACCTTACTGCTGCTGCAATTTAGTTATCCTTATTTGAAAATCTCAAAAAAATTATTCCTATATTGCTGCATATACTTTTCGTCATAAAGTTTTCATCTTTACGACGAAAGATACATTGCAGAATTCCAACCGTATAGCACCGTCTGTTTGATCTTGCTACTGTGTTTTTTCTATCCAAATTTCTACAAAATTTTTATGACATCTTTGAAACTTCCTGACAGTGGATTTTCCTTTAGTTTCATTGAAAAATTCTCAATATAAACTACTGATCTTTTATGTCCAATCTACTACACTTGAAAATCTATGCTGCAGAAAATTTCAGCAGCATATTGTTGTCTTAACCCATCTATTTGCAATCTTTATTTAATAAAATTTCTTATACACTTCATAGATCATCTTGGCTTCCAAATAAGATTGATTTATTTAGAAATTTATCTCTAAAAATGATTTTGTGTTGCTGCAAATTTTCGTCGTAGACCGCTGAAATTTTTCGACGAGAATTCTGCAATCGCAACTTGCACCAATTTCCTTACTGTTATACTGCCAAAATTTTCTTAATTAAATTAGACATCCTTGCTGTCATATAAACTGTGATTTTGCTATCAATTCCCTCCTCAATTCACTCAAGTTTTTGATGGAAATTACGTCGAGAAACCTTTGTTTCTTCGACGACAATTCTACTCTTACAAGACAACACATACTTGTTGTAACTTCCACTTATTTCTATCAAACCTTTGCTACCATCTACCACAGATCCAAAACTTTCATCCACAGCCCTAAAACCCCACTAAACCACATCCTCAAACTGCACCCAAAACAGCCACAAAACAAGCCTAAACCGCAACCTACATCTATCAATCCACCAACCCTTTCGACCATCACCTCTCTCAACCTATATACGCCTTTAACCTGACAACAAAAGAGAGATCTTAACATCATAGATTTGGAGGCATATACTATGGCATCTAAGGAGGCAATCAATGCTAAATTCAAAGCCTTGGAGGCGCGAATGGAGGATAAGATTTGGATGCTCTTTACCGAACTCAGATTGGGCCGACCACTAAGCCCAAAGAAATCATATCAAGGAGAGAGCTTTACCCAATCGCACCAAGCCCGAAGAGATGACTTCCAAGGGAGGGGAGGCTCTATGACCAACCCTAACTATCCATGCATGAGAGTAGACTTCCCTAGATGGGAAGAAGGAGACCCGATTGGTTGGATCTCGCGCGTGGAGCGATATTTTCGGTACCACAAAACCGCGGATGCATCTATGGTGAAAATTGCAGCTATACATCTTGAAGGGGATGCTATACAATGGTTTGACTGGTTTGAACATACTTATGGAGTCCTTTCATGGCGATAATTCAAAGAAGGATTGCTGATCTGCTTCAGACCAACTGATTACGAGAATATTGACGGACAACTAGCAAAGATCCGACAAACCTCCACCATTCAGGAGTACCAAACTAGGTTTGAAAGGTTATCTAATCAAACTCATGATTGGTCTCAAAAACAGCTATTGAGGACCTTCATTGAGGGCTTGAAGCCAGAGATCCGGGGAGAAGTTAAAGCGCGATAACCGTACACGCTTATGGCAGCCATCTCTTTCGCACGACATCAAGAGGAGCGATTGAATCATGAAGCTTGGAGGACTAGAGTTGCTCCTCAACTAGAAATACTGAAGCCCTCAACCCCCCCTACTGTCGATCGAGTCCCTGCACTAAAGAAGTTGACAAGAGAAGAGCTTCGGGAGCAATCTACGAAGCGGTTATGTTGGCATTGCGACGAGCCGTGGAGTTACAAGCATTGCTGTAGAAAAGAGAGACTTCTTTTAATTGAACCAGTGGAAGAAGAGGTCATTGAACATTCAAAAGAGAGCCTTAAACATAATGAAGAAGATGTGGAAGAAGAGCCACAACCGACCGACGTTACAATACACACACTAGCTGGCTACTCAAACCCGCAAACGATGAAAGTTGGAGGCCTTCTCAAACAACAACTGATCACTGTTCTCATCGACACGGGCAGTACTACTAACTTCCTAAATAGTAAGCTTGCTGTTCGGATAGCATTACCTATCGAGAATCACTGCAGGTTTGATGTTAAGGTCACCGACGGACGAATTTTGAATTGTGATCGTAGGCGCCCGCAGGAGAAACTATTGCTGCAAGACCAAGAGATAATTGTAGATTTCTTCCTTCTCCCTCTTTACAACCATGAGGCCATGCTCAGAATTAAATGGTTGACGACATTAGGTGATATTTCCTGGAATTTTATGAAACTAATTATGAAATTTTACAGTAAGGAGAAACAGGTGACATTGCACGGGAAACGTGGGGGCAACATAACAACGATTTGCACACAACAAATGGAGAAGGTTTTGCATAAAGCATGCAATGGATTTTTGGCACAACTTGAGCAGCAAACTAAGGGAGAGCCAACAGAATTTGAAGATCAAAATCTACTTCCTTTGCTTGCTGAATTTTTAAATATATTTGATGAATCGTGCAACCTACCTCTTACCCGTCGACATGATCATTGTATAACGATCATTCCAAGCAAATCTTTAGCAAATACTCAGCCATATCAGTATCCACATCTACAGAAGGATGAAATAAAAAGGATTGTAAAAGAGATGCTCGAAACAGGAGTTATTCGGCCAAGTTGCAACCTCTACTCTTCACCGGTGCTACTTGTACGCAAGAAGGACGGAACAAGGCGAATATGTGTTGATTACCGAGCTCTCAATGGCAAAACCATCAAGGACAAATACCTTATTCCAATAGCAGATGAATTGCTAGATGAAAGAGAGCACAAATCTTCACAAAGCTGGACCTTTGATCCGGGTATCATCAAATATGAGTGTGCGAAGAAGACATACCGAAAATCACCTTTTGAACACACAACAACCATTATGTATTTTTGCTTTCTTTAACATATGGTGGAATATCTTGGGCATATCATATCAGAGGAAGGTGTGACGGTGGACCCCTTCAAAATTGAAGCAATGCAAAACTGGCCTACCCCGAGGAACATAAAATTGCTGCATGGCTTTCTGGGTTTAACAGGCTACTATCGTAAGTTCATGAAAAACTATGGAAAGATCAATGCACCACTTACTTTCTTACTGGAAAAAGATGTCTTCCAATGGTTAGATAGAGCCTCTGCTACTTTCGACAAACTTAAGGCAGCCATGATGACGACGTCAGTGCTAACACTACCAGATTTCAACCGACCCTTCATTATTGAGGCTGACGCATCTGGAGTTAGAATTGGAGCCATTCTCATGCAAGATGGTCGACCACTCGTATATACTAGCAAGGCATTATCTCCCTCCCATCAAAATAAGTCAATATATGATAAGAAGATGCTCGCCATTGTGCGCGCAGCAACGAAACGAGGTGGAGACCTTACTTGATTGGTTGATGTTTTCAAATTAAAACCGACCATAAAAGCCTCAAGTACTTTTTGGAGCGAAAGATATCATCCCTTGAGCAACAAAAATGAGGTACTAAATTGAAAAGGAGTACGACATATCACCCACAAATCAACGGCCAGACAAAAGTTGTCAATAGGTGCTTGGAGACAGCCCAAAGCCACCCACCAAATATGACTATCCAAGAAGAACTCCAGACCCAGTCAAGTACCATTATTGATCGACGGATCGTGACTCGACGACGACGACCCACTACTAAAGTGCTAATACAGTGGGTGAACCTACCAACAGAAGATTCAACTTGAGAGAACTATGACGACTTGAAGATCAAATTCCCAAAATTCATGAATCGTCAGCCTCGATGACAAGGCTGATTTGAAGAGGGCGGGTTTGTTAGGACTCTAGCTAGGAGAGTCCTAATTGAGAGGGACATTCATGTAAAACCTACCTAAGCCGACCCCTATTAAAGAGGTGAAGAGGCCGACTAGGGTTAGGAGATTGTTTCTTAGAGATGAATTAGGAGTTGTAAAGGAATAGGAGTCTTGAGTAGAAGTCCTATTAGGAGTTGGTTAGAAGTAGGAGTCTTGAGTAGGAGTCATATTAGGAGTTAGTGTTGAGAAACCCTATAAATAGCCATGTATTCCTCCTCTTTTGATAAGCAATAGATGAATATTTTCTGCAGCCTTTGAGCAGCAACTTGGAGGGAAGAACTCCTATAGAGTTCCAAGGTGGCCGATCCCCTAAAGAGATCAACCCCAAGTTTAGAATATGCAAGGGTTCTAACATGCTCACTATGCACTAATGGCCATTGGAGATGAGGTAATAAGTTTATTTGACGCAGATTTATCATTTGATAAACTATTAAATACTTTTCATGATTTATTTGATGAATACAAAATAATTAGTAAAAAATATAAATTGTTAAAAATAGCGCATGATTATCTTATTAGTGATTTTGATAAATTAAAAATTAAGCATAATGATAGTTTAGCTCCATGTACAAAATTTCATGATTTAGAAATACTTCAAAAGGAAAATATGCTACTTAAGAAAGCCTTAGAGAAGTTTGAGGTTGGTAGCAAATCCTTGAACATGATCCCTGCTAATAAGGGTCACGTTCATAGAAAAGGCGGAATCGGATTTGTGAGTAGCTCTCACCATAATCCAACCACCTTTGTTAAAGGCCCTACCTTGTATGTTTCACCCCAAAAGAAATGTAACTTTTGTTGTAAATTTGGGCATGTAGCTTATCATTGTCCATTCAAGAAATGTAGTGCACATAAATTGATTTGGGTTCCTAAAAGAACCTTAAATAACTCAATGCAACATGATAAACAATTTAGATCTATTTTTGAGGCACCTAAGGTCAAATATGTACCTGAAAATCATCCTTTTTTGTAGAAACGTTTACCATCACAAGCTAGGAGTAAGAGATGGTACCTTGATAGTGGATGCTCAAGGCATATGACCGGAGATTCATCTCAATTCTCTAAGCTCACTAGCATAGGCGAAGGATATGTCACCTTCGGAGACAACAACAAGGGTAAAATCATTGGCAAAGTAACCATAGGTAACAAATCCAACTTCTTTATTGAAGATGTATTGTTAGTTGATGGCTTAAAACATAACCTCTTGAGCATTAGTCAATTGTGTGATAAAGGATATATTGTTAAATTTGAATCTAATGCTTGCATTATTGAAAAACTACACAAAAATACATTATGATTGTATTAAAACAAAATAATGTATACACCCTTGATATCAATGATCTTTGCAATGAAATGTGTTTTTCAATTTTAAATGACGATGCTTGGCTTTAGCATAGGAGATTACGTCATACTAGCATTAAACTAATCTCTCAAATTTCATCTAAAGAACTTGTAAGAAGAATTCATCATATCAAGTTCATCAAAGATAATGTGTGTAATGCATGTCAACTAGGAAAACAAATAAAAGGTAGCTTCAAACCTAAGAACCAAATAAGCACCTCTAGACCTTTGCAATTAATCCATATGGACTTACTCGGACCAATTTCTACATCAAGCCTAGGAGGTAGTAAATATGCATTTGTCATCATGAATGATTATAGTAGATACACATTGACTTATTTTTTGGCAAACAAAAGTGAATGCTTTAGGTATTTCTTTGAGTTTTGTAAACTTGATCAAAATGAAAAGGGTTTTATGATTTCGTCAATTCGAAGTGATCATGGTGGTGAATTTTAAAACCATGATTTCCAAGAATTTTGTGAATCTAATGGATACAACCACAACTTCTCTACTCCAAGAAATCCTCAACAAAATGGAGTAGTAAAAAGAAAAAATAGAAATTTACAAGAAATGATAAGAACCATATTGAATGAACATAGCCTACCCAAATATTTTTGGGTCAAAGCCATAAACATGGTATGCTATGTCATGAATAGAGTTCTAGTAAGACCCTTACTCACCAAAACTCCTTATGAGTTGTGGAACAACAAAAAACCCAATGTTTCATATTTTAATGTTTTTGAGTGTAAGTGTTTTATCTTGAATGAAAAATATGCCTTAGGAAAATTCGATGCTAAATCCGATGAATGAATTTTTCTTGGATATTCTTCTATTTCTGCTAAATCCAATGTTTCATATTTTAAAGTTTTTGAGTGTAAGTGTTTTATCTTGAATGAAAAACATGCCTTAGGAAAATTTGATGCTAAATCCGATGAAGGAATTTTTCTTGGCTATTCTTCTATTTCTGAAGCATTTTATATATTTAATAAAATAACTTTGATTATAGAAGAATCCATTCATGTTATTTTCAATAAGGTTTTCAAAATTAAGAAAAATAATTTTGATGATGATAAATTTGATGCTTTGAATTTAAATGAAACCCTTTCTCCATCTAGCAACTTGGATGCATCTACTTCCTAAACATCCTTACCTAAGGATTGGAAGTATGTAGATACGCATCCTGAGGAGCTAATCATAGGAGACATATCTAAAGGGGTTCAAACACGTTCTTCTTTTAAAAATTTTTGTGCTAACGCCGCTTTTCTCTCCCAAATTAAACCAAAATGCATTGACAATGCCTTGAAAAATGATTCATGGGTCATTGCAATACAAGATGAGTTAAATCAATTTGAGAGAAATGAGGTGTGGAAGCTTGTTCCTAGGCCAAATGACCATTTAGTTATTGGTACTAAATGGGTCTTTAGAAACAAGCAAGATGAATCTGGTATTGTGGTTAGAAATAAGGCTAGATTAGTGGCCAAAGGTTTTAACCAAGAAGAAGATATCGATTACGAAGAAACCTTCGCTCTTATAGCTCGATTAGAAGCCATAAGGATGCTCCTTGCCTATGATGTAATAATTTTAAGTTGTTTCAAATGAATGCTAAAAGTGCTTTTCTTAATGGCTTTATTTCCGAAGAAGTTTATGTTGAACAACCTCCCGAATTTGAAAATAATAGTCTCCTTAATCATATGTTTAAATTAACCAAAGCTCTCTATGGTTTAAAACAAGCCCCAAGGGCTTGGTTTGAGAGACTTAGTTCATTTCTTATTGAAAATAATTTCTCTAAAGGTAAGGTCGATACTATATTGTTTATCAAAAATTTTAAAAATAATTTTTTTATTATTCAAATTTATGTTGATGATATCATTTTTGATTCTATGAATGAATCTTTTTGTAAATCATCTGCTAAAAGTATGAGTCTTGAATTTGAAATGAGTTTGATGGAGGAATTAACTTTCTTTTTGGGCTTACAAATCAAACAACTAAGTAATGGAATATTTCTTAGTCAAACAAAATATGCCTTAGATTTGCTAAAAAGGTTTAATATAGATAGCTCAAAGGCTATCAACACTCCTATGAGCACCCCCACTAAGTTAGAAATTGATGAAAGTGGAGAAAGCTTTGATAAAAAAGCTTATAGGGGTATGATAGGAAGTTTACGTTACCTCATCGCAACTAGACCGGATATCATGTTTAGTGTAGGACTTTGTGCTAGGTTTCAATCTAATCCTAAGATATCTCATCTTAAAGCAGTTAAGAGAATACTTAGATATCTTAAAGGAACCATAAATCTAGGATTATGGTATCCAAAATCCAAAAACTTTGAGCTAATTACTTATGCTGATACAGATTTTGCTAGATGTAGATTAGATAGAAAAAACATATTAGGAATATGTTAATTTTTAGGATACACACTTGTTTCTTGGACTTCCAAGAAACAAAATTCGATTGCACTATGTACAACTAAAGCCGAGTACATTGCAGCTAGTGCATGCTAGGTATAAGTTGTGTGGATGAAAAATATTTTAGAGGATTATAAGATTTTTCATAATATCCTCATAAAATGTGATAACACAAGTGCAATATGTTTAACAAAGGATCCCATTCAACACTCTAGAACAAAATATATTGACATTAGACATCACTTTATACGAGATCATGTCACTAATCATGATATAATTCTAGAGTTTATTGAAATAAAATATTAATTAGCCGATATTTTTACAAAGCTTTTATGCGAAGAACAATTTGATTTTATTAGAAGAGAGTTAAGAATGTTAATATGTCCGAATGCGTCAATTTATTAAATTTTGGACTTTCTTAATTATTTGATCACTCAATTATGTGCTGATAATTGTATGATACGAATCTTACATAATGATAAGGGTGTGTGCTTCAATAACATGTTTACTTTGATATTGAAAATTTTGTACTTTGATGCTAAAAATTTCGATAATGATGAGCGTGATGCAATAGCATGTTTACTTTTATGATCATGGTTTCTATTAAATATTGAGAAGTTTTAATCATACATTGGATTCTTAATCTTTGAGTACTATAAAGAACTAATGATTTTGCCTCATGCAAGTAGTGATAAAAAGCTATGACAAAACACTTTATAAATGCATGAATTTGATGCTTATTTTTTTGCCGAACTATCTTTCACTTAATGTATTTCTTGAATGGAGCTTTCATGAGTCTATGCCATATCAAGTTTATTTCATATCCTTTCTCCGTCACTTAATAATTTTTGATACATAGAAGTCATTAACAAATGCATCTCTCATGGATTTATCTCTTGTAAATTTTTATTGAGAAATGGATTTGAAATGATGATTCTTTCACATGAATTCTTTCTTAATGAAGGAAGAATTTTTTTTGAGATGAACACTTGCAAGAATGAGGATTTAATTTCACATGAATATCTTGATCCTTGTAAAAAATGAAGCATGATTTAATGACACTCTTTTATCGTTTTTAACTTCATTCAAAGTTGGTTCTCAATAGTTTTTCCTCCTTACTTTCCTCCTTCATGCGAAGTTTTAATGAAAAATAAAAAGGGAGAAGTTGATGAAAGCCATCTCATTAAATATTTATAACTTTTAATGTGAGAACTTTTGAATGATATCATGTCATGAATGCTTGAAATATGATTTGTATGAATTTCTTTATAATTTGAAATATGACATGAATTTTTACCACACTTGCATTTATTGTTGAATCGTTCTCCTTTTTGTTGATGATAAAGAGGGAGAAATAATACCAAAATATGATAAATTGATGATAAAAGTATGTAATTTATTGATGATAAATGTATGTAATTTTACACTTGAAAAGTTTGCATGTTAACTTTTCTTCATTATGATAAGATATCTAGAGCTTAACTTACAATTTTACAAATTGATATCTTGCCATAGAATGAATTGCTATATTTGTCATCCTTCATAATTGAAATATCAAGACTTGAAAATGGATGTTATGCCTTGACATCATTTTCAGAATGTTACAACATGATAGGAATCATGATGTGTGTATTGATAAGTTTAAATGAACTTAACTTATCAATATGTCTCTTGAATTCAAAGGCTTTGAATTCAAGAATGATTTTTCTCAAGTATGGCATATAGATAGGGGGAGTAAAGGTTAACTCCATCATCAATTGATTATCATCATAAAAAAGGGGGAGATTGTTGAATCTCGGATTTTGATGATGAAGTCAATTATAATTTGTTTGATCTAATCTATTTGTTGAAAAAAGTGTGCAGGATTAACTACGATGGTAGTAAGACATGCAGCAGGTGGTGTGCCGGAGTCAAAATTGAGATCACGTTGGGAGTTCGAGAGTTCATCGGAAGTTCGGACATTCATCAGAAGTTTTGCGGGAACCAACTGAGAAGTCCAGAAGCTTGGCATAGAAGCTTGTCGGAACTCACCAAGAAGATCGTCCAAAGTCCAGAAGCTTGCCGGGAGTCCGCCGGAGCATTGCCAAGAGTTTGTCGGAAGTACGCCGGAAGCTCATCGGAAGTGCGATTAATGCACCAGAACGTAAATTACAGTAATCATGTCTTAATTATCATAGTTAGAGTGTAAATTAAGTTAGGATTGAGAGATAATCCAACTAACTTAATTAGGGGCCAATTGGGCCCTAAGATGGGCTGGATTCAAGGCCCAACCAGAACCCAAAATTTTTGGCTAGTGGTGGCACCGCTTGGGAGACTCGGTCTCCCAGGAATTCTAGGCGGTGGTACCACCCCTATCAGGCGGTAGTACTGCCAGTAGTTATTGCTGCCAACGGTGGTACCACCCTTGTTAGGCGGTGGTACCACCAGAGCTCGGTCTTCGAGCTCTGTCAGGCTGTAGTACCACCCAGTGTCAGATGTCAGGTGGTAGTACTGGCCAATAATGGTGGTGGTACCGCTAGGACTCCAAAAATCCAGGATAAGATACTTCTTGGCTCTATTTTTAAAAGCCATTAGGGTTTATAAATACCCCATCCTTTTCTGCATGAAAGGGAATGAAAGTTTGATATATTCTTGAGTCTTTGAAATGTTAAAGAGTTGTAAAAGTGCTGGAGTTCTCCTCCTCCTTTTCTAAGTGTTAAGATCATTCAAGAGAGGAGTGAAACTTGTAAGGGTTGTCTCCTAAATCCGGAAAAAAGAGAAAAGCTGTAAAAGGTGGTTAGCCTATGCCTATTGAAGGAAAGCCTCTAGTGGATGCCAGTGACCTCGTCAGAGGAGGAAGCTGAAAGTGGATGTAGGTCACGATTGACCAAACCACGCTAAATCTGGTTTGCATTTCGTTTTGAGCAATCTTCTTTAACTACAAATCATTTTATAGAAAAGTACTTCTTCTCCTCATCTTGCCTTCACTAAACTTATGCTTTCTTACGTTTTAAAGTAATTATCTTTCCAAATTGATTTCCTTCTAACGTACAAAATATTTTTTAAAATCGCATAAGTTTTTCACTACACTAATTCACACCCCCCCCCCTCTTAATGTGCTATTGATCCTAATAGTACCGCCCACACACAGTCTTCTAGGTAATGATACCACCAGACTGGGTAGTGTTACCGCCTAGTGTTAGGTTGTAGGCAGTGGTGCCACCCAGTGCAGGCGGTGGTACCACCCATACCCTGAAATTTCAGGGATTTGAATTTTGGCTCCAAGTTTTGAAGCCATTTGGGGTTTATAAATACCCTAGCTATTTCTGCCTAGAATAGTAAGAAAAGTGAACAAAAACTCTATATTTCTAAAGTTAAAAACCCTTGTAAAGTATAGAGTCTCTCCTCCTAAAGTTTAGAGACCATTTTAAGTGAGAGTGTGAAGGAAGCTTTGTGAAAAGGGGGTGAAAGGTTCTCTCCTGAGCTTGCAAAAGGAGAATAGAGTTGTAAGAAGGAGTTGATCTTCGTCTATTAAAGAAAGATCCTTAGTGGATACCGACGGCCTCGACGGAAGAGGAATCGGTGGAGTGGATCTAGGTCACGATAACCACACCACTATAACTCGGTTTGCATTTACTTGCAATTTACATTTACTGCAAACTGCCCTTCCTTACTCTCACTGCTCAATTTCCTTAATCTTCTCTTTGCACTCTTACAAAAGCTTTCAAGTTCAATTTCTTTCCGAACAGATTTAATCGAAACAAATATTTTTCAGAATCAATGCTTTTCTGCGCTACACTAATTCACCTCCCCTCTTAGTGCCGACTCGTTCCTAACAGTTGGTATCAGAGCCACGTTCATTTCTCATTTAGTTTAATACCCAAGAGAAATAGCTCTTTTCAACTTTCAAGAGGGTCACTCTCTTATTCATCCTCCCATGTTCAATGGGACGGACTATACATATTGAAAAACTCAAATGAGAGTTTTCTTACTTTCCTTGGATTTGAATTTATGGAACATTATCGAAAGTGGTTTTCAAAAGTCTTCTACTTCAATAAAAGAATAGAATGATTTAGAGAAGAAAACATTTTCCTTAAATGTTAGAGCCATGAACACTCTATTTTGCGCTTTGGATAAAACTGAGTTTAATCGGGTTTCTACTTGTGAAACGACTTTCGATATATGGCACGCTCTCATAATCACAGACGAAGGCACAAATAAAGTAAAAGATTCAAAGATCAATATTTTAATGCATGATTTTAAACTTTTTCATATGAAACCAAGTGAAACCATTAGAGACATGTACACCCGTTTTACGAATGTCATCAATGGTTTAAAAGCACTTGGTAAAAGTTTTTCGAATTTTGAACTTGTAAACAAAATTTTATGTTCTCTTAATAAGAGTTAGGATCCGAAAGTAACCGCAATACAAGAGGCAAAAGATCTTAATAATTTTTTACTTGAAGAACTAATTAGGTCTTTAATGACCTACGAAATGACCACTACGGTACAAAACGAACTTAAGAACAACCTTCCAAAGAACAAGAAGGATTTTAGACTTAGAACAATCGAAGATCACTTGAGCATAAGCTCAAGTGATAGTGAACTTGAATTCCTCACTATGAAATTTAAAAAGTTCATGAAACAAAAATTAAAGAACAAAAATAATGCAACTACTTGCTATGAACGCAAGAAGAGGGAGCACTTTGGGATGAATCAAGCTCCTCCGAAGACGAGAAGAAAATCAACAAAGGCAAGGTGACAAACTATGCCTTAACGGCTTTCGACAATGAGGTAATCAAAACGCCCTTAGTTTATTTTGAAATTACATGATGCTATTCATGAGTTATCTTTAATTTAGTTTAGAAAAATATTTTTCTTGAAAATTACATGTTTAATAATGTAATGAAAATGTAAAAAAAAATTGGGATCATGTTAGTAATTTTGAAAATGATCATAAAAATTTCATGTTTTATGATAAACAAACAAAATAATTTTGATTAAAAATGCCTTATGAAATCATGCTATATGTGTAATAAAGTAATAATATGTATCTTGATGATTTTTGTATTTCTTTTGATTGAAAATACTTTATGAAATCATGCTTGATGAAATAATATAATGATGATTTGAAATCATATTTAATGAGTTTATCTTTCGAAATTATGCTTGATGATTCTTGCGATTTATGGATTATCGATTTTTACTATAATGAAAGTGGCTTATTGATCTTTGTCATAATAAATCTTACACTTTTGTTTTAAACGATGATATATATTTTGATTTGGCATAGAAAAGAAAAAGGGGACAAAGGCATGCTTGTATGAAACAAATAACTAAAAAGAGGAAAGCTTTCTCGAAAATTTTTTCTACTTCATCAACTTTTCAAAAAGGAGAGACTAATGGACCTATCTTTTTCTTTAGAATTGCTTGAAAATGATTTTGATTTGATGATTTGAATTTGAATGAGCTTTATCTTGATTTCTTAGAATTACTTGAGATTTTTTTTAATCAAGATCTCTTCTTTGTACTCCTATGATTTTTCTTGGTATTTTACTAAAGATGAGATTTTCTATATGAATCATAAGATTTCTTATGCATGAATTGAAATCTTTTTATCCTACGTTTCCTTTTGCGATTTACTAAAGAGAATATTTTTTTTGAAATTCATGACTTAAAATTTCATTTGAATACCTTTTATTATTTGATCTCCTAAGATTTTTCTTTGAATATTTAAGAGGAGATTTGTCAAAATGAATCATGTCTGTTGTTATTCACATGATCTCATCTTTCATGATTTTTTGTCTTTGTATAATTCCTTGTATTCTTGAAGTATATCTCATCACCTAATTCTTCTTGATATTCTTCGTGTGATGATATGAATGCATGAAATACTCATGATATTTTTTTGATGCTCTAAAATGATATAAATTTGCTATCTTATGAGTATCATGTATGATACGATGATTGATTTATTTTTAGTATCATGCATAGAGTAAGGATGATATGTAAAGTTTTAAAATTGTGTATGTTGTAAATTGAAACTATAATGATGCACAAATATATTGAAATAAGGTTGATAATTTATCTTTATCATGATGTGAAGATTGATAAAAAAAAAGAATTACAACATTGTATTCTTCCCTTCTATTTGACAATGACATGGGGGGAGCAAATTTTGCTAGCTTGCATACTTCAAGAAGAAGCAAAAAGCTTGCTCATCTTAAAAGATACAAAAATCTTGCCAACTTTCATATGTGTAAAATTTGCTAGCTCACAAATTGTAAGGAGAAAAACATGCTTGCTTGCTTGCACATCTAAAGAGAAGCAAAAATTGCAAACATACATATCACAAAAAGAGGCAAAACTTATTAGTTTGCTCATCTCAAAAGCAAGAAATGCTATCTTGCAATCTCAAGCAAAAGTGCTATCTTGCCTATCTCAATAAGCAAAACTTAGAACTTGCACATTGCAAAAGGAAGCAAGAATCGCTAGCTTGCACACTTCAACAAGAAAGCTATCTTGCATTTGCTTTGAAAATATTGCTAGCTTACACTTTCTCAAATGATAAAATTTTTTTTTGCTAGTTTGTATGTTGTAGAACATGCTATCTTACTACCTTGTATATCTAAAACTTTATAGCTTGCATATTCTAATATGATGTAGCACTTGCTAAATTTGCTAGCTTGCATGATGATAAAACTAAAGATTATGATTATATTGCAATGATTTGAACTTGTATGTCTAAATACTTGATAATTGTAACTTCTCTTTTGTTGATGACAAAGGGAGAGAAGTATAATGTTATGCATGATTTTATCATGATATGTTGCTTGGATTTTTGAATATAAGAGTTCTATCAATTTGGCATATTGATAGGGGGAGTTAAGGTTAACTTCGTCATCAATTGATTGTCATCATCAAAAAGGGGGAGATTGTTGAATCTTGGATTTTAATGATGAAACCAATTGATAAGTATTTATGATTTGATATGTGTTTTGAGTGACGCAGGATGCTTCGATCAGGGAGAGACAATTAAAGCAGGAAGAATCATGTTGGGTCAGAGAAAAACATGTAAGAAGATTGGACGTCGAGTCAAAGGATCGGTCGACGTATCAACAAAAGGCTTCGGGCTATGACTTCGGGCATCGGGCTAAGAAAAGCAGATATTGTGCCAAGGAAATCGGAGTTACGAAGGTCAACTGACTGATTGGGCAATAGGCCGCAAGAGAGGACGATGCGTTGAACAATCGGACGAGGCGTCGATGAACCAATGACATGCCGGACAACATCTGATTAGTTTAGTATTAATTATCTAGATCGAGGTAGATTTTTATATGTGCAGGATTAACTATGATAGCAGGCATAAAGCAAAATGAAGTCCTAGAGTCAAGAACACGATTTCGTTGGGAGTTCGAGAGTTCGTCGGAAGTTCTGATGTTCGTCGGAAGTTTTACCGAAACCAACCAAGAAGTCTAGGAGCTTGCCAAAGAAGCTCATCGGAACTCGCTAAGAAGATCGTCGTGAAGTCCAGGAGCTTGCCGGGAGTCCATTGGAACATTGCCGAGAGACCTTCGAAAGTTCACCGGAAGATCGTCGGAAGCTCGCCGGAAGAAACCTAGACTTACGAACTTATTTAGCTTAGTAAATGTCTTAAATTTCATAGTTAGTATATAATTAAGATTATAATTGGGTCAACCCAATTAGGGGATAGTTGAGCCCAAGTTTGGGCTGTGTTAGGCCAAGAGAAAGACCCAAACAATGACCAAATAGGTGAAACCGTCATAGCATAGTCTCCGAGACTGTGTCAGGCAGTGGCACCACCAGTTTGAGTGGTGGTACTACCCAGACATAGTCTTCTAGGTGGTGGTACCACCTAGTGTCATGCTACAGGCGGTGGTATCAACCGTACCCTAAAATTTTAGGGATTTGAATTTTGGCTCCACGTTTTGAAGTCATTTGGGGTCTATAAATACCCCAGCTATTCATGCATGAAGTAGTAAGAAAAGTGAATAAAAGCTCTATATTTCTAGAGTTGAAGACCCTTGTAAAGTGTAGAGTCCCTCATTCTAAAGTTTAGAGACCATTCTAAGGGAGAGTGCGAGGGAAGCTTTATAAAAAGGGGGTGTAAAGGTTCTCTCCTGAGCCTGCAAAAGGAGAATAGAGTTGTAAGAAGGAGGTTGATCTTCGCCTATTAAAGGAAAATTCTTAGTGGATGCTGGTGGCCTCGACGGAAGAGGAATCAGTGAAGTGGATATAGGTCACGACGATCGAACCACTATAACTCGGTTTGCAATTACTTCTTGTAATTTACATTTACTACAAACTACTCTTCTTTACTCTCACTGCTCAACTTCCTTAATCTTCTCTTTACACTCTTACAAAAGCTTTCAAGTTCAATTTCTTTCCGAAACAGATTTAATCAAAATGAATATTTTTCGGAATCAATGCTTTTAGATCACTTACGAGTTAAGTATTCCATCCCGACTGTGTTCGACTTGCATGTCCCCCGACTCGATCAATGTTCAGTCAACTCCACACTGAGGTCTCTTTGCTTGTCCTACAATGCTCTCAAGGTGGGACTTTGTCTTTGCCTCCACCTAGTGATAGTATCTTACCTACAATGATAGAAGATATCACCTTCCCAAATGACACCCAACTTGTGGCGCTATTTAATAATGTTTATCAAGGAATATTGGCATGTTGATATTACTCCGACTTGTAAATATTTTATGGCATATTTTCAACTCTATAAGGGGAAAAGTGATTGCTACTTGACTGCTCAAGGAGGCTTTAAAGTTAGTAGAGCTTCTTCATATATTTGAGTTGAGATTTGGGGTTTAATCTCGCTTGGTCGACACATTGCATAGATAATACACCCCCCCTTTTATCAAACGAGGAGGTGGGTCAAATGCTTCAATTGAGGGATATACTTCGTCCTCCAAGGCCATCTAGAAGATGGATGAGGAGTGGCTGATCTAGAAGATGGATCAAGAGCACTAAGAGGGGGGGAGTGGTGTGTTAATTAGTGCAGCGGATAAAAACGTCAACTTCGTCATATCTCTCGTACGATAAAAACCGTTTCCGATGTAAAACTGATTTCGGAAACTTAGCTTGAAAGCATACGTAAATGTATTGAAGGCAGTAAGCTATTGAAGGGGTTTGCAGTAAGGTAATAGCAGGAAACAAAATGCAAACTAGAGAAGACGGGAGTTTATAGTGGTTCGGTCAATCGTGACCTACATCCACTCCTCCGATTCCTCTTCCGTCGAGGCCACCAGCATCCACTAACGATCTTCCTTTACTGGGCGAAGATCAACCTCCTTCTTACACCCCTCTTCTCCTTTTACTGGGTTTAGGAGACAACCCTTACAAGCACTCACTCTCCTCTCTAAAATAGAATCTTAACACTTAAGCTAGAGAAGGGATTTCTTAACTGATTTCTACAGCATTTTTTTCCTTTTTTACTCTTTGTGCTTGTGTGTTTTACCTAAGGATGGGAGGGGTATTTATAGGCTCCAAACCAGTTTAAATTCTGAGCTCAAAACTGCCATCTCCAGGAATTCCGAGGTCTGGCGGTTGCATCGCCTAATTGGGGCGATTGCACTACCTGGTAAAGCTCGGAAACTAAGCCTTTGGGTGGTGCCACTGCATGACAGGGGATCACCTCCCATTCCTAACTTAATCTACATGCTAACTATGATATTTTTTAAGACATTTACTGCAACTTGCTCCGGTGCGTCAATCGCTTCTTCTAGCGAGCTTCCGACGAACTTTCGTCGATCATCCGATGAACCCTCGATGATGCTCCTACGGACTTCCGACAAACTCCTGGACTTGTGATGATCCACTTGGCGAGTTCCAACGAGCTTCTTTTGGCAAGCTCCTGGACTTCTCGGATTTGTTCCTACAGAACCTCCGATGACCATCCGGACTTCCGTCGAACTCTCGAACTCCCAACGTGATCATAGTCTTGACTCCGGCGCAACTCCTGCTACATGTCTTACATCCATCATAGTTAATCCTGCACATGTAAAACAAAACTTCGATCGAGACAATTAATCCTAAGCAATTAACCAAGTTGTCTGGCATGTCATTGGTCCCTCGACACTTCGTCTGATTCTTCGGCGCATTGTCCTCTCCTGCGGTTTATTGCCCAATCAGCCAGTTGACTCCGTAACTCTGATATCCTTGGCACAATACCCGCTCTTCTTGGCCCGATGCTCAAGTCCATGGCTCGAAGCCTTCTATCGATACGTCGACCGATCCACTGGCCCGACATCCAATCTTTGGACATGTTCCTCCGACACAACGTGATTTTTCCTGCTTTAATTGTCTCATCCTGATCGAAGCATCTTGCGTCACTCAAAACACAGATTAAAACATAAACACATATCAAGTGGTTTCATAATTAAAATACGAGATTCAACAATCTCCCCCTTTTTGATGATGACAACCACTTGATGACGGAGTTAACCTTAACTCCTAGAGTTTAAACAAACTCTCCCTATTAATATGCCATATTGATAGAACCTTGAATTCAAACTGAATTCAACTCATTACAATATTCATCATGAATACTTGCAACACGTCATCATGAACTTATGCATAACATCATACTTTTCCCCCTTTGTCATTAACAAAAAGGAGAAGTCCAACTATTCTTGTGTTTGGAATATAGGTTCAACTTATTGTATAAAAAACATAATATCAAGTTTTATTATCATGCAGTTTTGAAGCTAGAAAATTTAGCAAGTGTTATATCATGCTTAGAACATTCAAGCTATCAAGTTTTAGATAGGCAAGATAGCACTTTTGTAATTTTTGTTTCTTAAGATGTTCATGATAGCAAGCTCTACATGTTGCAAGCTAGCAATGTTACAACATTTTAGAATATGCAAGCTAGCAATTTAGAGATGTTCAAGAAAGCAATTCTTGCTTCTTGAAATATGCAAGTTTGCTAGATGTGCACGTTAGCATGTTTTGCTTCTTCTTGAGATTTCAAACTAGCAATTATCGATGATGTTCAAGATAGCAATTTCTTCTCTTTTAAGAAGTGCAACTTTTGCTTTCATCTTGAAATGTGCGAGCTAGCTAGTTTGCCTCTTTTCATGATGTCCACGCTAGAAATTCTTGCTCCCCCTTTGTCATTGTCAAAAAGAAGGGAAAATCCTTATATGAATTTTCAGATTATGACAAAGGTGAGTAATCATTCTTATTTCAAAATTCCATAATTGAGATAAACCTTGAATTCAAATTAAGGCAATTTTAATCATGATTCATATCATATGCAATACATCACATACATCATAATAAAAGGCATAAGTATTGCATGCATAATGCCAAATCATCATGTATATAAAATATAACATCATCGTTACATGCATGATTCCAAATCATCATTCTATCAGAAAATAATAATTATTGATTTTCACATTATTTATAAAAAAAATCAAAGTGTTGCATGCCATTTTATCTAAGGGAAAAATCATAGCGTTGCATGCATTTTTATCTAAGGGAAAAATCATAGTGTTGCATGCATCATTTCAAAATATTTCAAGCCATGCAAGCCATAAATACAAAGAAATCATGTCAAGAAGGATAAAATCATTTGAATACCAAAAGACATGATTCATATAGTAAATATCTTCTTTAAATAAAATATCAAGAAAAACTATAGGAGTACAAAGAAGATATCTTGTTTTAAAAGAAAATCAAGTAATAAATCCAAGAACTCAAAAGGAAAAATCATGATTCATTTAGAAAATCTCCTCTTATGAAAATATCAAGTAGAATCGTAGGAGATCGATTAATGAGAAATTTTGATTCATAATAAAATCTCATGTATCGAATGTCGAGAAATCAAAATGATGATTTATATAAAAAATATCACAAGTTATATTCAAGAAAAATCATCATTCATTTTCAACTCATTCAATTTGTCAAATCAACATTTCTTAGATATGCATGATACCAAAACATAGTTTCAAATGTTTGACATATAACATGCATAAATTCATAAATTGAAAGGAGAAGGGAATAATTCAAAGGTACAAAGATTTCAACCATCTCATAAACAGATGTAAGACTAAGTCATAAATCCAAAATTCCATGAATCAAAATGATCATCAAAGGTAATCTCATGTTATTCCAAGAAATCAATATCATGATTTTGATAAAACTCATTTCAATTTCAAATCATCAAAATCACTTTTATGGTTCACAAAATTCATAACATAGGTAGATTCATGATTTCATTGAAAATATATTTTCCCATTTTTTTTAAGTATTTGATTTCATGTTAGCATGCTTTTTCATTTATGTTAAATAAAAATATGTATCAATGTTTAGGATCAAAAAATGAATTTCATTATAAAACCATCAAGATCAATAGATTCTCAAAAATGAATTGTTATGATCAAGAAAATCCAAAAATGAAATTTAATATTTTCATGCATTCGGACATGGTTTTGTCATATGTTTTTCAAATACACTCATAAAAATAACACATGCTTATCATCATGTATGACTTAAAATCACATGTATAAAATTGTCAATCATTGTATCAAAATGTTTAATATTTTCATTACATCATTATGCATTACTTCAAATCAAACATGATTTCATTAAAAATAGAGAAATAACAATGGAAATCAACATGATAAACATTATTACTTCTTAACCATGATTTCATATTTTCAATCAAAATCATTTTGTTTGTTTATCATAAAATATGCAATATTATCATTTTTGAAATTACTAGCATGATCATAATTTTTGTATTTTTATTTTTAAACATGTAATTTTTAATAAAATTAATTCTAAACTAAAAAGAAAAATACATCGTGAAAGCATCAAATAATTTCAAAATACATTAGGGGGATTTTGATTATCTCATCATTGAAAGCAGTTAAGGCGTAGTTTGCCACCTCGCCTTTCTTGATTTTCTCCTCGTCTTCGGAGGAACTCGATTCATCCCACTTTGTGTTCTTCTTCTTTGGCCTCTTCCTCTGTTTAGGTTTATTATTTATTTTAGATTTTTGTTTAATAAATTTATTAAGATTTAGTGTTCGAAGTTCAAGTTCATCATTGTCCTCATCACTTGAGTCATCGCTCAAGTGGTATTCATTTGTCTGGAGTTCCAAATCCTTCTTGTTCTTTGGAAGGTTGTTTTGTTCATCATATGCATTGTGCACCATTTCATATGTTATCAACGAACCAATTAGTTCTACAAGTGGAAAAATATTTAAATCTTTCATTTCTTATATTGCGGTTATTTTAGGATCCCACCTTTTTGGAAGGGATCTTAAGATCTTGCTTATGAGATCAAAATTCAAAAAAGATTTACCAAGAACTCTTAGATTATTGACGACATCCGTGAAACGGGTGTACATGTCGCCTATAGTCTCGCTTGGTTACATTCGAAAAAGCTCAAAATCATGCAATAAAATATTAACTTTCGAGTCTTTGACTCTACTAGTTCCCTCATGCGTGATTTCAAGTGTTCGCCAAATATCAAAAGCCGTTTCACACGTAGAAATATGATTGAACTCATTTTTGTCCAAACGCAAAATAAGGCATTCATAGCCTTTGCGTTTAAAGAAAAATACTTCTTCTCCAAATCCGACCATTCGTTCATCAGTTTAGAGGGAAGTTGAAAACTGTTTTCAACAATATTCCATAAATCCAAATTTATAGAAATCAAGAAAACTCTCATTCGAGTTTTCCAATAAGTGTAGTCCAATCCGTTAAACAACGATGGACGAACAACCGATAAGCCCTCTTGAAAGCCATGAAGAGCTATTTCTCTCTAGTGTAAATCCGAAATGAGAAATACCGGGCTCTGATACCAACTGTTAGAATCAAGAGCACTAAGAGGGGGGTGAATTAGTGCAATGGATAAAAACGTCAACTTCGTCAAATCTCTCATACGATAAAAACCGTTTCCGACATAAAACCGATTTCAGAAACTTAGCTTGAAAGCATACAAAAATCTATTGAAGGCAGTAAGCTATTGAAGGGGTTTGCAGTAAGGTAATAGTAGGAAATAAAATGCAAACCAAAGAAGATGGGAGTTTATAGTGGTTCGGTCAATCATGACATACATCCACTCCTCTGATTTCTCTTCTGTTGAGGCCACCGGCATCCACTAACGATCTTCCTTTACTAAGCGAAGATCAACCTCCTTCTTACACCCCACTTCTCCTTTTACCAGGTTTAGGAGACAACCCTTACAAGCACTCACTCTCCTCTCTAAACCAGAATCTTAACACTTAAGCTAGAGTCATTGCTTAAGGTGTCAAGCCCAACTCAGTTTGGCCACCACGCTAACACCAATAAGTCGAGAAAGAATGAAAAGGTTATCACAAAAAGAGTGTCTCGTCCTCGAAAAAGTGAGAAACCTAAGGAGCTAGTTCCCGAGAATGATCCTCCTACCTCCGTAGTGTTGGCGCTCTCAGAGGGTCCTCAAAGTTCCTGGTCTTTTTAGGGAAAAGAGGGCATAGGCCAAGGTTAATGTTTGAGTCATGCAAGGGGAAGCCTTTATCCTTCATGGCTTTATAAATAGTTGACCTACCAGACCTGAACCCAGTGCACCACTATAACCAAGGGAAGGGTTTATAAGAAGGGCAGAAGGTGTGAGGTGATGGCATGGCCTTGGAGTAGTACTACCATAGATCCTTGTGTTTGGGGGTGGTGAATTAGATTAATCATTCCCCTTCGAAGGTTTTGATCGACACTTGCCTCCACAATAAAGTGCTAGTAAGTTAGGTCAAGGCTAGCCCCTTCAAATTCACTTTGCTCATCTATTCATTTTTTTATTTATAGCATCATCACTACGTAACGACCCCTATCAACCGTGCTAGTCATAGGTGCCTTACAAGCCAATCACGTGAGTGATGATACATGTGACACGTTGCACAATCTCTTTGCTTATTATTATTATTATTGGTATTTTCTCACTTTATATTATATATTATATATATTATGATGTCAATGGATTTGTGCAATAGGAATCGGATCATGATGATGTCACAATAATGAGACCGATTCGCCTTTAAACATAGACTTTAAATAATCCCGGTTATAGGTTACTCGAGAGAGATATCGAGATAACCAGATAGACTAGTGTGTTGTATACCTATCTATATAATGGAGGTGGTGTTAGGATTAAGTCAGCACTAAGATGGGGTGGGGGGTGAATTAGTGTTTATGATAAAAACATCAGTTTTGAAAATTTATGTTCGATAAAAACTAATATTGGAAAAGTGTGCTTGACTTAGAGTAAGTGAACTAAGTAATTGTTAGGAAATCTTGGGGGCGACATCACATGCACAACGGAAGAACAGAAAATAAAATCCTCAATTCCCAAAGATATGTTCGTCATCATGTGAAGATTGACGTGCAAAAATCTACGAAATAGAAAACTGTGTGTGAGACAGATTATATTACCTAGGGAGATCGTAAATCCCTGAATCCTTACAGATCTCTAGGAGAGGGTGAAGGAGGTCAGGCGCCCTCCTCTCTAGCGGTGATTCACACAATAGGACTGCGATGACGCTCCTTAAAACTTCAGGCTTGCTTTGACGTGGAGAAGGGGAGGAGAATAGGAGAGGAAGCAAAAAGCTCTAGCCTATAAACTATTGAAAACTCCTATTTATAGAGGTCCCCTATCAACTTAACTCTAATGGATCCTCTCCTATTGGGTATTGGATCTCTATCCAATTACCTAAGCCTCTTAGATTAGTAGATCTATATCCAATAATATCTTATGGGCTCTTATTGGATCTCATCCATAGGATCCAATAATTCAGGGGCTTATTGGATATCCAATAAGAAAGGGGCTTCGGCGGATATCTCATATCTAAACCGTTACTCATCGCGATGCCACGCCCCCCCCACTGAATTTAATTTCCATTCAGGAGGTGTGAACCTAACTCAAGATTGATAAAATTATAATTCAACAAACAATCCAGGATCCAATCATACATTTGAGGTCACTAAGAAAAATATTCAAGTCATTCACCTCTACAATCCACAATTCACAAAACCTGTGCAGTTTATAATCATACATCATGTCACTAGATGATTCTTTAAAATCCAAAAGCAACTTAACTAAACCATAACTATATCATAAATCCATAAGCACGATAATTAATGCAATCACAAAGCCAACATGTATTACATGTTTATATCAGTACACAGTTTAAACTTAACATTTCCAAAATCCTGACGTAAGAGGTACTTTTCAAATATTTACAAGATACATCAATCTAGATTTGTCATTGATATATCATTACACCCAAAAGGAACTTATACAACATCAACCTATCAAGTACAAAATATTTGCCCCAAAATCTTCTAGCCTTCCACTACCTCAACCCAATTTACATATTTTAGCGAGCAATAAGCTATCCTGAAAAATTTATATAGCAACGAGGTGAGCATATAAAGCTCAGCAAATGACTAACATATCCATAGCAAAGAGGATAGATTTCAAACAAATAAGGTATCCAAATACAAAGCAGAGATACAAGATGAAACCGTAGCATGTTTTATTTGAATGCAGAATTACAATGTCGTATCGTTCGAAGCACGTTTTGTTCATACAATCGAGGAAAGGTAATGGGGGCATATCATTGGCATAAGGAGCATATCGATGACATATGATAGTTTTTCAAGGTATAATAAAGACTTATAACATTTCAGAAACATATCAAAGAACAAAACATGAATAGAAGCTCCAATGTCACATGATGATGCATTCATTTCATTCTTATCCAAAGCATACATAGAAACATAGCCAAAGCTTTGGATATCATATCAAACACATAGAAGGTGAAGTGGGATCATAACATAATATGGTCCATCCATTTCTGAATGACCACCAAACAAAAGTCTCCCACGTTTGGGAGCTCCATCCACACACGTCTTAGTGAAGTCATAGGGGGCCGGCAGAGCATCGCGGGCTCTAAGCATAACTCCCTTTACCATTTCTGGCAAATGTTCACATTTATCCCATAAACACCAAAGTACAAAGGGACAGTATAAACAATAATATTAGTATATATATTGGAAGCACATGCGGAACAACATGTTGAATCTCGGATTTTGATGATGACATCAATTGTCATTTGTTATCTAATCCATATGTTGAGATAAGTGTGCAGGATTAACTACGATGAAAATAAGACATGCAGTAGGAGTTGCGCTGGAGTCAGGACTATGATCACGTTGGGAGTTCGAGAGCTCGATGGAAGTTCGGACGGTCGTCGGAGGTTCTGCGGGAACATATCCGAGAAGTCCAGGATTGCCAAAAGAAGCTCGTCGGAACTCGCCAAGTGGATTGTCACAAGTCCAGGAGTTTGCCGGAAGTCCGCAGGAGCATCACCGAGGGTTCATCGGAGGATCGACGGAAGTTCACCGGAAGCTCGCTGGAAGAAGCAATTGATGCACCAGAGCAAACTGTCCTTCGAATTGTCATATTTAGCACGTTGATTAAGTTAGAAATGGGAGGTGATCCCACAAACTTAATCTTGGGGCAATTGGGCCCTTGAAAGACCTAATTGGGGCCGAATGGATCAGCCCATTCGGACCCAGATGACTTGGCCAGAGTTGGCACCGCTTGGGTCGGCGGTGGCACCGCCCAAGGCTCGGTCTCCGAGTTCTGGCTGGGCGGTGCAACCACCCCTGATAGGCAGTGGAGTCGCCTGAGCTCGGTCTCCAAGCTCTGGCTGGGCGGTGCAACCGCCCCAGTCAGGCGGTGGCCCCTCCTGAGCTCAGTCTCCGAGCTCTGCTAGGCGGTGCAATCGCCCCTAATAAGCGGTGGCACTGCCCAAGAGCTTAGTCTCCGAGCTCTGACAGCGGTGCAACCGCGCCAGTCAGGCGGTGCAACCGCCTGACCCCGGAATTCTGGGAATTGACAGTTTTGAGCTCCAAATTCGAACTAGTTTGGGGCCTATAAATACGCCACTCTTTCAGCAATGAAAGAACAACGAAAACCACTGAAATCCTAATCTTACTCTGTGATTTTTAGAGCTCAAAAGTGTTGTATGAGTTAAAAGTTCTTCTCCTTCTCTTCTTCCAAGTTCAGATCTTTCAAGAGAGGAGAGAAAAGTTTGTAAGGGTTGTCTCCTAAGCCCGTCAAAAGGAGTGAATATGTAAAAAGGTGGTTGGCCTTCGCCTATTGAAGGAAGGCCTCTAGTGGACGTCGGCAACCTCATCGGTGGAGGAAGCCAGAAGTGGATGTAGGTCAAGATTGATCGAACCACTCTGAATCGCGCTGCTCTCTAGTTTGCATTTACTTTGAGCTCATTATCTTTACTGCAAACCTCCTTCATAGCCTACTGTGTTCTGCACTTTTACGTCTGAGTTTTCAAGCTCAATACTTTTCGAATCGTGTTTAGACGTAAATCGGTTTTCTCGCAAATCACTCTAAATTGAGCTGCTCTCTGGTTTGCATTTACTTTGAGCTTATTATCCTTATTGCAAACCTTCTTCGTAGCTTACTGTCTTCTGTGCTTTTACGTTTGCATTTCCAAGCTCAATACTTTTCGAATCGCGTTTAGACGTAAATCGGTTTTCTCGTACGAACATCGTATTTCAATTTGCGCTTACATTCTGATTTCTATCACAATAGCAAACTGCCTTATCAGATTCGTTTTTAACTATCTCTTGCCTAATCACAAGTTAAAGTGATTTACGAATCAAAGTTTCTGCTGAAATCAGCTTTGTCGTACGAACTCAGTTTTAAAACACAGAAAGTTTTCCGCTGCACTAATTCACACCCCCCTCTTAGTGCTCTTGATCCTAACAATTAGTATCAGAGCTTGGTTCATTCTCAAACGGATTAAAACCCAAGAGAGATGACATACGCCGGAAACCAAGAGGGTCATTCTATTACACGTCCACCCATGTTCAATGGAACGGACTACACCTATTGGAAGACCCGAATGAGGATCTTCCTTATTTCAATGGATTTTGAACTTTGGAATCTTGTTGAAAATGGTTTTTTAAAATCTTCTCTTCTAATGATCGAATGGAATGATTTGGAAAAGAAGACTTTCGCTCTTAATGCGAAGGTTATGAATGCCTTATTTTGTGCGCTTGACAAAAATGAATTTAATCATTTTTCGGTTTGTGAAACTGTATTTGATATTTGGCATACACTCGAAGTGACTCATGAAGGCACAAGTAGAGTGAAAGAGTCAAAAATCAATCTCTTGATATACTCTTTCTAACTTTTCCGAATGAAACCGAGCGAGACTATTGGCGACATATACACCCGTTTCACGGATGTCGTCAATGGTCTAAAAGGACTCGGCAAAAGTTTTTCGGATTTTGAGCTTGTAAATAAGATTCTAAGATCCCTTCCTAAGAGTTGGGACCCTAAAGTCACTGCTATTCAAGAGGCTAAAGATTTAAGCAACTTCTCTCTTGAAGAACTAATTGGGTCATTAATGACTTATGAAATGACATGCAAAGCTCATGAAGAGCAAGAAGACATCCTTCCAAAGAACAGGAAGGATATGGCACTTAGAACTTTTGATAACCACTTGAGAGAAAACTCAAGTGATGAGGACTGTGACGATGACTTGGCACTTCTAACAAAGAAATTCAAAAAATTCATTAATAGAAATAAATTTAAAAATGACACAAAAAATAAACTTGAACCCAAAAGGGACCAAGTTATTTGCTATGAGTGCAACAAGCCGGGACACTACAAGAGTGATTGTCCCCAAGCCAAGAAGAGAACGTCAAAGAAGAAGGCGCTCAAAGCAACATGGGATGATTCGAGCACATCCGAAGAAGAGGAGTCCAACACTGAGCAAGTTGCTCATTACGCCTTAATGGCTATCGGAGAGGAGGTAACAAATTTAATTGATGCAGATTTATCATTTGATGAATTATTAAATGCCTTCCATGATTTATTTGATGAATGCAAGATTATTAGTAGAAAATATAAATTGCTAAAAAAGGAGCATGATAGTCTTAATTGTGATTTCGATAAGTTAAAGACTGAATATCATGATAGTTTAGGCTCTTGTATCAAATGCCATGATCTAGAAACTATCCAAAAGCAAAACTTGCTACTCATGGACACCTTAAAGAAATTTGAGATTGGTAGCAAGTCTTTGAACATGATCCTTACAAACAAGGGTCACGTTCCCAAAAGAAGAGGAATCGGATTCGTGAGAAATTCTCACCAAAATCCAACAACCTTCGTAAAAGGCCCTATCCTACATGTTCAACACCAAAGCAAATGCAACTTTTGTTGCAAGCATAGACACAAAACGCATTATTGTCCATTCAAAAAAATTAGTCCAAACAAATTAATTTGGGTTCCTAAAGGAACTATGATAAACTCTATGCAACATGACAAACAATATAGATCAACTTTTGAGGCACCCAAAAGTAAATGGGTACCTAAAAATTATCCTTTCTTGTAGAGACATACACCATCACAAACTAGGAGCAAGAGATGGTACCTTGATAGTGGATGCTCAAGACATATGACCGGAGATCCATCTTAATTCTCTAAGCTCACTAGCATAGAAGAAGGGTATGTCACCTTCGGAGATAACAACAAGGGTAAAATCATTGGCAAAGGAACCATAGGTAACAAATCCAACTTCTTTATTGAAGATGTTTTGTTAGTTGATGGTTTAAAACATAATCTCTTGAGCATTAGTCAATTATGTGATAAAGGATATATTGTCAAATTCGAATCTAATGCATGCATCCTTAAAAAATCAAACAACAACATATCTATGATAGCATTAAAACAAAATAACGTATACACCATTGACATCAATGATTTGTGTAATGAAATGTGTTTTTCGGTTTTAAATGAGGATGCTTGGCTATGACACAAAAGATTAGGTCATGCTAGTATGAAACTTATTACTCAAATATCATCCAAAGAACTTATACGAGGAATTTCTCACATCAAGTTCATCAAGGATAATGTGTGTGACGCTTGTCAATTAGGAAAACAGATTAAGAGTAGTTTCAAATCTAAGAATCAAATAAGCACATCAAGGCCCTTACAATTGATCCATATAGACTTGTTCGGACCAATCTCTACATCAAGCCTAGGAGGTAGCAAATACGCCCTCGTCATTGTAGATGACTATAGTAGATACACATGGACTTATTTTTTGAAACACAAAAATGAATGCTTTAGATATTTCACCAAGTTTTGCATACTTGTTCAAAATGAAAAAGGGTTTATGATTTCATCAATTTGAAGTGATCACGGTGGTGAATTTCAAAACTATGATTTCCAAGAATTTTGTGAGTCTAATGGATTCAACCACAACTTCTCTACTCCAAGAAATCCTCAACAAAATGGAGTAGTAGAAAGAAAGAATAGAAATTTACAAGAAATGGCAAGAACCATGTTGAATGAACAAAGCCTACCCAAATATTTTTGGGCCGAAGCTGTAAACACTACATGCTATATTTTGAATAGAGTTTTAGTAAGACCCTTACTCACCAAAACTCCCTATGAGTTGTGGAACAAAAAAAAACCTAATGTTTCATATTTTAAAGTTTTTGGGTGTAAGTGTTTTATCTTGAATGAGAAAGATGCCTTAGGAAAATTTGATGCTAAATCCGATGAAGGAATTTTTCTTGGTTATTCTTTGGTTTCTAAAGCCTTTCGTATCTTCAATAAAAGGACTTTAATAATAGAAGAATCCATTCATGTTGTTTTCAATGAGATTTCCGAAATCAAGAAAAAAGACTTTGATGATGATGTTAATTTCGATTCATTGAATTTAAATGAAACCCCTTCTCCAACTAGCAACCCTGTTGATAATGCATCCACTTCCAAAACTACCTTACCTAAGGATGGGAAGTATGTAGATGATCATCCTAAGGAGCTAATCCTAGGAGACACATCTAAGGGGGTTCAAACACGTTCATCTTTTAAAAATTCGTGTGCCAACGCCGCTTTTCTCTCCCAAATTGAATCTAAATGTATTGACGAAGCCATGAAAGATAATTCATGGATTATCGCAATGCAAGATGAGTTAAATCAATTTGAGAGAAATGAGGTGTTGAAGCTTGTTCCTAGGCCAAATGACCATTTAGTTATCGGTAGTAAATGGGTCTTTAGAAATAAGCAAGATGAATATGGTATCGTGGTAAGAAACAAGGCTAGACTAGTGGCCAAAGGTTTCAACAAAGAAGAAGGTATTGATTACGAAGAAACCTTCGCTCCTATGGCTAGATTAGAAGCCATAAGGATGCTCCTTGCCTATGCTAGTAATAATAATTTTAAGTTATTTCAAATGGATGTTAAAAGCGCCTTTTTAAATGGCTTTATCTCTGAAGAAGTTTATGTTGAACAACCTCCCGGATTTGAAAATAATAGCCTCCCTAATCATGTATTTAAATTAACCAAAGCTCTCTATGGTTTAAAACAAGCCCCAAGTGCTTGGTATGATAGACTAAGTACTTTTCTTATTGAAAATAATTTCACAAAAAGCAAGGTCGATACTACATTATTTATCAAAAATTTTGAAAATAACTTTCTCATTGTTCAGATCTATGTTGATGACATTATCTTCGGTTCTACGAATGAATCTCTTTGTGAATCTTTTGCTAAAACCATGAGTCTCGAATTTGAAATGAGTTTGATGGGAGAGTTAACCTTTTTCTTAGGCTTACAAATTAAGCAACTAAGGAATGACATCTTTATTAGTCAAACTAAATATGCCCTAGATCTGCTAAATAGATTCAATATGAATAGCTCAAAAGCTGTTAACACTCCTATGAGCACTTCTACGAAGTTGGAAGTTGATGAAAGTGGAGAAAGCTTCGATCAAAAAACTTATAGAGGTATGATAGGAAGTTTACTTTATCTAACTGCAACCAGACCAGACATTATGTTCAGTGTAGGACTTTGTGCTAGGTTTCAATCGAACCCTAAGATATCTCATCTCAAGGCAGTTAAAAGAATACTTAGATATCTCAAAGGAACCACAAATCTAGGATTATGATATCAAAAATCCAAAAATTTTTAATTAATTGCTTATGCTGATGCGGATTTTGCTGGGTGCAGACTAGATAGAAAAAGCACATCAGGAACATGTCAATTTTTGGGACATTCTCTTGTTTCCTGGTCATCTAAGAAACAAAACTCGGTTGCTCTATCAACAACTGAAGCTGAATATATTGTAGCAAGTGCATGCTGTGCACAAGTTGTGTGGATGAAAAACACCTTGGAAGATTATAAAGTCCATCTTAAAAACATTCCCATTAAATGTGATAACACGAGTGCAATATGCTTAACAAAGAATCTCAAAGAACAAAACATATTGATATTAGACATCACTTTATACGAGATCATGTTACTAATCATGATGTAATTATAGAATTCATAGACACCAAACATCAACTAGCTGATATTTTTACAAAACCTCTAAGTGAAGAACAGTTTGATTTCATAAGAAGAGAATTAGGAATGTTGATGTGTCCGAATGTATAAACTTATTAAAATTATTATTTGGACCTTACTGATTGAATTACATGACAAAAATAACATATTGGAAAAATCTTCATAAACAATGAGCATGTCCTCATAATCTTGCATGAAAGTGTTAAATTAAATTTTCAGTTCCAATTGGATATCATTACTCTCTTTCGGATTTTGATTCACATTCTTGACAAGAATATTGCCTTTGAAACATAAAATTAATGATTCCTTCTTGTAAAAGGAAGATATTTTTGCAAGGACTTTACTCACATGAATATCTTGATCATTGTAAAGCATGCTATCGATTTGAACTACACAAATGGCCTTCCTCCATAATTACAAGGAAGAAGTTTTCATTCTATGAAAATACTCTCCATGTCATGGTTTGTATCCTATAAATGACATGAACCCACCTATGGCATTACATATATATTCAAAAGATGCTTATATCATTCTCCTTTTTGTTGATGACAAAGGGGGAGAAGTATATGAATTGATACCATAAATGCCTTATTATGTTGAAAGAAACAGACATATAAACTATGCCATGTTTACTATGATTGCCATATTTGCATCATATTAAGATATCAAGAACTTGTATTGTAACTATAAATGTTGATATCTTTCCATATGATGAATTGCTATCATTATAATAATTCACAATGGATATCGAGTCTTGACATCATACAAAGAGATACATCATGATAGGAATCATGATGGGAGTATTGACAAGGTTAAATGACTTTAACTTATCAATATGTCTCTTGAATTCAAAGGCTTTGAATTCAAGAATAACTTATCTCAATTATGGCACATAGATAGGGGGAGTTAAGGTTAACTCCGTTATCAATTGATTGTCATCATTAAAAAGGGGAAGATTGTTGAATCTCGGATTTTGATAATGACATCAATTGTCATTTGTTATCTAATCCATATGTTGAGATAAGTGTGCAGGATTAACTACGATGAAAGTAAGACATGCAGCAGGAGTTACACCGGAGTCAGGACTATGATCACGTTGGGAGTTCGAGAGCTCGACGGAAGTTCGGACGGTCGTCGGAGGTTCTGCGGGACCATATCCGAGAAGTCCAGGAACTTGCCAAAAGAAGCTCGTCGGAACTCACCAAGTGAATCGTCGCAAGTCCAGGAGTTTGCCGGAAGTCCGCAGGAGCATCACCGAGGGTTCATCGGATGATCGACGAAAGTTCACCGGAAGCTCGCTAGAAGAAGCGATTGACGCACCAGAGCAAGCTGTCCTTCGAATTGTCGTAGTTAGCACGTTGATTAATTTAGAAATGGGAGGTGATCCCAGTAACTTAATCTTGGGGTAATTGGGCCCTTGAAAGATCCAATTGGGGCCGAATGGATCAGCCCATTCGGACCCAAATGACTTGGCCAGAGGTGGCACCGCTTGGGTCGGCGGTGGCACCGCCCAGGGCTCGGTCTCCGAGTTCTGGCTGGGCAGTGCAACCGCCCTTGACAGGCGGTGGAATCGCCTGAGCTCGGTCTCCGAGCTCTGGCTGGGCGGTGCAACCGCCCCAATCAGGCGGTGGCACCGCCTGAGCTCGGTCTCCGAGCTCTGCCAGGCGGTGCAACCACCCCAGACAATTGGTGGCACCACCCAGAAGCTCAGTCTCCGAGCTCTGACAGCGGTGCAACCGCCCCAGTCAGGCGGTGCAACCGCCAAACCCCAGAATTCAGGGAATTGACAGTTTTGAACTCCAAATTCAAACAGGTTAGGGGCCTATAAATACGCCACTCTTTCAGCAATGAAAGAGCAACAAAAACCACCAAAATCCTAATCTTACTCTGTGAATTTTAGAGCTCAAAAGTGTTGTATGAGTTAAAAGTTCTTCTCCTTCTCTTCTTCCAAGTTCAGATCTTTCAATAGAGGAGAGAAAAGTTTGTAAGGGTTGTCTCCTAAGCCCGTCAAAAGGAGTGAATCAGTAAAAAGGTGGTTGACCTTCGCCTATTGAAGGAAGGCCTCTAGTGGACGTCGGCAACCTCATCGGTGGAGAAAGCCAGAAGTGGATGTAGGTCAAGATTGACCGAACCACTCTAAATCGCGCGGCTCTCTGGTTTGCATTTAATTTGAGCTCATTATCTTTACTGCAAACCTCCTTCATAGCCTACTATGTTTTGCACTTTTACGTCTGAGTTTTCAAGCTCAATACTTTTCGAATCGTGTTTAGACGTAAATCGATTTTCTCACAAATCAATCTAAATCGAGCTGCTCTCTAGTTTGCATTTACTTTGAGCTTATTATCCTTACTGCAAACCTTCTTCGAAGCTTACTGTCTTCTGCGCTTTTACGTTTGTGTTTCCAAGCTCAATACTTTCCGAATCGCATTTAGACGTAAATCAATTTTCTCGTACGAACATCGTATTTTAGTTTGCGCTTAAATTCTGATTTCTATCACAATAGAAAACTGCCTTATCAGATTCGTTTTTAACCGTCTCTTGCCTAATCACAAGTTAAAGTGATTTACAAATCGAAGTTTCTGCTGAAATCAGCTTTGTTGTACGAACTCAGTTTTAAAACACAGAAAGTTTTCCGCTGCACTAATTCACCCCCCTCCTCTTAGTGCTCTTGATCCTAACACAACAAAATATACATGTGCCTTTCGAGTCAATATGATACAAACATAATCCTTCACAAATGTATTCAGATTTGAAAGGAAACAAAAGCAAGAGCATACAAGGGTTTCAAGAAATCACATATAGCTCAATTAAAATAAGAAAGTTAGATGAATTCAATGTCCAAAGAAATGAAACTGGAAGAGGCACATATCGAAAGTAAATGCGGAACAATGTGATGCATGTGCCGAATCATTACGATACAAACATGAACTTTAGATGATAGCTGCAGATGTACAAATAAATAAAGGACAAAAGTATACAGGAATTTAAGGCAATAATGTAAAGCTTAACTGAAGTAAGAGTTTTTGTCGAAATCGATTTCCAAAGAGAAGAAACAAGAAAAGCCGAAATCGACCAAAGCTCGATTCTGGCAGAATTTGATAGGAACATTGTATGAACTATTTGGATAACCAATTATATTCTAATTTATATAAACTAGATGTCATTAGAAAGCTTTATCAATCTAGTTTTAGGAAAATCAAGTTTTACAAGAATTGGAATATACAACAAGGAGTTACAGATAATTTCGTAGCGAAAGGTCTGAAAATATTAGCTCTGTTTTACTTAATCTATAGGGTCGATGAAAGCAGATGTTTCAGTTAGCAATTGTACTCCAAAAATTTCAAATAAGTTTTATACAGAAAGAATTTTGAGTCTAGCTTCGAATAAATTAAACTCTGAATGAATCTGAGTTCACAGCAGAAAGTTATAAGCAGTTAAGCAACAAGAGGTCAGAAATTTCAGTCCTTGGTTTGTAAAATCTGTAGGGTTAATTTAAATAGAAGTCTTAGTAGGAAATTAAACTCCAAATCATTCGATCTTAGTGTCAAAATAAAGATATTTTTATCTAATTTAAAATGGAATATGTTTGTCTAAATCAGAGTTTATTACAAAATGAAATATTGTATAGAGGTCAGATTACCGAAAATTACAGATTCATATCTTTATATCAAAATGAAAGGTCTGGTTCTCAGTTGAAATCTTTCAAAATTTTCAGAATAAAAATGGAAATAAAGATTAAGGTTACTATGGGATGGGGTTAGAACACTTGCCTTAAAATTATTTGAATCCCAAATGTGGGAAAATTGATGAAAAACCTCAAGCTCTTCTTCTTCTTCTTCTTCTTCTTCTTCTTCTTCTTCTTCTTCTTCTTCTTCTTCTTTTCTCAAACTCACGTTGGCTGCAACTCTTTAGGTTTGTTTTCTTTAACCTTTCATCTAATTATTTGGGTTTTGTCTAATGCAGAAGTTACAAGGTGTCATGCATGCATGAAAGGGGCTAGGTGTCATCTTTAGAGTAAACATAAGTGGCACCCTTAGGTTAGCTAGTGACACTTGTCCACTATATTTTTTTTTTTAACTTAAATCTGAATCTTTCATAAATTATATCAAACTTCTAATATTTACTCTTAGGTCCCTAGCCATAAACTTTTAATATAATATCATTTAATATAAAATAATCATTAAACAATCCTTATTTTTACAAACAAACCTTTTACTAAATTTTAAAAAATGAAGGATGTTACATTTACTCTCTCCTCCTTAAATAAAAATTTAGTCCTCTAAATTTATCATACCTCATTCGACGTAAAGATGTGGATAAGCTTTCATCATTTCTTCCTAAGTGTAACTGGACTTTAGTGCCAATAGATTCCTGTAACCTTCTCCAAAATCTAGATAGAAATCTGAAGTCTCTGTCAGAGATTATCTCCTTTGGAACACCATGAAGTCTTACTATTTCATTGATATATAAATCTGCAAGCCTATCAAGAGAATAAGTCATATTGATCGATAGGGAATGTGCAGATTTCATTAACCTATCAATGATAACCCAAATAGCATCATGCTTTCTAGAAGTTCGAGGTAGTCCTGAAATAAAGTCCATGGTAATACATTCCCATTTTCATTCAGGAATATCTAAAGGTTGCAACAAACCTCCAGGTCTTTGGTGTTCTGCTTTGATTTGCTGACAAGTCAAACACTTTGAAATATATATTGTAATCTCCTTCTTCATGCCTTCCCACCAATAATGACTTTGGAGATCTCTATACATCTTAGTGCTACCAGGATGCATGGTGTACTTTGAATTATGACCTTCCCTTAGGATTTGATTTTTGATATTTGAGTCATTTGGAATATATATTTTATCCCCAAATCTCAATAGGCCATCCTTTGAAACTCGAAAATTCAGTTTCAATCCCTTTTCTACTTCATTCCTTAAGCATATCAAGCATCAATCTCGTAGTTGTCCTTCTTTAATTTGTTGAACGAGATTAGATTGCACTTGGATGGAGGCCATTAATATCATTGAGTCTTGCCCTTTTCTCATAACATTCAAATCATAATTATCTTCTAATAACTTCCATTGCTTCACAACCAAAGTCGTCATAAAACTTGTAGATTTTCTACTAAGGGCATCTACTACAACATTAGCTTTACCCGTGTGATAACAAATGGTACAATTATAATCCTTTAGAAGTTCTATCCATCTCCGCTACCTCATGTTTAACTTTTTTTTAGTAAAAATATACTTTAAACTCTTATGATCAGTAAATATTTCAAATGTTCGCCCATACAAGTAATGCCTCCAAAACTTTAGAGCAAAAACAATTGCTACCAATTCCAAATCATGAGTCGGATAATTCAGTTCATAACTCTTTAGTTGTCTAGAAGCATAAGCAATCACTTTCCCTTTTTGCATCAAAACACATCCAAGGCCCTTTCTTGAGACATCAATATAAACCATAAATCCCTCATCACCACTTGGAATAGTGAGAATAGGGATAGTCAATCTCCTTTTTAACTCTTGAAAACTTTGCTTACAATCATCTCCCCATTCAAATTTCATATTCTTTTGAGTGAGTTTGGTAAGAGATTGAGCGATTCGAGAAAATCCCTCCATAAATCTCCTATAATAACTTGCCATGCCCAAGAAGCTTCTAACTTCTGTTACATTTGTTGGTACTTCCCACTTAACAATAGCTTCCACTTTCTTTGGATCAACAAATATACCCTTCACTGAAATCACATGGCCTAAGAAAGCAATTTCATTCAACCAAAATTCACATTTGCTGAACTTTGCATACAACTTCTTTTCTCTTAGTATGGACAAAATATTTCGCAAGTGTTCCTCATGCTCCTGATTAGTCCTTGAATATACTAATATGTCATCAATGAATACAATCACACAATCGTCCAAGAATGACTGAAATATCCTATTCATCAGTTTTATAAAAGCTGCAGGGGCATTAGTTAAACCAAAAGGCATCACTAAGAATTCATAGTGACCATATCGAGTTCTAAAAGTTGTTTTTAGAATATCCTCCTTCATGATCTTCAACTGATAGTAACCTGACCTTAAATCAATCTTGGAGAATACTTGTGCACCCTACAATTGATCAAACAAATCATCAATTCTGGATAGGGGATACCTGTTTTTGATGGTCACCTGATTCAATTATCTATAATCAATACAAGGCCTTAATGTTCCATCCTTCTTCTTAACTAATAGCATCGGAGCACCCCATGGTGAAACACTGGGTCGAATTAAACCCTTATCTAATAGTTCTTGTAGTTACTTTTTTAATTCCTCTAGCTCAAGTGGTGTCATTCTGTAAGGAGGCTTAGATATTGGGGTTGTCCCGAGGACCAAATCAATAGTAAATTCACCCTCTCTATCTGAAGGTAAACCAGGCAAGTCATTTGGAAATACATCAGGCAAGGAGGTAAATCATGCCCAATACTCTCAAAATAAAAGATAGGATGATCCAGTATGCAAAAAGTGATCATTTTATATAACAATTTATACTGGTATGATTGGAAGATAGTCAATCCATAAATATAATATCAAAACTTCAAATATCTAGGAGAACCAAATCAGCATGAAGTTTGTGTTCTCCAATAGAAATCAAGTAAGATGACCAGATCGAATTTGTTATCAAACAATCCCCAATAGCCGTATTTACATATAGCATATAATCTAGTGGTTCAGGTTGAATGCTCATGTGATAAGCAAAATATTATGAATCAAATCATTGATGAGACACATGGTCAAACAAATATTTGTATTCTTTCATAAACATAAATAGTACCTTCGACCACTAATTCAAAAGCTTTAGAATCATATTTCGTGATAACATACACTCTGACATGGGCTGATGATTTATGAGGCAGTGATTCTTTCTTCTTGTCCAAAGGGCAGTCTTTTATTTTATGATCCAAATTTCCACAAGCAAAATAGGCTCCAGTCACCTACAAATACAAACTTATTTCATAATTTAACTCACATCGTACATAGGATTGAATCTTTTGTGGTGACTTCCCTTTTTAAATCGATGATGTCTTGACCTCTTGTTATCACATTCTGATTTATTTCTAATCCTTTTTTTTTTGGTAAACTTGTCCTTGCTATTCTTGTCCTTGATCTCTAGAAATTCTTTTGATCTTCAGAACAATTTCGTACATCAAACATCTTCTTCAATCGCATCATCGTTTTTTTGTTTTTTTGCTACTATTGTATTAGGTTCACCACGCTTTTACTGTGCCACTCTGATTTAATATCCTCGATCAACCCTTTTATCGCACTTAATTAATCAAAAGCAGATGAAGTAGGAGGACTAAATGTCCTCGTCATCCTAGAATCCTAAAATGCATCAAAGAAAATTTTCACCAATCACTATAGTTCACTAGACCTCAATATATTTTGCATGTCAACATATCAAATATTTCGGTGATCCTCAAACCATGCTCTGATACCACTCTGTCACGCCCCCCCCATTGAATTTAATTTCCATTCAGGAGGTGTGAACCTAACTCAAGATTGATAAAATTATAATTCAACAAACAATCCAGGATCTAATCATACATTTGAGGTCACTAAGAAAAATATTCAAGTTATTCACCTCTACAATCCATAATTCATAAAACCTGTGCAGTTTATAATCATACATCATGTCACTAGATGATTCTTTAAAATCCAAAAGCAACTTAACTAAACCATAACTATATCATAAATCCTTAAGCGCAGCAATTAATGTAATCACAAAACCAACATGTATTACATGTTTATATCAGTACACAGTTTAAACTTAACATTTCCAAAATCCTAACGTAAGAGGTACTTTTCAAATATTTACAAGATACATCAATCTAGATTTGTCATTGATATATCAGTACACCCAAAAAGAACTTATACAACATCAACCTATCAAGTACAAAATATTTGCCCTAAAATCTTCTAGCCTTCCACTACCTCAACCCAATTTACATATTTTAGTGAGCAATAAGCTATCCTGAAAAATTTATATAGCAATAGGGTGAGCATATAAAGCTCAGCAAATGACTAACATATCATTAGCAAAGAGGATAGATTTCAAACAAATAAGGTATCCAAATACAAAGCAGAGATACAAGATGAAACCGTAGCATGTTTTGTTTGAATGTAGAATTACAATGTCGTATCGTTCGAAGCACGTTTTGTTCATACAATCGAGGAAAGGTAATTGGAGCATATCATTGGCATAAGGAGCATATCGATGACATATGATAGTTTTTCAAGGTATAACAAAGACTTATAACATTTCGGAAACATATCAAAGAACAAAACATGAATAGAAGCTCTAATGTCACATGACGATGCATTCATTTCATTCTTATCCAAAGCATACATAAAAACATAGCCAAAGCTTTGAATATCATATCAAACACATAGAAGGTGAAGTGGGATCATAACATAATATGGTCCATCCATTTCTAAATGACCACCAAACATAAGTCTCCCACGTCTGGGAGCTCCATCCACCCACGTCTGAGTGAAGTCAAAGGGGACCAGCAGAGCATTGCGGGCTCTAATCATAACTCCCTTTACCATTTCTGGCAAAGGTTCACATTTATCCCACAAACACCAGAGTACAAAGGGACAGTATAAACAATAATATTAGTATATATATCGGAAGCACATGCGGAAGAATAAAATATACATGTGCCTTTCGAGTCAATATGATACAAACATAATCCTTCACAAATGTATTCAGATTTGAAAGGAAACAAAAGCAAGAGCATGCAAGGGTTTCAAGAAATCACATATAGCTCAATTGAAATAAGAAAGTTAGATGAATTCAATGTCTATAGAAATGAAACTGGAAGAGGCACATATTGAAAGCAAATGCGGAACAATGGGATGCATGTGCCGAATCATTACGATACAATCATGAACTTTAGATGATAGCTGCAGATGTACAAATAAATAAAGGACAAAAGTATACAGGAATTTAAGGCAATAATGTAAAGCTTAACGGAAGTAAGAGTTTTTGCCGAAATCGATTTCCAAAGAGAAGAAACGAGGAAAGCCGAAATCGACCAAAACTCGATTCTGGCAGAATTTGATAGGAACATTGTATGAACTATTTGGATAACCAATTATACTCTAATTTATATACGCTATATGTCATTAGAAAGCTTTATCAATCTAGTTTTAGGCAAATTAAGTTTTACAAGAATTGGAATATACAACAAGGAGTTACAAATAATTTCGTAGCTAAAGGTCTGAAAATATTAGCTCTGTTTTACTGAATCTATAGGGTCGATGAAAGCAGATGTTTCAGTAAACAATTGTACTACAAAAATTTCAAATCAGTTTTATACAGAAAGAATTTTGAGTCTAGCTTCGAATAAATCAAACTCTGAATGAATCTGAGTTCACAGCAGAAAGTTATAAGCAGTTAAGCAACAAGAGGTCAGAAATTTCAGTCCTTGGTTTGCAAAATCTGTAGGGTTAATTTAAATAGAAGTCTTAGTAGGCATTTAAACTCCAAATCATTTGATCTTAGTGTCAAAATAAAGATATTTTTGTCTAATTTCAAATGGAATATGTTTTGTCTAAATCAGAGTTTATTACAAAATGTTATGTTCGAAAAATTACATAGAGGTCAGATTACTGAAAAATTACAGATTCATATCTTTATATCAAAACGAAAGAAGGTCTGGTTCTCAGTTGAAATCTTTCAAATTTTGCAGAATAAAAATGGAAACAATGATTAAGGTTACTGTGGGATGGGGTTAGAATACTTGTCTTAAAATTATTTGAATCCCAAATGTGGGAAAATTGATGAAAAACCTCTTCTTCTTCTTCTTCTTCTTCTTTTCTCAAACTCACGTTGGCTGCAACTCTTCAGGTTTGTTTTCTTTAACCTTTCATCTAATTATTTGGGTTTTGACTAATGCAAAAGTTACAAGGTGTCATGCATGAAAGGGGCTAGGTGTCATCTTTAGAGTAAACATAAGTGGCACCCTTAGATTAGCTAGTGACACTTGTCCATTATTTTTTTTTTTTTTAACTTAAATCTGAATCTTTCATAAATTATATCAAACTTCTAATATTTACTCTTAGGTCCCTAGCCTTAAACTTTTAATATAATATCATTTAATATAAAATAATCATTAAACAATCCTTATTTTTACAAACAAACCTTTTACTAAATTTTCAAAAATGGAGGATGTTACACTCCTACCATATGTGTGTGACCCTCTAGGCCCAATATTAAGCTGGTTGTAAGTCATATATATTAGAACTCCTTCTGGTTTAGTGAATTATTATCTCCATAATAATTCACTCGACTCATCGATTGTGGACGTACTATGCCACTATGCCGTAGTCCCCAGACGATACAAGGGAATCCAATCCATTAGACCTATCTATCCTCAGTTATTGTGTACCTATAGTCCCTTATCCATCTAATATCCTAGAGACCGTATACCAGGCATAGTGCTGTCAGACTCATACGGTGTTTACTCAAGTTTCGCTCTAATCGGATTCTCCTAGAGAACTCTTTCTCTCTCAATCTGAGTGACCCTGGCCAAGGATTTGTTTGAGCAACAACACATGGGACATTCCTCTCATGACACCGAGAGTGGATGATCCTCTATTGACACTCAATAGCGCTCGTAAGGTTGACTACCACTCCCGATGACCGGCTGTGTTAGATCTGGGACATCCAAACATATATGTCCAGTATCAAAGAGTGGAGCACTCAAATAGGACATCCTTGGTATCTTAAGTCTAAGGATCAGATACACCAATAGGACTACGGAATCACTATTTGATAATAAGGCATCATCAACCATTCAGCATTCCATAAGCGGATCAATCAGTGAACTCATTCCCCAATGAGCACCTGTATTAAATCTCTAGTGTCCCTACATAAGCAGCTATGAGACCAGTTACATCCATCATATGGACAGGTATACAACACACTCCGGTTATCTCGATGTCTCTCTCGAGTAACCTATGATTGAGATTATTTAGAATCTATGTTTAAAGGCGAATTAGTCTCATTATCATGATCTCATCACGATCCGATTCCCATTGCATAAATCCAAGGACATCACAATATATATATATATATATACAACAAATAATATAAAGTGATATATACCAAACTATAATAAGAAAAAAGATTGCTTGTCAAGTCACACATGCCATCACTCATGTGATTGGCTTATAGGGCACCTATGACTAGCATTAATTAACCCAGAAAGTAAAAGCAATGATAATGAAAAGTAGAATAAAAATTACACACCGAGTTTATAGTGGTTTGGTACTCGTGACCTATATCCACTCTCGATCCCTCTTCACTCGAGGCCACTAGCTTCCACTACCGATATTCTTTCCAATGGATAAAGATCAACTATCCTTACACTCTTTCTCCTTTTCACAAGTTTAGAAGAGAACCTTTACAACCCTCTTTTACAAGTGTTCCCTCACACACCTCCCTTAGGACTATCACTAAGCTCTTGGAGGAGGGACTCTATACTTAAAAGAGTTTTCAACCTTAGAATCACAGAGTTTTTGATCTATTTTCATATATGTTCCAAGCAGGAATTTGTGGAGCATTTATAGACCCCAAAATACTTCAAAACTTAGAGCCAAAATTTAAATCCTCGGGTTTATGGGGTAATGGCAGTACCACTACCAATACTCTCTAACACAGGTGCTAGTCATAGGTGCCCATCAATCCAATCACATGAGTGATGACACGTGTGACTTGACACACAATCTTTTTACTTATTATATTTTGGTATTTATCACTTTATATTAACTATTGCATATATGTATGTATATATTGTGATGTCCTTGGATCTGTGCAATGGAAATCGGATCGTGATAAGATCACGATAATGAGACCGATTCATCTTTAAACACAGATCCTAAATAATCCCGGTCATAGGTTACTCAAGAGGGACATCGAGATAACCGGACAGACTAGTGTGCTGTATAACCATCCATATGATGGATGCAGCTGGTCTCATAGCTGCTTATGTTGTGATACTATGGATACAGTATAAGTGCTCATTGGAGAATGAGTTCACTGATGGATCCACTTACGAAATGTTGGATGGTTGATGATACCTTATTGTCAGACAACGATTCCGTAGTCCTAGTGGTGTATCTAGTCCTTAGACTTGAGATACCAAGGATGTCCTATATGAGTGCTCTATTCTTTGATACCAGACTTATAGGTTTGGATGCCCCAGATCTAGTACAATCGGTCATTGAGAGTGGAAGTCAACCTTACGAGGGCCTTTGAGTCTCGATAGAGGATCATCCACTTTCGATGTCATGAGAGGAATATCCCATATGTTCTTGCTCAGACAAATCCATGGCTAAGGTCATTCAGATTGAGAAAAAAAGAGTTCTCTGAGAGAATCCAATTAAAGCAAGACTCGAGTAAAAACCATATGGGTTTGATAGCACTGTGCCCGGTATACGGTATTTGGGATATTAGATAGATGAGAGACTACAGGTATATGGTAACTAAGGATAGGCAGGTCTAATGGATTGGATTTCCCTGTATCGTTTGGGGACTACGGCGTAGTAGCCTAGTACATCCGCAGTCGATGAGTCGAGTGAATTATTTTGGAGATAATAATTCACTAAACCAGAAGGAGTTCAAACATGTATGACTCATTGCCAACTCGATATTGGGCCTAGAGGGTCACACACATATGGTAGGCATTGCGATGAGTAGAGGTTCAGATATGAGATATCCACCAGAGCCCCTATCTTATTGGATATCTAATAAGCCCCTGAATTATTGGATCCCATGAACGAGATCCAATAAAAGCCCATGAGAGATTATTGGATAGAGATCCACTAATCTAAGAGGCTTAGGTAGTTGGATGAAGATCCAATACCTAATAAGGGAGGATCCATTTAGGTTAAGATTGATAAGGGACCTCTATAAATAGGAGGGATTCAATGTTTTATAGGCAAGAGCCTTTGCTTGCCTCTCCTATTCTCCTCCCTCCTCTCCACCTCAGAGCAGGCCTGGAGTTTTGAGGAGCGTCATTGTAGCCCTACTATATGGATCACCACTAGAGAGGAGGGCGCTTGACCACCTTCACCCTCTCCTAGAGATCTATAAGGATTCAGGGATATACGATCTCCCTAGGTAACACAATCTACTCTATACGCAGTTTTGAGTTTCGCCGATTTTGCGCATCAATCTTGGCACAACGATAAATAAATATTTGGGAAATTGAGGATTTTGTTTTATGTTCTTCCGTTGTGCATGTGATGTCACCGCCAAGATTTCCCAATAGTGGTATCAAAGCTAGATTGTTCGTGCGATAGATTGGTTTTGAATTGTGTGTGTTGTGTTTTAGAGAAGATTTTAGCGTCAAAATTGTTGATGGAAAAGGCGAGAAAGGGCAGCAACTATTGCTGCCCTTGCTGCGATCGATGATGGCAGCCATGCTGCCATCTTCATGCAAGTAGGCTGCTAGTGCGTAGCAACAGTTGCTGCGTACAGTTGCAGCTATAGGCGGTGGCACCTGCGGGCATTACCTGTGAGCATAGTGCCCGCAGCAATGCTTGCCCACGGGCGAGCGACCCGCAGAGGCGGCTGTCGTTTACAGCGCCGACCATAGGGTCAACCTGCCCGCAAGGGTGGCTCCTATGGGTGGCTCAGCACTCGCAAGAAGGGGGCACCGCCCATGGGGGCAACGCCACTCGCAGGGTCGCCTACCCATGGGGGCGCCACCAGCAGGGGTGCCCGCCCGTGAGGGCGCCACCCACAAGCACGGTGCCTGCGGGCATTGCGCCCGCAGGGGTGCCCACCTGTAGGGGTGGCACTGCTCGCATGTAGGTTGGCGACGACAACAGTAGCAAGGGAGAGGGAGAAGGGCATTAGGGTTTTCAGATAAAAGATAGTTTTGCCCCTCGAAATTTTAGAAATTCTAGATTCTGTCCTTTTGTATAAATTATGAAAATACCCCTCAAAATTCAAAAAAAATCCTATATGTCCCCGATTTCAGAAAATATTAATTGATTAAAATATTTAATTTATTATTATTTTTATTATTATCTAGTATTCCCACTTGATAATGATTTATACATGTGATGTATGATATGTGGACGGATGATCATGGACCATGTGATGTGTATACTTGTGATTATTATTAATGGGACCTACGAGCCTCCATTATATTTCTCGTTTATTGTCGGGCCTGTGTACCTATAATTAAGTTGTAATAATATAAGGAGGTGCAACGGGAGCGTGGAAGTGATAGCGGGACCCACGAGATAAACGATCGTAATGCATGGAGATGCATCGATATGTCGATGGAATTGACGAGGACAAGATGGACTATCATAGGGTATGAAGATGCACCGCTGCACACATAGATCTTGATGTAAGTGATTAGGCCCATTGGCTCGAGCCTAATCACATTAAGCAGTGGTCCATAATCATTTGGTGTGATTGCTTATACACCTACTAGATATGTATATATATTTGTATGCGATGTAGATATATATTAAATATGTATATGTGTGACATGTCATATTAGGAGACCAAATCATTGAAACCCCTCGCTCAATAATATTAAGTCGGTAAATGTGAGGCAATTAGATTGACCCATGTGGCCTTCCATTGTTATAGGTAGGGACCGATTCTCGGTGTAGGTTGAGTTGGTCGAGTCCCTCGAGGCTCACCTACATCACGATTCGCTATCTTGCCTATGACATAGAGATGTCACCGATGACCTGAGGACATGGTATGCTTGGTCGAGTCCCTCGAGGGTATATCATCGAATTAAACTTATCATGTAACGAATATCATCAAATCAGACTTATCATATAACGATGGTGTTGACTTAATCGAATATCATGATTGGTCGATTCCCTCAAGACTATGGTGATTCATAGCTGAATAGGATGGAAATCACAAGGAGTTGTGATCGGCAAGAGTTGCTTACCTTTTGGGCTTAGTGTGATTGGTCAAGTCCCTCGAGGTTACACTAGATGCTGATTGGATCCCGATCCCCACTAGAAGTCTACCAGAGACTTCCGTTTTACGTGTTGAGAGTGTCGCGTGACTCGCTAGTAAAATAGTAGGGGCATATTAAGATAGAAGTCCATATCTTGATTGTTTATTTTTTATAAAATCTACATGTTATTTATTTCTGCTACATCTTTATTTTCAAAAAATGTCGCTTTTAAATCCCTTATTTTGATGTCAACCGCCTCATTGGTCCAAATTATATGGATTGGCTCCGCAACTTGAGAATTATTCTCACGGTGGAGAAAATCGCGTACGGTCTTGATATAGTGATGCCTACGCCCGAGGAAGGGGCAAGCGAGTTTGAGATCGCTCGCTACGTGAAGTATATTTATGACTCCACTCTTGCTCAGTGTTACATATTAGGCTCTATGACTCCTGGTTTATAGAGACAACATGAAAAGATGGATGCCAGATCCATACTACTACATGTCCGTAAACTATTTAAGGAATAGGGAATGACTCAGCGATATGAGATATCCAAGAGCCTCTTCCGAGCTAGGATGACTAAGGGGATACTAGTTCAGAACCATGTCCTAAAAATGATTGAGTGGATAGAGAAACTCACAAGTCTAAGAATGGTCCTAGTGGCTAATGTTAGGATCAAGATCACTAAGAGAGGGGGGGGGAATTAGTACAGCGGAAAACTTTTGACGATTAAAATCGCATTGGTACGATAAAAGTGATTTTGGTAAAAAAGCCAATTTGTAAATCACTTTAACTTATGATCAAGCGAGATGTAGTTAAAGCAAATATATAGAGACAGTTTGCAGTTTAAGATAGACAACAGAATGTAATAGCAAACTAGAATACGATGTTCGTACGATAAAAGCGATTTCGGTATGAAAGCCGATTCATAAATCACTTTAACTTGTGATCAAGCGAGATGCAGTTAAAGTAAAGATATAAAGGTAGTTTGCAGTTATGATAGAAATTAGAATATAAGCGCAAACTGAAATATAATATTCGTACGATAAAACTGATTTCCGTCTTAATGCCGATTCGAAAAATACTTAACTATGAAACACGTTCGTAAATGAGCAGAAGGTAGTAAGCTACTGAAGAGATTTGTAGTAAAGATAAGATGCTCAAAATAAATACAAACCAAGATTTAGAGTGGTTCGGTCAATCTTGACCTACATCCACTGTTGGCTTCCTCCACCGACGAGGTCACTAACGTCCACTAGAGGCCTTCCTTCAATAGGCGAAGGCCAACCACCCTTTTACAGTTTCACTCCTTTTGACGGGCTTAGGAGACAACCCTTACAAACTTTTCTCTCCTCTCTTGAAAGATCAAAATTTGGAAGAAAAGAGGGACAACAACTTCTAGCCTTTACAATAATTTTGAACTCTAAAAATCACATAGTAAGATTGGATTTTTAGTGCCTTTCATTGCACTTTCATGTAGGAAAGGGTGGGGTTTATATAGACCCCAAACTGGTTTAAATTTGGAGCTCAAAAGTGTCTTTTCCCAGATTTTCGGGGTCCTGGTGGTACTACCTCCTAACTGGGGCGGTACAACCGCTTGGCAGCTCGGAGACTGAGCCTTTAAGCGGTGCCACCGCTTGACAGGGACAGTTGCACCACCCAGTCTCACTCGGAGACTGAGCCCAGGCGGTGCCACTGCCTGACTAGGGCGGTTGCACCGCCTAGTCTCACTCGGAGACTGAGCCCATGCAGTGCCACTACCTAACCTGGGCGGTTGCACCGCCCAGCTTTCCTGGGAGACCATCTCTTGGGCGGTGCCACCATCGACCTTGGCAGTGCCATCGCCTAGCAGGAATTCTGGTCCGAATGGGTTGATCAATTGGGCCCAATTTGGGTCTATCAAGGGTCCAATTGCCCCCATATTAAGTTAATTGGATCACCTCCCATTCCTAACTTAATCTACATGCTAACTACGGCATTTCTTAAGAATTTTACTGCAACTTGCTCCGGTGCATCAATCGCTTCTTCCAAAGAGCTTCCGGTGAACTTCCGGTGAATATCCGACGAACCTTCGGTGATGCTCCGGCAAACTTCCGGTAAACTCTTGGACTTAGGACAATCCACTTGGCGAGTTCCGACGAGCTTCTTTGGCAAGCTCCTAGACTTCTCAGATTTGTTCCTACAGAACCTCCGACGACCATTTGGACTTCCGTCGAACTCTCGAACTCCTAACGTGATCATAGTCTTGACTCTGATGCAACTCTTGCTGCATATCTTTCTTTTATCGTAGTTAATCCTGCACACTTATCTCAACATATGGATTAGATAACAAATGACAATTGACTTCATCATCAAAATCCAAGATTCAACAATCTCTCCCTTTTTGATGATGACAATCTATTGATAACGGAGTTAACCTTAACTCCCCCTATCTATATGTCATACTTGAGATAAGTCATTCTTGAATTCAAAGCCTTTGAATTCAAGAGATATTTTGATAAGTTAAAATCGTTTAACCTTATCAATACTCCCATCATGATTCCTATCATGATGTATTTCTCTAAAAATGATGTCAAGGCTTGACACCTATTTTCAGGTTTTACATTTCAAATGTGAAAGATAGCAATCATAGCAATTCATCATATGGTAAGATATCAACATATAAGACTGCGATGTAAGTTCTTGATATCTTAACATAATACAAATGTTTCAAGTGTTTAGCAATCGTAGCATCACATGACAAGATATCAACAAGTAAAGTTGCTATGCAAGTTCTTGATACCTTATCATGATATGGCAATAACATAGTGCAAATATGGCACTCATATCATCAATTCATATAATTTTCATTCAAATATGGTACTCTTAGCATCAATTCATATATGTCTCCCTCTTTGTCATCAACAAAAAAGAGAACGATATAAGCAAATTTTAAGCATAAGTGCGGTAATTATGCCATAACTAGGTTAATGTCATTTTCCAACAGTGAGTGATAGGATACCAATTATACAAACATCTCAAGAAAAACATGACATGGAGATAGCTTTGAATACTTCTTCCTTTTTATTTGTTATTATCTTTTTGCATGAAGGAGGAAGGCTATTTGTGATACCAGCTATTTGTGAGTTTACTTTGAATGGAGTTAAAATCGATTAGAGATTAAATTATACTTCATTTTTACAAGGATCAAGATATGTATGTGAAACAAATCCTTGCAAGTAAAAACACTATCATCCATATAAGAAGGAATTTACAAGCAGGAATCATTTCATCAAATCTATTTCTTAAAAAAATATTTTTCACATGATAAGTATATGAGAGATGTATTTTCTAGTTGATTCCATATATCAAAAATCAATGATGAGAATCAAACTCGATATGACATATGCTTATTATGTTTGTAAGAGGATAATGTATCGAGAAAATCTAATTGTTAGGATACCACTAGTTAAGAGAATCCGAAAATGAAATTAACACTTTCGTGCATTCGGACAAGACTATACTATAGATTTTCAAATACAATCATGAAGACAAAACATGCTCATTGTTATGAAATTTTTTGTATTAATTTTCAACATGTTATTTTAGGCATGTAATGGTAATCAAGTGATTTAATCATTCAATCAATAAAGTCCGAAAAATAATTTTAACAAGTTTATGCATTCGGATACATCAACATTCCTAATTCTATTCTTATAAAATCAAATTGTTCTTCACTTAGTGGTTTTGTAAAAATATCAGCTAGTTGATGCTTAGTATCTATGAACTCTATGATTACATCATGATTAGTGACATGATCTCGTATAAAGTGATGTCTAATATCAATATATTTTGTTCTTGAGTGTTGAATGTGATTCTTTGTTAAACATATTGCACTTGTGTTATCATATTTAATGAGAATGTTTTTAAGATGGACTTTATAATCTTCTAAGGTGTTTTTCATCTACACAACTTATGCATAGCATGCACTAGCTGCAATATACTCAGCTTCGGTTATTGATAGTGCAACCAAGTTTTGTTTCTTAGATGACCAGGAAACAAGGGAATGTCCCAAAAATTGATATGATCCTGATGTGCTTTTTCTATCTAATCTACACCCAGCAAAATCCACAAAATCTGCATCAGCATACACAATTAACTCAAAATTCTCAAATTTTGGATACCATAATCCTAGATTTGTGGTACCTTTAAGATATCTAAATATTCTTTTAACCGCTTTAAGATGAGATATCTTAGGGTTCGATTGAAACCTAGCAGAAAGTCCTACATTGAACATGTTATCTGGTTTAGTTGTAGTGAGGCAATGTAAACTTCCTATCATAGTCTATAAGTTTTTTCATCGAAGCTTTCTCCACTTTCATCAACTTCTAACTTAGTAGAGGTGCTCATAGGAGTGTTAATAGCTTTTGAGCTATTCATATTAAATCTTTTTAATAGATCTAAAGCATATTTAGTTTGACTAATAAAGATGTCATTGCTTAGTTGCTTCATTTGTAAGCCTAAGAAAAAGGTTAATTCTCCCATCAAACTCATTTCAAATTCGAGACTCATAGTTTTAGCAAACTATTCACAAAGAGATTCATTCGTAGAACCGAAGATAAACAATATAGTATCGACCTTGCCTTTTGTGAAATGATTTTCAATAAGAAAAGTACTAAGTCTATCATACCAAGCCCTTGGGGCTTGTTTTAAACTATAGAGAGCTTTAGTTAATTTAAATACATGATTAGGGAGGCTATTATTTTCAAATCCGGGAGGTTGTTCAACATAAACTTTTTCAGAAATAAAGCCATTAAGAAAAGCGCTTTTAACATCCATTTGATACAACTTAAAATTATTATTACTAGCATAGGCAAGGAGCATCCTTATGGCTTCTAATCTAGCCACAAGAGTGAAGGTTTCTTCGTAATCGATACCTTCTTCTTGGTTGAAACCTTTGGCTATTAATCTAGCCTTGTTTCTAACCATGATACTATATTCATCTTGCTTGTTTCTAAAGACCCATTTAGTACCAATAACTAAATGGTCATTTAGCCTAGGAACAAGCTTCCACACCTCATTTCTCTCAAATTGATTTAACTCATCTTGCATTGCGATAATCCATGAATCATCTTTCATGGCTTCGTCAATACATTTAGGTTCAATTTGGGAGAGAAAAGCGGCATTGGCACAAAAATTTTTAAGAGAAGAACGTGTTTGAACACCCTTAGATGTGTCTCATAGGATTAGCTCCTTAGGATGAGCATCTACATACTTCCAATCCTTGGGTAAGGATATTTCGAAAGTGGATGCATCCAAGTTGCTAGTTGGAGAAGGGGTTTCATTTAAATTCAAAGAATCGAAATTAACATCATCATCAAAATCATTTTTCTTGATTTCGGAAATCTCATTGAAAACAATATGAATAGATTCTTCTATAATTAAAGTTCTTTTATTGAAGATACGAAAAGCTTTAGAAACCGAAGAATAACTAAGAAAAATTCCTTCATCGGATTTAGCATCAAATTTTCCTAAGGCATCTTTTTCATTCAAGATAAAACACTTCACCCAAAAACTTTAAAATATGAAACATTGTGTTTTTTATATTCCACAACTCATAGGGAGTTTTGGTGAGTAAGGGTCTTACTAGAACTCTATTCAAAATATAGCATGCAGTGTTTATGGCTTCAGCCCAAAAGTATTTGGGTAGACTATGTTCATTTAACATGGTTCTTGTCATTTCTTGTAAATTTCTATTCTTTCTTTCTACTACTCCATTTTGTTGAGAATTTCTTAGAGTAGAGAAGTTGTGGTTGTATCCATTAGATTCATAAAATTCTTGGAAATCACAGTTTTGAAATTCACCATCGTGATCACTTCGAATTGATCAAATCATAAAACTCTTTTCATTTTGAATAAGTTTACAAAACTTGGTGAAATATCTAAAGCATTCATTTTTTGTGTTTCAAGAAATAAGTCCATGTGTATCTCCTATAGTCATCTACAATGATGAAGGCATATTTGCTACCTCCTAGGCTTGATGTAGAGATTGGTCCGAACAAGTCCATATAGATTAATTGTAAGGGCCTAGAGGTGCTTATTTGATTCTTAGATTTGAAACTATCCTTAATTTATTTTCTTAATTGACAAGCATCACACACATTATCTTTGATGAACTTGATATGATAAATTCCTCGTACAAGTTCTTTGGATGATATTTGAGTGATTAGTTTCATGCTAGCATGGCCTAATCTCCTATGCCAAAGCTAGGCATCTTCATTCAAAACCGAGAAACACATTTCATTGCAAAGATCATTAATGTCAATGGTGTATATGTTATTATGTTTTAAAGCAATCATAGATGTGTTTTTGTGTGGTTTTTCAATGATGCAATATATCCTTTATCACATAATTGACTAATGCTCAATAGGTTATGTTTTAAACCATCAACTAATAAAACATCTTCAATAAGGAAGTTGGATTTGTTACCTATGGTTCCTTTGCCAATGATTTTACCCTTGTTGTTATCTCCGAAGGTGATATAGCCTTCGTCTATGCTAGTGAGATTAGAGAATTGAGATGGATCTCAGGTCAAATGCCTTGAGCATCCACTATCAAGATACCATCACTTGCTCTTAGCTTGTGATGGTGTATGTCTCTATAAAAAGAATAATTTTTAGGTACCCATTTACTTTTGGGTGCCTAAAAAACTGATCTACATTGTTTATTATGTTGCATAGAGTTTATCATGGTTCCTTTAGGAACCCAAATCAGTTTGTTCGGACTAATTTTCTTGAATGGACAATGATACATTTTATGTCCTTGTTTGCAACAAAAGTTGCATTTGCTTTGGTGTTGAACATGTAAGATAGGGCCTTTTTTGAAGGTGGTTGGATTTTAGTGAGGACTTCTCACAAATCCGATTCCACTTCTTTTGGGAACGTGACTCTTGTTTGCAAGGATCATTTTCAAAGACTTGCTACCAACCTCGAATTTCTTCAAGGTGTCCTTAACTAGCAAGTTTTCCTTTTGGAGAGTTTCTAGATCATGGCATTTTTCACATTGAGCTAAACTATCATGATATTTAGTTTTAATTTATCAAAATTGCTAACAAGACTATCATGCTTATTTTTCAGTAATTTATATTTTCTACTAATTGTTTTGCATTCATCAAATAAATCATGGAAGATATTTAATAATTAATCAAATGATAAATCTGCATTAATTAAATTGGTTACCTCTTCTTCGATGGCCATTAAGGCGTAATGAGCAACTTGTTCGGTGTTTGACTCCTCTTCTTTAGATGCGCTCGAGTCATCCCACGTTGCTTTGAGTGCCTTCTTCTTTGATGTTCTCTTCTTGGCTTGGGGACAATCACTTTTGTAGTGTCTCGGCTTTTTGCACTCGTAGCAAATAACTTGGTCCTTTTTGGGTTCAAGTTTATTTTTTATGACTTTAGGGTCCCAACTCTTAAGAAGGGATCTTAGAATCTTATTTACGAGCTCAAAATCTGAAAAACTTTTGCCGAGTCCGTTTAGACCATTGACGACATCCGTGAAATGGGTGTAGATGTCGCCAATAGTCTCGCTCGGTTTCATTCGAAAAAGTTAAAAAGAATGTATCAAAAGATTGATTTTTGACTCTTTCACTCTACTTGTACCTTCATGAGTCACTTCGAGTATATGCCAAATATCAAACACGGTTTCACAAACCGAAACACGATTGAACTCATTTTTATCAAGCGCACAAAATAAGGCATTCATAGCCTTTGCATTAAGAGTGAAAGACTTCTCTAATTCATTCCAATTGATCATTGGAAGAGAAGACTTTGAAAATCCATTTTTGACAATATTCCAAAGTTCAAAATCCATTGGAAGATCCTCATTCGGGTCTTTCAATAGGTGTAGTCCGTCCCATTGAACATGGGTGGACATGTAATAGAGTGGCCCTTTTGGTTTCCACCGTACGCCATCTCTCTTGGGTTTTAATCCATTTGAGAGTTAACCCCACTCTGACACCAATTGTTAGGATCAAGAGCACTAAGAGGGGGGGGGGGTGAATTAGTGCAGCGGAAAACTTTCGACGATTAAAACTGCATTTGTACGATAAAAGCGATTTTGATAAGAAAGTCGATTCGTAAATCACTTTAACTTTTGATCAAGTGAGATGTAGTTAAAGCAAATATATAGAGGTAGTTTACAGTTTAAAATAAATAACAGAATGTAATAGCAAACTGGAATACGACGTTCGTACGATAAAAGCAATTTCGGTATGAAAGTTGATTCATAAATTACTTTAACTTATGATTAAGCGAGATGTAGTTAAAGCAAAGATATAAAGGCAGTTTGCAGTTACGATGGAAATCAGAATGTAAGCACAAACTGAAATATGATGTTCGTTCGATAAAATTGATTTTCGTCTTAACGCCAATTCAGAAAATAATTAACTATGAAACACATTCGTGAATGAGCAGAAGGCAGTAAGCTACTGAGGAGGTTTGCAGTAAAGATAAGATGCTCAAAGTAAATACAAACCATGATTTAGAGTGGTTCGGTCAATCTCGACCTATATCCACTTTTGGCTTCCTCCAATGACGAGGTCACCGACGTCCATTAGAGGCCTTCCTTCAATAAGTAAAGGCCAACCACCCTTTTACAGTTTCACTCCTTTTGACGGGCTTAGGAGACAACCCTTAAAAACTTTTCTCTCCTCTCTTGAAAGATCAAAACTTGAAAGAAAAGAGGGAGGAGAACTTCTAGCCTTTACAACACTTTTGAACTCTAAATATCATAGAGTAAGATTGGATTTTCGGTGCCTTTCATTGCACTTTTATGCAGGAAAGGTTGGGGTTTATATAGACCCCAAACTTGTTTGAATTTGGAGCTCAAAAGTGTCTTTTCCCATATTTCAGAGGTCCTGGCGGTACTACCTCCTGACTAGGGCGGTACAACCGCCTGGCAGGTCGGAGACTGAGCCTTTGGGCGGTGCCACAACCTGATAGGGGCGGTTGCACCACCCAGTCTCACTCGGAGACGGAGCCCAAGCGATGCCACCGCTTGACTGGGGCGGTTGCACCGCCCAATCTCGCTCGGAGACTAAGCCCAGCTTTCCTGGGAGACCATCTCCTAGGCAATGCCACCGTCGACCCTGGTGGTGCCACCACCTAGCAGGAATTCTGGTCCGAATGGGTTGATCCATTCGGCCCAATTTGGGTCTATTAAGGGTCCAATTGCCCCCAGATTAAGTTAATGGGATCACATCCCATTCCTCACTTAATCTACATGCTAACTATGATATTTCTTAAGACTTTTACTACAACTTGCTCCGGTGCATCAATCGCTTCTTTCGGTGAGCATCCAGCGAACTTCTAGCGAACATCCGACGTGTTGGGAAATCTTGGGGGGCGACATCAGATGCATAGTGGAAGAACAAGAAAACAAAATCTCTGATTCCCAAAGAGATGTTCGTCGTCGTGCGATGATTGGTGCGCAAAATCCGCGAAACTTAAAACTGCGTATAGAGTAGATTGTGTTACCTAGGGCGATCGTATATCCCTATTTCCTTGCAGATCTTTATGAGAGGGTGAAGGAGGTCAAGCGTCCTCCTCTCTAGTGGTGATCCACACAGCAGGGCTGTGACAACGCTCGTCAAAACTCTAGGCCTACTCTGAGGTGAAGAGGGAGAGGAGAATAGGAGAGGCAAGCAAAGGCTCTAGCCTATGAGGCTCTGAATCCCTCCTATTTATAGAGGTCCCCTATCAAACCCTAATGGATCCTCCCTTAGTGGGTATTAGATCTGCATCCAATAACCCAAGCCTTTTAGATTAGTGGATCTCGATCCAATAATCTCTCAAGGGCTCTTATTGGATCTCATCCATGGGATCCAATAATTCAGGGGCTTATTGGATATCCAATAACACAAGGGCTCCGTCGGATATCTCATATCTGAACCTCTACTCATCGCAATGCCTACCAATTGTGTGTGACCCTCTAGGCCTAATATCGAGCTGGCCGTGAGTCATACCTGTCAGAACTCCTTCTAACTTGGTGAATTATTATCTCTGTAATAATTCACTCGACTCATCGACTACGGACGTACTAGGCCACTACGCCGTAGTCCCCAGACGATACAGTAGAATCCAATCCATTGGACCTGTCTGTCCTCAGTTACCGTGTACCTATAGTCCCTTATCCATCTAATATCCTAGAGACCATATATCGAGCATGGTGCTGTCAGACCCATATGGTTTCTACTCAAGTCTCGCTTTAATGGATTCTCCCGGAGAACTTTTTCTCTCTCAATCCGAATGACCCTGGCTAGGGATTTTTCTGAGCAAGAACACATGGGATATTCCTCTCATGACGCCGAGAGTGGATGATCCTCTATCGACACTCAATAGCCCTCGTAAGGTCGACTACCACTCCCAATGACCAGTTGTACTAGATCTGGGACAACTATACCTATAAGTATGGTATCAAAGAGTGGAGCACTCATATAGGACATCCTTGGTGTCTCAAGTTTAAGGACCAGATATACCACTAGGACTATGAAATCGCTATCTGACAATAAGACATCATCAACCATCTAGCATTTCGTAAGCGGATTAATCAGTGAACTCATTCTCCAATGAGCACCTGTACTGTATCCCTAGTGTCCCTACACGAGCAGTTATGAGACCAACTGCATCCATCATATGGACGAGTATACAGCACACTAGTTTGTCCGGTTATCACGATGTCCCTCTCGAGTTACCTATGACCGGGATTATTTAGGATATGTGTTTAAAGGTGAATCAATCTCATTATCATGATCTCATCATGATCTGATTCCCATTGCACAAATCTAAGAAAATCACAATATATATATATGCATATATGCAATAGTTATAAAGTGATATACGCCAAAATATAATAAGCAAAAAGATTATGTATCAAGTCACACGTGCCATCACTCACGTGATTGGCTTGCTAGGCACCTATGACTAGCAATCTCCCACTTGACCTAAAGCCAATCACATATGTGTCTGATCCCCATCAAACCCCTATGATGCTCAAAGACAATCTATGACAACGGTTTTGTCAATGGATTTGCAATTTTATCTTCAGATCGAACTCTTTCCACTACTATATCTTCTCGGGTTACGATCTCTCTAATAAGTTGGAACCTCCTCAGAACACTTCTGATGAGACCCGGGTTCCCTTATTTGAGTAATCGCCCCATAGTTGTCGCAATATAAGGAAGTCGGCATCTCACTATCCGGCACGACTCCCAAATCTGTGATGAACTTCTTCTACCAGACTCCCTCCTTTGCTGCATATGATGTAGCAATGTACACCTCTATGATCGAGTTAGGAATAGTGTCTTGCTTGGAACTCTTCCAGCACATTGCTCCTCCATTCAAGGTGTACACATTCCTTGAATTCGACTTTCTATCATCGACATTAAACTGAAAACTTAAGTCCGTATAGCCTTCAATCTTAAGGCTATTACCTCCATATACTAGTAAAAGATCCTTAGCCCTTCTTAAGTACTTAAAGATACACTTTACTGCTTTCTAGTGCTCCAAGCTTGGATCTGCTTGATACCTGCTCGTGACACTCAGAGCATGCGCTATATTAGGCCTAGTACATAGCATGACATACATGATAGACCCTATTGCTGAGGCATAAGGTATCATATCCATGTTCGTCCTTTCTTCTGGAGTCTTTGGGGATATACTCATAGAAAGTGATATCCCATGTCTCATCGGTATGAGACCTCTCTTGGAATTTTCCATGCCAAACCTTTTGACAATGGTTTCTATGTACCTGGACAGGGACAAGCCAAGCATCCTTTTGGATCTATCTCTATATATTCGAATCCCCAAGATATAGGATGCTTCCCCTAAGTCCTTCGTGGAGAAGTGTCTAGATAACTAAGCCTTTACTGTGGATAGCATTCCTACGTCATTCCCAATGATCAGGATGTCATCCACATATAATACCAAAAAGGTGATAGTGCTCCAACTTACCTTCCTATACACACAAGGCTCATCTTCATTCTTAATGAAGTCAAAAGATCTGATTGCCTCATCAAATCTTATGTTCCAACTTTGGGAAGCTTGCTTTAGTCCATAAATGGATCTAAGCAACCTACACACCTTATCTGGGCAATTCTTGGACATGAATCCCTCAGGTTGCATCATATACACCTCCTCCTCGAGGTTCCAATTGAGGAATGCGGTTTTCACATCCATCTGTCAGATCTCATAATCATAGTGTGCTGCAATAGCCAATAGAATTCTGATGGATTTTAGCATTGCTACGGGTGAGAAGGTTTCGTCGTAGTCAACATATTGCCTTTGACGATACCTCTTAGCCACTAACTTTGCTTTATAGGTCTCTACCTTTCCATCTACTTTGATCTTTTTCTTAAAGATCCATTTGCAACCGATGGGTACAATACCTTCGAGCGCATCAACTAGGTTCCAAACCTTGTTGGAGTACATAGAATCCATCTCAGAATTCATGGCTTCTTGCCACTTCCCGGAGTTTATACTCATAATAGCCTCCTCGTAGGTCTGAGGATCAATATCCTCAACATCCTCTCCTCTAATATGTCTCATATATCTCTCAAGAGGATGGGATACTCTTTCAAACCTACGTAATGTTGAAACTTGTATATTAGGTACCTAAACAGACTCGGACTATAGAGTGGTGCTTGAGCTGGGTTCTCCAACCTCACTCAACTCTATCTTTCTCCCACTATCTCCGCCAAGAATGTGTTCCTTCTCAACAAACACTGCTCTCTTAGCTACAAATACCGTTTTGGCCCTTGAGATGATAGAAATAATACCCACAAGTTTCCTTTGTTGAATCTCGTATTTTGATGATGAAACCACTTGATATGTGTTTATAATTTAAACTGCATTTTGAGTGATGCAGGTCTACTCGATCAGGATTAGACAGTTAACGCAGGAGGAATTGACGTTGCGCCGGAGGAGATCACGTCAGGATATTGGACGACAGAAAGCTTCGGACGTCAGGCATCGGGCCAAGGAGAGCGGAATTGCGCCAAGGATATCGGGGTTGCGGAGGTCAACCGTCGATTGGGCAACAAGCCGCAAGAGAGGACGATGCGCTGAAGAATCGGATGAAGCGCTAACCAATAACATGTCGGGCAACAGAATGTCAATTCGCATTGTAATAATTGTCTAGATCGTAGTAGAGTTTTGGCTTATGTGTGCAGGATTAACTACGATAATGATAAAGACATAAAGCGAAACAAAGTGATGGAGTCAAGCGCAAAGGATTTGTTGCGAGTTCGAGAGTTCGACGGAAGTCCGAAGGTTCGTCGGGAATGCTGCCGGAACTAGCCGAAAATGAGTAGGGAGCTTGCCGAAGGGTTTTTCGGAAGCTCGCTAGAAGGTTCGTTGGAAGTTCGCGGAGCTCGCCTAGAAAGATCAGAGCTTGCCGAAGAAGCTCGTTGGAACTCGCCAAGATCAAATCGTGAAGTCTAGGAGCTTGCCGGGAGTCCGCAGAATGGTTTCCGAGAGTTTATCGGAAGACCGTCGGAAGCTCGCTGGAAGAAGTCTTGACTTACGAACTTTGTAATAGCTTAGAAAATGTCTTTAAATTCGTAGTTAGCACGTTAATTAGGGTTAGGATTATATGTTAATCCTATAACCCAAGTAAGGGCCAATTGGGCCCGAGTTCGGACTAGTTTGGGCCAAGTTTGGAGCCCAACTAGTGAGCTGAATTGGCCTAGGCGGTGGCACTGCCTAGACTAGGCGGTGGCACCTCCCAGCACCCAAGAGCTGGGCGGTGGCACTGCTTGGCTAGGCGGTGGCACCGCCAGCCACTGTTAGTGTCAGAAACTGACAGGCGGTGGCACCGCCACTGATAAGCGGTGGCACCGCCAGCATCGGGAACTCCAAGAGAATTCAAATTTTGGAGCCCAAATTTGAATCCTCTTGAGGCCTATAAATACCCCTCAAATCTCAGCTGAGAGAACAACTTTTTGAGAAGCAATTGTTTAAGAGAAAGGCCTTAGAAAAGTCTTAGCTAGTCTTGTTTTCAATTTGCTAGTGTTCACCTCCTTCTTTCTTGCTGAAAATTTGTAAGAGAGTGAACCGCTTGTAAAAGAGTTTTAAGAGGGGTATTCACCCTTCCCTTTCAAGAGATTTGCTAGTGGAAGGTGGGAGCCTCATCGAAGAGGGGCCTCGCAAGTGGATGTAGGTCACTTGACTGAACCACTTCAAAAATAGCGTAATCTCTTGTTTGTATTTCATTACTGCTATTTACATTACTGCAAACCTTCTTACTTGCTTTATTTCATCATTACCTTTGCTGCACAACTTTGCGAATATGCTTTCAAGTTAAGCACTTCCGATTTCGATTTTTATCGTACGAAAGATTTGTTGAAACCAACGTTTTAATCCGCTACACTAATTCACCCCCCCCCCCCTCTTAGTGCCGCTCCGATCCTAACAATTGGTATCAGAGCACGGTATTTCTCATTTCGGATTTACACTCGAGAGAAATGGCTCTTCATGGCTTTCAAGAGGGCTTATCGGTTGTTCGTCCACCGTTGTTTAACGGATTGAACTACACTTATTGGAAAACTCGAATGAGAGTTTTCTTGATTTCTATGAATTTGGATTTATGGAATATCGTTGAAAACGGTTTTCAACTTCCCTCTAAACCGATGAACGAATGGTCAGATTTGGAGAAGAAGTATTTTTCTTTAAACGCAAAGGCTATGAATGCCCTATTTTGCACTTTGGACAAAAATGAGTTCAATCGGATTTCTACATGTGAAATGGCTTTTGATATTTGGCGAACACTTGAAATCACACACGAAGGAACTAGTAGAGTCAAAGACTCGAAAGTTAACATTTTAATGCATGATTTCATGCTTTTTCAAATGAAGCCGAGCGAAACCATTGTTGACATGTACACTCGTTTTACGGATGTCGTCAATGGTTTACAAACTCTTGGCAAATGTTTCTCGAATTTTGAACTTGTTAGTAAAGTTTTACGATCACTTTCTAAAGTTTGGGAATCAAAAGTTACGGCAATACAAGAAACAAAAGATTTAAATATTTTTCCACTTGAAGAACTTATCGGCTCATTGATGACATATGAAATGGTGCGCAATGCACATGATGAACACAATGAACACTTGAACCACCTTCCAAAGAATAGGAAGGATTTGGAACTCCGGACAAATGAATACCACTTGAGCGATGACTCAAGTGATGAGGACAATGATGAACTTGAACTTCGAACACTAACTCTTAATAAGTTCAATAAACAAAAATCTAAAATAAACAATGAACTTGAACGGAGGAAGAGGCCAAAGAAAAGGAAGGCACCCAAGGAAGAATCAAGAACTTCCAAAGGTGAAACGGAGAATTGGGCTTTGACGGGCTTCGACTACAAGGTAAGTAACTCAACTCTCTTGAATTATTTTGAAATTACTTGAAGTTTTTCATGAGTGCTTAATTTAGATAGTAGGAATAGAAAATAAAAAATTATTTTTCAAAAATTATATCATGTTTTTCTTTTTAGCACCTTTGAAAAATTAAAAAAATTGATAATGAAAAGTATATTGCTAAGGTTCTTGTATGTTATGTTTTGAAATGTTGAATGATATATGCAATATTAGGGATGATAATTATATGATATGTGATAATGCTTAGTATTAATCTATGCAAGTGTATCTTGATGATTTTGTCATGCATGAGTTTTTGAAGTAAATGTGATTTGAAACTCTCATTTTGGATTAACATGTTTTTAGTTGAATCATTTTTATGACATATTAAGATTACATAGTGCATGTATATCTATGTATGAATTTCTTGATAGTCTTATGATGATAGATGTGATATCATGATGTTTTATTATTGATGTGTTTGGTCTTGATGGCTTTATGACGAAACTTATGTTTTGATTTTAAATGATGATACATGTTTTCACAAAAAGACTTGAACACCCTCACATGAAATCAATTGTATAAAATGGAAATAAATTTTATATCCTATTGAGATTAATGAATTTATTTTACCATTCTTGTGAATCTCATAAAAATAAACATGATGAATATTTTGAAAATAAATGAGTGTTTCATGCATTTGGTCTTAATGATTTCTCTATAACATACTTTTTGAAATCATACTTGATAATGAATATCTAGATATTAAAAGGATATTATCATGGAATAATGCTTGATAATTTATTTTAATAAATTTACCTTTCTAATCTTGAATGTTGACATTTTTTTAAAAAAAAGCAAAGGCATGCTCATAAGAAGCAAATCACATGAATAGAAATTTATAAAAATGAATTGTAATCCTCTATCTTATTGATTTTTTAATAAATCTATGCTTGTCATATATGAATTTATTGAATATAATTTTTAGGATGATTTCAGATTTGACAAATGCTTGATTCGTATTTACGACATAAGATACATTTTAAATATGAATCATGCTTCAATCATGTTAAATGCTTCAATAATTTTCCATCTCTAGAGTTCTCGATTTTGATGAAATACAAGTGATAAATTCATTTATGATATCTTGTAAATCACTTGAATTATGAATGAGTTTTTTTTATGATGTGTTAAAAGAATCACTTAAAAAGAAAATGCTTTTCCCGTCTTATCGAGATTAATGATTTCATGATATTGTGTGAATCTCGAAATTGATTTTGATGAAATAGTAATAACGTTATTCGTGTTATGAATCTCAAAAATGATAATTTGATTATGATTTTTTATCAATTAACTTGAATGAAATTTTGTTTTAACCGAATCATGAACTTTCTCTTGACTTCTTGACTTAAGAATTTTGAAGAAACATGATGATTACTTGATATTTGATACTTGAAATTTCTTGTAAAATGTGATCTTCATAAGAATGTTTCAATTTGCACTTTATGCTATATCTTTTCAAATGAATCATGAGCCTTGATATCATATATTTCATAATATAGAAATAACAAGATTTCTTTGTCTTGTATGTCTTGTGTGATGATTGTACATCAATTTGCTTTATTATGTATTATATGAATCTTGATCGTGACTTTGTTAAGAAGAATTTTAATGAATCATGAATCATATCTTTGGTATTCACGAATTGATCCTTATTGATATCTTTCATTGATATGATAAATTGTCATCTCATGATATATCGTATAATTATATCATGCTTTGCGATTGTATCATATAATCTTTGCTGAATTTTCACATTGATATTATTCATGACATGATTTCTTGGCATCGTTGTCTTGTATGCTTCATGTGATAATATGAATACATGAAACAGTTATGATATGATTTTTATATAATTCCATGTATTCATAAAATATTTATCTCATCACCCAATAACTCTTCTTGATATTCCTTATGAGATGAAATGAAATAATGCATGAAATACAAATGAGAAGTTAATGATCATGCATGATAGGATGTAATGAATTTTGACATTTAGATACCATCATTTAAATAGCTACGATCATGTTGCCAAAATGATATATCATGAATGCTTGAATATCATGTTTGATATGCTCAAAATGATGATTGATTTTTCGGTATCATGCATAAAATAAAATTAAAAAAAAATGAAATGTAATGTTAATGAATTTGTGCATTGAAACTATAATGATACATAAATAAGAATGATTACTTACCTTTGTCATGATTTAGAAATTGATGTAAAGGGTTTTTTCCTTCTTTTTGACAATGACAAAGGGGGAGATAGATTGCTAGCAAAATTCAAGAAAAAGGAAAAAATTACACTTCTCAAAAGAGAAGAAATTGCTATCTTGAACATCACCGAGAATTGCTAGCTTGAAACATCAAGAAAATACAAAAATGTGCTATCGTGCTTATCTCAAGAAAAGCAAATATGCCAACTTGCATATATTTGAATTTGCTAGCTTATAAAACTTGTATATTTCAAAAAGCAAGAGTTGCTTTCTTGAACATCTCTAAATTGCTAGCTTGCAAGTTCTAAAATGTTGTAAAATTACTAGATTGCATGATGATAAAAATTTAACATTATGTTTTTCATGCAATGAGTTGAACCCATATAACAAACACTTGATTGTGGTACTTCTCCTTTTTGTTGATGACAAAGGGGGAGAAGTATGTTGATGACATGACATGTGATTCATAAGTTTTATGCATATATTCATGATGATGTGTTGTAAGTATTCATGATGAATATTGCAATGACTTGAATTATGTTTCAATTCAAGGTTCTATCAATTTGACATATTGATAGGGGGAGTTTGTTTAAACTCCGGGAGTTAAGGTTAACTCCGTCATCAAGTGGTTGTCATCATCAAAAAGGGGGAGATTGTTGAATCTCGTATTTTGATTATGAAACCAATTGATATGTGTTTATAATTTAAACTGCATTTTGAGTGATGCAGGTCTACTCGATCAGGATTAGACAGTTAACGCAGGAGGAATTGACGTTGCGTCGGAGGAGATCACGTCAGGATATTGGACGGCAGAAGGCTTCGGACGTCGGGCATCGGGCCAAGGAGAGCTGAATTATGCCAAGGATATTGGGGTTGCAGAGGTCAACCGTCGATTGGGCAACAAGCCACAAGAGAGTACGATGCGCTGAAGAATCGGACGAAGCGCTAACCAATAACGTGCCGGGCAACAGAATGTCAATTCGCGTTGTAATAATTGTCTAGATCGGAGTAGAGTTTTGGCTTATGTGTGCAGGATTAACTATGATAATGATAAAGACATAAAGCGAAACAAAGTGTCGGAGTCAAGCGCAAAGGATTTGTTGCGAGTTCGAGAGTTCGACCGAAGCCGAAGGTTCGTCGGGAATGCTACCGGAACTAGCCAAGAATGAGTAGGGAGCTTGCCGAAGGGTTTTTCGGAAGCTCGCTAGAAGGTTCGTTGGAAGTTCGCGGAGCTCGCCGAGAAAGATCAGAGCTTGCCGAAGAAGCTCGTTGGAACTCGCCAAGATCAAATCAAGAAAGAATGGTTTCCGAGAGTTTATCGGAAGACCGTCGGAAGTTCGTCGGAAGCTTGCCGGAAGAAGTCTTGACTTACGAAATTTGTAATATCTTAGAAAATGTCTTTAAATTCGTAGTTAGCATGTTAATTAGGGTTAGGATTAGGTGTTAATCCTATAACCCAAGTAGGGGCCAATTGGGCCCGAGTTCGGACTGGTTTAGGCCAAGTTTGGAGCCCAATCAGTGAGCTAAATTGTCCTAGGCGATGGCATCGCCTAGACTGGGTGGTGGCACCGCCCAGCACCCGAGAGCTGGGCGGTGGCATCACTTGGCTGGGTGGTGGCACCGCCAGCCACTGTCAGTGTCAGAAACTGACAAGCGGTGGCACCGCCACTAATAGGCGGTGGCACCGCCAGCATCGGGAACTCCAAGAGAATTCAAATTTTGGAGCCCAAATTTGAATCCTCTTGAGGCCTATAAATACCCCTAAAATCTCAGCTGAGAGAACAACTTTTTGAGCAGTAATTGTTTAAGAGAAAGGCCTTAGAAAAGTCTTAGCTAGTCTTGTTTTCAATTTGCTAGTGTTCACCTCCTTCTTTCTTGCTGAAAATCTGTAAGAGAGTGAACCGCTTGTAAAAGAGTTGTAAGAGGGGTATTCACCCTTCCCTTTCAAGAGATTTGCTAGTGGAAGGTGGGAGCCTCATCGAAGAGGGGCCTCACAAGTGGATGTAGGTCACTTGACTGAACCACTTCAAAAACGGCGTAATCTCTGGTTTGCATTTCATTACTACTATTTACATTACTGCAAACCTTCTTACTTGCTTTATTTCATCATTACCTTTGCTGCACAACTTTACGAATACGCTTTCAAGTTAAGCACTTCCGATTCGATTTTTTTATCGTCTGAAAAGATTTGTTGAAACCAACATTTTAATCCGCTGCACTAATTCACCCCCATCTTAGTGCCGCTCCAATCCTAACATCCTTGGGGTATCCCATAAATTTGCATCGCTCTATCCTTGATTCTAACTTATCGGGGTTGTGTCTTTTAACATGGGCAGGGTAGCCCCAAATCTTAACAACCTTTTAGGCTTCTTTCATTTTCATATCTCATATGGTATAGACACTACCGACTTAGTTGGAACTCTGTTCAGAAGGTAAGCTACGGTCTCTATGAAATATCCCTAGAATAAGATGGGTAGGTCAGTGAAACTCATCATGGACCGTACCATATCTAATATCGTACAATTCCTCCTTCCATAGACACCATTAAGCTGAGGTGTATAAGGAGGTGTTCATTGGGATAATATCCCATGGTCCTTGAGGAACTGGGTAAACTCTGTACTTAAGTACTCACCTCCTCGCTTTGATCGAAGAGTTTTGATACTCTTTCCAGTCTGGTTCTCCACCTCATTCTTATACTTTTTGAATTTCTCAAAAGCCTCGGACTTATACTTCATTAAGTACACATATCCATACCTTGAGAAATCATCAGTAAAGGTAATGAAGTAGGAGTAACCACCAATGACATGAGTTGACATGGGTCCACATATATCACTATGTATGAGTTCCAACGGCTCAGTGGCTCTCTCCAGTTCCACTAAATGGAGAGTTGGTCAATTTTCGACAAAGGCAAGGCTCGCAAATTGCATATGACACATAGTCAAATGGATCTAGATATCAATTATTTAGAAACTTTTGAATCCTTCTTTCATGGATGTGACCTAGCCTACAATGTCATAGGTATGCATTGTTCACCTCATCTCGTTTCCTCTTAGACACATTTACATTCATGAATGTACCTGAAGCTTCTCCAAGCTTCTATTTCGCCCTTTCTGCAAGGTACTATTTGCAGTTCCTCTTCCAATGCCCATCTTTACCACAATGGAAGCATTGGCCTTTTTCCTTTGCTAGGTCTTTCTTAGCAACCTTTGCTTTACTTGGTCTGCCCTTGCCCTTTCCCTTCTTAAGGGACCTTTCTGCTTTCCTTTTCTTTCTGGTCTCACCAGTATAGAGAATTGGCTTCTCTTTCTTAAGAGTACTCTCTACCTCCCTCAACATATTGAGGAGCTCTAAGAGAGTCACCTCAAGCTTGTTCATATTAAAATCTATTATGAACTGTGAAAAGGAATCTGGTAGGGACTGAAGCATAATGTCCACACACAAGTTATTCTCTAGGACCATTCCTAGACCTGTGAGTTTTTCTATCCACTCAATCATCTTTAGGACATGGTTCTGAACCGGTATCCCCTTAGTCATCCTAGCGCGGAAGAGGCTCTTGGATATCTCATATCGCTGAGTCCTTCCCTATTCCTCAAACAATTTACGGACATGTAGGAGAATGAATCTGGCATCCATCTTTTCATGTTGTCTCTGTAACTCAGGAGTCATAGAGCCCAACATATAGCACCGAGCAAGAGTGGAGTCATCAATGTACTTCACGTAGCAAACGATCTCATCCTCGCTTGCCCCTTCTTCAGGTGTAGGCATCACTGTATCAAGGACGTACATGATTTTCTCCGCTGTGAGAACAATTCTCAAGTTGTGGAGCCAATCCGTATAATTTGGACCAGTGAGGCGGTTGACATCAGTATACCACATAAGGGATTTGAAAACGACATTTTCTAAAAATAAAGATGCAGCAGAAATGAATAACATGCATATTTTGCACGAAGTAAACTATCAAGATATGGACTTCTATCTTAATATGCTCCCACTATTTTACTAACGAGTCACGCGACACCCTCAGCACGTGAAACGGAAGTCTCCGACAGACTTCTAGTGGGGATCTGGATCCAATTAGAGTCTTAGTATAACCTCGAGGGACTCGACCAATCACACTAAGCCTAAAAGGTAGGCAACTCTTACCGATCATAACTCCTTGTGATTCCCGTCCTTTTCGACCTCCGAATCACCATGGTCTCGAGGGACTCGACCAACCATGATGCTCGGTTAAGTCAACACCTTTGTTATAAGATGAGTCTGATCTGATGATATACCCTCGAGGGACTCGACCAAGCATACCATGCCCTCAGGTCACCGGTGACATCTCTATGTCGTAAGCAAGATAGCGAATCGCGATATAGGTGAGTCTCGAGGGACTCGACCAACTCAACCTACACCGGGAATCGGTTCCTACTTATAACATGGGTCAATCTAATTGCCTCACATTTACCGACTTAATATTATCGAGAGAGATGTTTCTATAATTTGGTCTCCTAATATGACATATCACACATATATATATTTAATATATATCTACATTGCATACAAATATATATACATATCTAGTATGTGTATAAGCAATCACACCACATGATCATGGACCACAACCTAATGTGATTAGGCCCGAGCTAGTAGGCCTAATCACTCACATCAAGATCTATGTGTGCAGTGCATCTCCATGCCCTGTGATCGTTCATCTCGTCCTCATCGGTTTCGTCGACATCTCGATGCATCTTCATGCATCGTGATCGTCCGTCTCGTGGGTCCCACTATCGCATCCATGCTCCCACTGCACCTCCTCATGTGATTACAATTTAATCATAGACACGCAGGCCCAATAATAAACGAGAAATATAATGGAGGCTCGCAGACCTCAATAATAATAATCACAAGTACATACATCACACGGTCCATGATCATCCGTCCACACATCATACATCATATGTTTAAATAATCATCATCATATAGGACTACTAGATAATGATAAAAATAATAATCAACTAAATATTTTAATTAATTAGTATTTTATGAAATCAAGGACATATAGAGAATTTCTGAATTCATAGGGGTATTTTCATAATTTGGACAAAAGACAGAAACTGAAATTTCTCAAATTTCGAGGGGAAAATTTGTCTTTTGCCCAAAAAACCCTAATGCCTACTCCCCTTTGCTGCTGCCGCCACCGCCACCTTGCTGGCGGCGGCCTGTGCGGTGGGGCGGGGGCGTCGCCCTTGTAGGTGGGTGCCACCGTGGGTTAGCGCCGCTGCGGGTGGCGCTGCCCCCGCGAGCACTGTGCCCGCAGGTGCAGTGCCTCGCCGGGCGGCCACCCTTGCAAAGGGGCTTGCCCACAGGAGTAGCGGTCGCAAGCGCCGTTGCCCTGTGGCACCTCAGCCCATGGGCGTAGCTGCTGCAGACGCCTCGCCCCGCGGTGCCTCTGCCCGCGAGTCCAGCACCCGCAAGCGTCGTCCTTGCACGCGGGCACAATGCCCACACGTAGGTGGCCGCCTTGCGTGTAGCCCTGCCTGCTGGCGCCGTGCGGCAACGACCACGGGTGGGGCACCTGCGGGCTGCCAACCCCATCGGCTGGAAGCAGGCCGCTGACCGGCTGCTATAGGTGCAGCCCCTTCTCTGCCTGCCTTCGGCTGCGCTGCATGCACACAGATCAAGGGCAGCAACTGTTGCTGCCCTTCCATGTTTTTGCGTCAATGATTTTGACGTCAAAATTCTTCCTAAACACAACACACACAGTTCAAAACCAATCATTCGCACGAACAACCTAGCTCTGATACCACTATTGGGAAATCTTGGGGGGCGATATCAGATGCGCAGCGGAAGAATAAGAAAACAAAATCCCCGATTCTCAAAGAGTTGTTCATCGTGGTGCGAAGATTGGTGCGCAAAATCCGCGAAACTTAAAACTGTGTATAGAGTAGATTGTGTTACATAGGGAGATCATATATCCCTGTTTCCTTGCAAATCTTTAGGAGAGGGTGAATGAGGTCAAGTGTCCACCTCTCTAGCAGTGATCCACATAGTAGGGCTGCGATAACACTACTCAAAACTCCAGGCCTACTCTGAGGTAAAGAGGGGGAGGAGAATAGGAGAGGCAAGCAAAGGCTCTAGCCTATGAGGCTTTGAATCCCTCATATTTATAGAGGTCCCCTATCAAATCCTAATTGATCCTCCCTTAGTGGGTATTGGATCTGCATCTAATAACCCAAACTTTTAGATTAGTGGATCTCTATCCAATAATCTCTCAAGGGCTCTTATTGGATCTCATCCATGGGATCCAATAATTCAGGGGCTTATTGGATATCCAATAAGACAATGTCTCCGTCGGATATCTCATATCCGAACCTCTACTCATCGCAATGCCTACCATATGTGTGTGACCCTCTAGGCCCAATATCGAGCTGGCCATAAGTCATACCTGTCAGAACTCCTTCTAACTCAGTGAATTATTATCTCTGTAATAATTCACTCGACTCATCGACTACGGACGTACTAGGCCACTACGTCGTAGTCCCCAGATGATACAGGGGAATCCAATCCATTGGACCTGTCTGTCCTCAGTTACCGTGTACCTATAGTCCCTCATCCATCTAATAACCCAGAGACCGTATATCGAGCATGGTGTTGTCAGACCCATACGGTTTCTACTCAAGTCTCGCTCTAATGGATTCTCCTGGAGAACTCTTTCTCTCTCAACCCGAATGACCTTGGCCAGGGATTTTTTTGAGCAAGAACACATGGGATATTTCTCTCATGACGCCGAGAGTGGATGATCATCTATCGACACTCAATAGCTCTCGTAAGGTCGACTGCCACTCCCAATGACCTGCTATAGTCGATATGGGACAGCCAAACCTATAAGTCTGGTATCAAAGAGTGGAGCACTTATACATGACATCCTTGGTGTCTCAAGTCTAAGGACCAGATACACCTCTAGGACTACGAAATCGCGGTCTGACAATAAGGCATCATCAACCATCCAGCATTCCGTAAGCAGATCAATCAGTGAACTCATTCTCCAATGAGCACCTGTACTGTATCCCTAGTGTCCCTACACGAGCAGCTATGAGACCAGCTGCATCTATCGTAATGATGGGTATACAGCACACCAGTCTGTCCGGTTATCATGATGTCCCTCTCGAGTAACCTATGACCGGGATTATTTAGGATATGTGTTTAAAGGTGAATCGATCTCATTATCGTGATCTTATCACGATCCGATTCCCATTGCACAAATCCAAGGACATCACAATATATATATGCATATATGCAATAGTTATAAAGTGATATACGCCAAAATATAATAAGCAAAAAGATTCTGTATCAAGTCACACGTGCCATCACTCACGTGATTGGCTTGTTGGGCACCTATGACTAGCACGATGAACCTTCAGCGATGCTCCAGCGGACTTCCGGCAAACTCCTGGACTTGCGACGATCCACTTGGTGAGTTCCGACGAGCTTTTTTGGCAAGCTCCTGGACTTCTCGGATTTGTTCCCGCAGAACCTCCGATGACCATCCGGACTTTAGTCGAACTCTCGAACTCCCGATTTGATCATAGTCTTGACTCCGGCACAACTCCAGCTGCATGTCTTTCTTTCATCGTAGTTAATCCTACACACTTATCTCAACATATAGATTAGATAACAAATGACAATTGACTTCATCATCAAAATCCAAGATTCAACAGATAACTTATGTGTGGACATTGTTTGGAACGAGTTGGTACTAAGAGAGGGGGTGAATTAGTGCAGCGGTAAAATAACATCGTTTTAAAACTTCGTTTCGATTAAATCGGTTTTTGACAAAAAATCATTTCATAAAAGAACTTTGAAAGCATATGGAAGAGAGTAGGCATAGTAAAATAAGTAAGAAAGTTTACAGTAAAGATAAATTGCACAAATAGAAATGAAAACCATAGAACACACCAATTTTATAGTGGTTCGGTCGTTGTGATCTACATCCACTCCGTCGATTCCTCTTCTGTTGAGGCCACCGGCATCCACTATCGATCTTCCTTTAATAGGCGAAGATTAACCTCCTTCTTGCACCCCTCTTCTCCTTTTACTAGGTTTAAGATTCAACCCTTCCAAGCACACACACTCCTCTCTAAACAAATTTCTAAGTTTAAGCTAGAGGAGGGGTTTCTCAAGTGATTTCTATAGTGTTTTCTTACTTTCAAACTCTCTATGCTTGTGTATGTTAACCAGAGATGAGAGGGGTATTTATAGGCTTCAAGTAGATTTAAACTTGGAGCCTAAAAACATCTCATCCTGGGTTTCTTGGGTCTGGGCTGTACCACTACCTGTGTGTCAATTTGACACTGACACTGCACTGGGCGGTACCACCGCTTAGGAGGCTGTGCTAGGTGGTACCACCACCTAGACTAGTGGTACCACTGCCTATAGCCTCTCGGAGGTTGTGTCTGGGCAGTACCATCGCCTAGACCGGTGGTACCATCGCTTAACATAATCTCGGAGACTATGCCATGACAGTGTCACCTCTTGGGGCACTGTTTGGGCCTTTTCCTTGGGCCCAACACAATTCTTACATGGGCCCAACTGGCCCTTAATTGGGTTGGCCCAAATCTAATCCCAATTACATACTAACTACGAAATCTAAGGCATACTTAAGCTAAACAAGTCCCTAGGTCTTGGTTTCTTCCGACGAGCTTCCAACGATCTTCCGGTGAACTTCTGACGATCTCCCAGCAATGTTCCAATGGACTTCCTGCAAGCTCCTGGACTTCATGATGATCTTCTTGGCGAGTTCCGATGAGCTTCTTCCAGCAAGCTCCTGGACTTCTCGGCTGGTTCCTGTAAAACTTCTGACAAACATATGATCTTCCGACGAACTCTTGAACTCCTAACGAAATCGTGTCAAGCCTTGACTCTGGGACTTCATTTTGCTTTATGCCTTACTATCATAGTTAATCCTACACATGTAAAATACACTTCAATCTAGACAATTATTACTAAGCTTGAATCATGTTATCTGGCATGTCATTTGTCCATCGACACTTCATTCGATTCTTCGGCGCATCATCCTCTCTTACGACCAATTGCCGAATCGACCAGTTAACTCAGTAACTCCGATATCCTTGGCGCAATATCTGCTCTTCTTGGCCTGATGCCTGAATCCATAGCCCGAAGCTTTCTGTCGATACGACAACCGATCCTCCGGCCCGACGTCCAATCTTCTGACATGTTTTCCACCGGTCCAACATAATTCTTCCTTCTTTAATTGTCTCATCCGGATTGAAGCATCCTACATTACTCAAAACGCAGATCAAATTATAAATACTATCAATTTGTTTCATCATTAAAATACTAGATTCAATAATCTCCCCCTTTTTTATGATGACAACCAATTGATGACGGAGTTAACCTTAACTCCCCCTATCGATATATTATATTGATAGAACCTTGAATTGAAGCTGAATTCAAGTTATTACAAATTTTATCATGAATATTTGCAACATGTCATCATGCATAATATGATCATACTTCTCCCCCTTTGTCATCAACAGAAAGGAGGAGTTCCAACTATCAAAGTGTTTGGACATAGAAATTCAAATCATTGTATAATTAACATGATCTCAAGTTTTATCTATTGAATCTCGGATTTTGATGATGAAACCAATCAATATGTGTTTATATTTTAATCTACGTTTTGAGTGACGTAGGATGCTTCAATCAGGATGAGACAATTAAAGCAAGAAAATCATGTTGGGCCGAAGGAACATGTCAGAAGATTAGACGTCGGGTCGGTGGATCGGTCGACGTATCGACAGAGGGCTTTGAGCCGTGCATTCGGACATTGGGCCAAGTAGAGCAGACATTGCGCCAAGGATATCGAAGTTGCGGAGTCAACTGGCCGATTGGGCAATAGGCCGTAGGAGAGGACGATGCGTTGAAGAATCGGATGAAGCGTCGAGGGACCAATGACATGCCAGACAACTTGATTAGATGCTTAGGATTAATTGTCTAGATCAAAGTGTGTTTTACATGTGCAGGATTAACTATGATAGCATGAAGACATAAAGCAAGTTTACTAGAGTCAAGTTTGATGGGTGTTCGAGAGTTGAAGAATCGTCGGAAGTGCTGCCGGAACCAACCGAGAAAGAATCAGGGACTTGCCGAAGTTTTCGGAAGTCCACCGGAAAGATCATCGGAGGTTTGCAGAGATCACCGAGAAGGTTCAAATACTTGCCAAAGACTCGTTGAACTCATCACAAGACCAGGAGCCTGCTGGGAGTCCACCGGAAGAAATCCGAGGGTGTATCGGAAGTCCATTGGAAGTTCGTTGGAAAGCTCGCTAGAAGGAAACTCGACGTTGTCGGTTAAAATTTGCTTAGGCCTATGTCTTAATTTCATAGTTTGCATATAATTTGAGTTAGGATTAAGGGTTATTCCTATAACCCGGTTAGGGGCCAATTGGGCCCGAGTTTGGATTAGTTTGGGTTAAGTTTGGAGTCCAACCAGTGAGCTGGAATAGTCTAGGTGGTGGCACCGCCAGACTGGGCGGTGGCACCGCCCAGCACTCGAGAGGTCCAGCGATGGCACCGTCGGATTGGGTGGTGGCATCGCTAGTACACTACCAGACTAGGTGGTGTTGGGAAATCCTTGGAGCGACATCACATGTGCAGTGGAAGAACAAGAAAACAAAATCCCCGATTCCCAAAGAGATGTTCGTCGTCGTGCGAAGATTGGTACGCAAAAATCTGCAAAACATGAAACTGCGTATAGAGTATATTGTGTTACCTAGGGAGATCGTATATCCCTGTTTCCTTGCAGATCCTTAGGAGAGGGCGAAGGAGGTCAAGCGTCCTCCTCTCTAGCGGTGATCCACACAATAGGGTTGCGACGACGCTCCTCAAAACTCCAGGCCTACTCAAAGGTGGAGATGGAGAGGAGAATAGAAAAAGGCAAACAAAAGCTCTCTAGCCTATGGGGCTCTGAATCCCTCCTATTTATAGAGGTCCCTTCTCAAACCCAAATGGGTCCTCCCCTAGTGGGTATTGGATCTGCATCCAATAAGACAAGGGCTCCGTCGGATATCTCATATCCGAACCTCTATTCATCGCAATGCCTACCATATGTGTGTGACCCTCTAGGCCCAATATCGAGCTGGCCGTGAGTCATACATGTCAGAACTCCTTCTAACTCAGTAAATTATTATCTCTGTAATAATTCACTCGACTCATCGACTACGAACGTACTAGGCCACTACGCCGTAGTCCCGAGATGATACAGGGGAATCCAATCCATTGGACCTGTCTGTCCTCAGTTACCGTGTACCTATAGTCCGTCATCCATCTAATATCCCAGAGACCGTATATCGAGCATGGTGTTGTCAGACCCATACGGTTTCTTCTCAAGTCTCGCTCTAATCGGATTCTCCCGGAGAACTCTTTCTCTCTCAACCCGAATAACCCTGGCCAGGGATTTGTCTGAGCAAGAACACATGGGATATTCCTCTCGTGACGCCGAGAGTGGATGATCCTCTATCGACACTCAATAGCCCTCGTAAGGTCGACTACCACTCCCAATGACCAGCTGTACTAGATCTGGGACAACCAAACCTATAAGTCTAGTATCAAAGAGTGGAGCACTCATACAGGACATCCTTGGTGTCTCAAGTCTAAGGACCAGATACACCACTAGGACTACGGAATCGTTGTCTGACAATAAGGCATCATCAACCATCCAGTATTCCATAAGCGGATCAATCAGTGAACTCATTCTCCAATGAGCACTAGTACTGTATCCCTAGTGTCCCTACACAAGTAGCTATGAGAACAGCTGCATCCATCATATGGACGGGTATACAGCATACCAATCTGTCCAGTTATCACGATATCCCTCTTGAGTAACCTATGACCGGGATTATTTAGGATATGTGTTTAAAGGTGAATCAATCTCACTATCATGATCTCATCACGATCCGATTCCCATTGCACAAATCCAAGGACATCACAATATATGTATGCATTTATGCAATAGTTATAAAGTGATATATGTCAAAATATAATAAGAAAAAAGATTCTATATATTAAGTCACACGTGCCATCACTCACGTGATGGGCTTGCTGGGCACCTATGACTAGCAATCTCCCACTTGACATAAAGCCAATCACCTATGTGTCTGATCCCCATCAGACCCCTGTGACGCTCAAAACAAATCTGAGACAATGGCTTTGTTAGTGGATCTGCAATGTTATCTTCGGATGGAACTCTTTCCACTACTACATCTCCTCGGGTCACGATCTCTCTGATAAGGTAGAACCTCCTCAGAACTTGCTTAGATTTCTGATGATACCTAGGTTCCTTTGCTTGAGCAATCGCCCCGTTGTTGTCATAATATAGGGAGATCGGCTCTTCGCTATCCGGCATGACTCCCAAATCTGTGATGAACTTCTTCACCCAAACTCCCTCCTTTGCTGCATCTGATGCAGCAATGTACTCCGCCTCTATGGTCGAGTCAGTACTGGTATCTTGCTTGGAACTCTTCCAGCACACTGCTCCTCCATTCAAGGTGTACACATACCCTGAATTCGACTTGCTATCATCGACATCAGACTGAAAACTTGAGTCAGTGTAGCCTTCAACCTTAAAGTTATTACCTCCATATACTAGTAAAAGATCCTTAGTCCTTCTCAAGTACTTAAGGATACACTTTACTGCTTTCCAATGCTCCAAGCCTGGATCCGCTTGATACCTGCTCGTGACACTTAGAGCATGCGCTATATCAGGCCTAGTACATAGCATGACATACATGATAGACCCTATTGCTGAGGCATAAGGTATCATATCCATGTTCGCCCTTTCTTCTGGAGTCTTTGGGGACATACTCGTAGAAAGCGATATCTCATGTCTCATCGGTGTGAGACCTCTCTTGGAATTTTTCATGCCAAACCTTTTGACAATGGTTTCTATGTACTTGGACTGGGACAAGCCAAGCATCCTCTTGGATCTATATCTATAGATTCTAATCCCCAAAATATAGGATGCTTCCCCTAAGTCCTTCATGGAGAAGTGTCTAGATAACCAAGCCTTTACTGTGGATAGTATTCCTACATCATTCCCAATGATCAGGATGTCATCCACATATAACACCAAAAAGGTGATAGCGCTCCCACTTACCTTTCTGTATACACAAGGCTCATCTTCGTTCTTAATGAAGTAATAAGATCTGATTACCTCATCAAATCTTATGTTCCAACTTCGGGAAGCTTGCTTTATTCCATAAATGGATCTAAGCAACCTACACACCTTATCTGGGCAGTTCTTGGACACGTATCCCTCATGTTGCATCATATACACCTCCTCGAGGTTCCCATTGAGGAATGCGATTTTCACATCCATCTGCCAGATCTCATAATCATAGTGTGCTGCAATAGCCAATAGAATTCTGATGGATTTTAGCATTGCTATGGGTGAGAAGGTTTCGTCATAGTCAACACCTTGCCTTTGATGATACCCCTTAGCCACTAGCCTTGCTTTATAGGTCTCTACCTTTCCATCTACTCCGATCTTTTTCTTAAAGATCCACTTGCAACCGATGGGTACAATACCTTCGGGCGCATCAACTAGGTTCCAAACCTTATTGGAGTACATAGAATCCATCTCAGAATTCATGGCTTCTTGCCACTTCCCGGAGTCTATACTCATAATAGCCTCCTCGTAGGTCTGAGGATCAATATCCTCTACATCCTCTCCTCTAATATGTCCCATAGATCTCTCAGGAGGATGGGATACTGTATTAGATCTGCGTAAAGTTGAAACTTGTGTATTAGGTACCTGAACATACTCGGGCTGTAGAGTGGTGCTTGATCTTTGTTCTCCAACCTCACTCAATTCTATCATTCTCCCACTATCTCCGCCAAGAATGTGTTCCTTCTCAAGGAACACTGCTCTCTTAGCTACAAAGACCTTTTGGTCCTCGAGAGGATAGAAATAATACCCATAAGTTTCCTTGGGGTATCCCACAAATTTGCATCGCTTTATCCTTGATTCTAACTTATCGGGGTTGTCTTTTAAAATGTGCAGGGCAGCCCCAAATCTTAACAACCTTAAGATCAGGCTTCTTCCCTTTCTATATCTCATATGGTGTAGACACTACCGACTTAGTTGGAACTCTATTCAGAAGGTAAGCTGCGGCTTCTAGGGCATATCCCCAGAATGAGATGGGTAGGTCAGCGAAACTCATCATGGACCGTACCATATCTAATAATGTACGATTTCTCCTTTCAGAGACACCATTGAGCTGAGGTGCATAAGGAGGTGTCCATTGGGATAATATCCCATGGTCCTTGAGGAACTAAGTGAACTCTGTACTTAAGTACTCACCTCCTTGATCTGATCGAAGAGTTTTGATACTCTTTCCAGTCTGGTTCTCCACCTCATTCTTATACTCTCTGAATTTCTCAACGGCCTCGGACTTGTACTTCATTAAGTACACATATCCATACCTTGAGAAATCATCAGTAAATGTAATGAAGTAGGAGTAACCTCCAATGGCATAAGTTGACATGGGTCCACATACATCACTATATATGAGTTCCAACAACTCAGTGGCTCTCTCTCCAGTTCCACTAAATGGAGAGTTGGTCAGTTTTCCACGAATGCAAGGCTCACAAGTTGCATATGACACATAGTCAAATGGATCTAGATATCCATCATTTAGCAACTTTTGAATCCTTCTTTCATGGATGTGACCTAGCCTACAATGTCATAGGTATGCACTATTCAACTCATCTAGTTTTCTTTTGGACACATTTACATTCATGATATGTGGAGTGGTGTCTAATATAAATAAACCATTATGCAATGTTCCTTTCATAATGATCTTATCATCTAATAATATCGAACAACCATTGTTCTCAAAAACAAATTTATATCTACTAACTGTTAAACATGAAATGGAGATAATGTTTTTGATAATAGAAGGAACAAAATAACATGCATCTAATGCAATAAAAGCTCTACTAGGCAGATGTAGGGCGACCTCGCCAATAGCTACTACAACAACTTTTGCTCCATTACCCATCTTGAGGTCCATCACGCCTCTCTCTAGTCTCCTAGGCCTTGCTAGAACCTGCAACGAATTGCATATATGATAAGCACTACCGGTATCCAATACTCATATGTTATCATAAGAGTCTGACAAATGGAGACTGATCATGAATGTACCTGAAGCTTCATGAAGCTTTTGTTTCGCCCTTTCTGCAAGGTACTCTTTGCAGTTTCTCTTCCAGTGCCCATCTTTACCACAGTGGAAGTACTGGCCTTTGTCCTTTGTTGGGTCTTTCTTAGCAACCTTTGCTTTACCTGGTTTGACCTTGCCCTTTCCCTTCTTAAGGGACATTTCTGCTTTCCTTTTCCTTTTGGTCTCACCAGTGTAGAGAACTGGCTTCTCTTTCTTGATAGTACTCTCTGCCTCCCTCAATATATTGAGAAGCTCCGGGAGAGTCACTTCAAGCTTGTTCATATTAAAATTCATTATGAACTATGAAAAGGAATCTGGTAGGGACTGAAGTACAATGTCCACACACAAGTTATCCTCTAGGACCATTCCTAGACCTGTGAGTTTCTCTATCCACTCAATCATCTTTAGGATATGGTTCTAAACCGGTATCCCCTCAGTCATCCTAGCGCGGAAAAGGCTCTTAGATATCTCATATCACTAAGTCCTTCCCTGTTTCTCAAATAATTTACGGACATGTAGGAGACTGGATCTAGCATCCATCTTTTCATGTTGTCTTTGTAACTTAGGGGTCATAGAGCCCAACATATAGCACTGAGCAAGAGTAGAGTCATCAATGTACTTCACGTAGCGAGCGATCTCATCCTCGTTTGCCCCTTCTTCGGGCGCAGGCATCACTGTATCAAGGACGTACACGATTTTCTCCGTTGTGAGAACAATTCTCAAGTTACGGAGCCAATCCGTATAATTTGGACCAATGAGACGGTTGACATCAAGTTTGCCACGTAAGGGATTTGAAAGCGACATTTTCTGAAAATAAAGATGCAGCAGAAATGAATAACATGCAGATTTTGCAAGAAATAAACTATCAAGATATGGACTTCTATCTTAATATGCTCCCACTATTTTACTAACGAGTCACGCGACACCCTCAGCACGTGAAACGGAAGTCTCCGGCAGACTTCTAGTGGGGATCAGGATCCAATCAGCGTCTTAGTGTAACCTCGAGGGACTCGACCAATCACACTAAGCCTAAAAGGTAGGCAACTCTTGTCGATCACAACTCCTTGTGATTCCCGTCCTGTTCGGCCTCCGAATCACCATGGCCTCGAGGGACTCGACCAACCATGATGCTCGGTTAAGTCAACACCTTCGTTACAAGATGAGTCTGATTTGATGATATACCCTCGAGGGACTCGACCAAGTATACCATGCCCTCAGGTCACCGGTGACATCTCTATGTCGTAAGCAAGATAGCGAATCGCGATATAGGTGAGTCTCGAGGGACTCGACCAACTCAACCTACACCGGGAATCGGTTCCTACTTATAACGATGGAAGGCCACGTGGGTCAATTTAATTGCCTCATGTTTACCGACTTAATATTATCAAGAGATGTTTCTATGATTTGGTCTCCTAATATGACATGTCACACATATACATTTTTAATATATATCTACATCGCATGCAAATATATATACATATATAGTATGTGTATATTATCCCGAGCCAGTAGACCTATGTGTGCAACGGTGCATCTCCATGCCCTATGATCGTCCATCTCGTCCTTGTCGGTTCCGTCAACATCTTGATGCATCTTCATGCATCACGATCGTCCGTCTCGTGGGTCCCGCTATGCCGCCTCATGTAATTACAACTTAATCATAGGCACGCAGGCCCGACAATAAACGAGAAATATAATGGACGCTCGCAGACCTCAATAATAATAATCACAGGTACACACATCACACGGTCCATGATCATCCGTCCACACATCATACATCACATGTATAAATAATCATCATAATGTAGGACTACTAGATAATAATAATAATAATAATAATAATAATAATAATAATAATAAAATAATAATCAACTAAACCTTTTAATAAATTAATATTTTCTGAAATCATGGACATTATAGGGAATTTCAGAATTCATAGGGGTATGTTCGTAATTTGGACAAAAGACAAAAACTGAAATTTCTCAAATTCTGAGGGGCAAAATTATCTTTTGCCCAGAAAACCCTAATGCCCTTTCCCCTTTTCGCTGCTGCCGCCGCCGCCACCCTGTCGGTGGCGGCCTGTGTGGCAGGGCGAGGGCACTGCCCTCACTTACAAGCGGCATGCCCGCTAGTAGCGCTGTCGCTGCGGGTGGGCGCCCCTTTCGGGTGTCGCCGCCTCCTTAGGTGGTGTTGTCCCGCCGGGCGACCACCCCTGTGGGGGGGGGTTTCGCCCGCGGGAGCAGCGGCGGCGGGCGTCGCTGCCCTATGGCGCCTCTGCCCGTGGGCTGCCAGCCCCGCCGGTAGAAAGCCTACTGCAAGCAGGCCGCCGACCAGCTGCAGCAGACACAGCCCCTGTGTTGCCCGCCTTCGGCTGCGCTGCATGCACGTAGATCGAGGGCAGCAACTGTTGCTGCCCTTCCTTGTTTTTGCGTCAACAATTTTGACATCAAAATTCTTCCTAAACACAACACACGTAGTTCAAAACCAATCATTCGCACGAACAACCTAGCTCTGATACCACTGTTGGGAAATCCTTGGGGCGACATCACATGCGCAGCGGAAGAATAAGAAAACAAAATCCCCGATTCTCAAAGAGTTGTTCATCGTGGTAAGAAGATTGGTGCGCAAAATCGGCGAAACTTAAAACAGCGTATAGAGTAGATTGCGTTACCTAGGGAGATCATATATCCCTATTTCCTTACAAATCTTTAGGAGAGAGTGAATGAGGTCAAGTGTCCTCCTCTCTAGCAGTGATCCACACAGTAGGGCTGCGATGACACTCCTCAAAACTCCAGGCCTACTCTGAGGTAAAGAGGGGGAGGAGAATAGGAGAGGCAAGCAAAGGCTCTAGCCTATGAGGCTCTGAATCTCTCCTATTTATAGAGATCCCCTATCAAACCCTAATGGATCGTCCATTAGTGGGTATTGGATCTGCATCTAATAACCCTAACCTTTTAGATTAGTGGATCTCTATCCAATAATCTCTCAAGGGCTCTTATTGGATCTCATCTATGGGATCCAATAATTCAGGGGCTTATTGGATATCCAATAAGACAAGGGCTCCGTCGGATATCTCATATCCGAACCTCTACTCATCGCAATGCCTACCATATGTGTGTGACCCTCTAGGCCTAATATCGAGCTGGCCATAAGTCATACCTGTCAGAACTCCTTCTAACCCAGTGAATTATTATCTCTGTAATAATTCACTCGACTCATCGACTACGGACGTACTAGGCCACTACGCCGTAGTCCCCAAATGATACAGGGGAATCCAATCCATTGGACCTGTCTGTCCTCAGTTACCGTGTACCTATAGTCCCTCATCCATCTAATATCTCAGAGACCGTATATCGAGCATGGTGTTGTTAGACCCATACGATTTTTCTCAAGTCTCGCTCGAATCGGATTCTCCCGGAGAACTCTTTCTCTCTCAACCCGAATGACCTTGGCCAAGGATTTGTCTGAGCAAGAACACATGGGATATTCCTCTCATGACGTCGAGAGTGGATGATCCTCTATCGACACTCAATAGCCCTCGTAAGGTCGACTACCACTCCCAATGACCAGCTGTACTAGATCTGGGACAGCCAAACCTATAAGTCTGGTATCAAAAAGTGGAGCACTCATACAGGACATCCTTGGTGTCTCAAGTCTAAGGACCAGATACACCACTCGGACTACGAAATCGCTGTCTGACAATATGGCATCATCAACCATCCAGCATTCCGTAAGCGGATCAATCAGTGAACTCATTCTCCAATGAGCACATGTACTGTATCCCTAGTGTCCCTACACAAGTAGCTATGAGATCAGCTACATCCATCATATGGACGGGTATACAGCACACCAGTCTGTCCGGTTATCACGATATCCCTCTCGAGTAACTTATGACCGGGATTATTTAGGATATGTGTTTAAATGTGAATCGATCTCACTATCGTGATCTCATCACGATCCGATTCCTATTGCACAAATCCAAGGACATCACAATATATGCATGCATTTATGCAATAGTTATAAAGTGATATATGCCAAAATATAATAAGCAAAAAGATCCTATATATTAAGTCACACGTGCCATCACTCACGTGATTGGCTTGCTGGGCACCTATGACTAGCAAGTGGTGGCACCGCCTAGAAATCGAGAGGTCTGGCGGTGGCACCGCCAGTACACTATCAGTGTCAAATACTGACAGGCGGTGGCACTGCGAGCACCAAAAAACCCAAAAGCAATTCAAATTTGGAGCCCAAATTTGAATCCTCTTGGGGCCTATAAATACCCCTCAATTCTCAGCAGAGAACACACCTTTTTTTGAGAAGTTAGAAATTGAGAAAAAGCTTTAGCAAAGTCTTGTTTTCAATAGCTTAAGTGTTCACCTCCCTCTTTCTCTTTGAAAAATCTGTAAGAGTGTGAACCACTTGTAAAAAGGTTGCATGAGGGGTATTTGGTCCTTACCCTTCAAAGTGATTTGCTAGTGGAAGTTGAAAGCCTCATCGAAGAAGGCTTCGCAAGTGGATATAGGTCATTTGATTGAACCACTTTAAATTGTTGTGTTCCTTGAATGTGTGAGTGTTTAACTTTCTGAAACCTTTATTTACTTAGCAGCAAGCTTTTGGTTTTCATCTCTTTACTTTACTCGAGCTACTTTTACTAAGTCATTTTTTGTCGAATCAAAATATTTACACATTTACGAATTCATTTTCAAACTTATGAGTTTTAATCCGCTGCACTAATTCACCCTCCCCTCTTAGTGCCGCTTCGATCCTAACAATTGGTATCAGAGCCACAGTTTTCTACTTTGGTTTAACACCCAAATAGAAATGGCTCTTTTCGGCCTTCACGAGGGTTACTCTCTCATTTGTCCTCCCATTTTCAATGGGACAGACTACACTTATTAGAAAACTCGAATGAGAGTTTTCTTACTTTCTTTGGATTTGAATTTATGACACATAGTCGAAAATGGATTTGAAATGTCTTCTCTTCCAATGAACCATTGGAATGATTTGGAGAAGAAGATGTTTTCTCTAAATGCAAAGGCTATGAATGCCTTATATTGTGCACTTGACAAAAATGAATTTAATCGCATTTTGATTTGTGATTCGGCTTTTGATATTTGGAGAACTCTTGAGGTCACTCATAAGGCACTAGCCGAGTAAAAGAGTCCAAAATCAACATTCTTGTTCATTCTTACGAACGTTTCCGGATGAAATCAAGTGAGTCCATCGGAGACATGTACACCCGTTTTACGGATGTCATCAATGGACTCAAAGCTTTTGGTAAAGGTTTTTCTAACTTTGAACTAGTAACTAAAATTTTAATATCCCTTCCAAAGAGTTGAGATCCAAAAGTTACGGCCATTCAAGATGCCAAGGACCTTAAAACATTTCCTCTCGAAGAACTTATTGGGTCGATAATGACCTACGAAATGAATAATGTGACAAAAAGGGAACTCGAAAACCACCTTCCAAAGAACAGGAAGGATTTGGGACATATAACATATGAAGACCACTCGAGCATAAGCTTAAGTGATGGTGAACTTGAACTTGCAAAGAAATTTAAAAAGTTAATGAAATAAAAATTAAAAAACAAAGAGGATGGAACTACTTGCTTTGAACGCAAGAAGAAGAACACAAATTGGGAAGAATCGAGCTCCTCTGAGGATGAGGAGAAAATTAACAAAGGCGAGATGACAAACTACGTCTTAACAGCTTTCGACGATGAGGTAATAAAAATACCCTTAATTTATTTCAAAATTATATAATACTTTTCATGAGTTATTTTTAATTTAGTTTAGGATTAATTTTCTTGAAAATTACATGTTTAATAATTTAATAATGAAAATAAAAATTATGAATCATGCTTATCATTCTAGTAATTTTGAAAATAATCATGAAAATTGTATGTTTGTGATAAACTAAATGATTTTGATTAAAAATACCTTATGAAATATGATATCATGCCTAATAAATTTATTTTCTGAAACTATGCATGATGATGATGAGTTTTGGGTAATTTATAGTTTATTGATTTTGATGATTTCCATGATGATCTTTTGCGATTTATGGATTATCAATTTTTACCGTGATGAAAGTTGCTTTCAAAAATGATGCACGGCTTTTGTATGCAAACTAAGCATGAAAAGATAGATTCACCTAAAAAGAAAAATGCATGACTACAACAAATAACAAAATGATTTTGTTTGAAAATGTTGTATGTCCAATGAAACCATCATTGATGAATATGCTTTATATTTAATAGTTTTTTTGGCTTATATGTCTTATCATGATAAATGTTTTGAAAAGTTTGTATCATACTTGATGATTATTATACATGATGATTTATTGGTGTTGAAGTTATTTGATTTTGATTAAATGAAATCATGTTTGACTTGAAGTAATGAGTTGAAATCATTTTTTTTAATTATGTGTTGCACTTTTTTTTATCTTAATGATTTTTTTTCTTTCCATTTTAAATGATGATGCATAGATTTGAAAGAAAAGGACATGCATGTATGGAATCAATCAATAAGTTGAAACAAAAGGAGGAAAAAAAATTTTATTGAAAATTTTTTTTTCTATCTTATTGATTTCTACCTAAGAGACCAATAAAATTATTTATGCCATTTTGAATCTCTTGAAAGCAATGTTGAGATTTTGATGATTTGGACGATTTGAATTTGAGTAAGTTTTATCCAAAATCATGATCTTGATTCCGTGATATTTACAAATTAAGATTTATTATGAATCAAGATTTTTTATTAATCAATCTCCTAAGATTTTCTTTTGATTATTTATGAGTAGGTTTTTGAAAATGAAATCATGTCTTTTGGTATTCACATGTTCTAATCTTTCATGATATGATTTTTATGCAATTCCTTGTATTCATGAAATGTTTATCTCATCACCCAATTATTTTCTTCTTGATATTCCTTACGTGGTGATATAAAATTATGCATGAAATACTCTTGATATTATTCTGATGTATACAAATGAAAAGTTATGATCATGCATGATCATGCATGATAGGATGTAATTTGACAAATTAATACTATCATAATTTGAAATATTTATGATTTGGAATGATGCATGAAATACTTATGCTTTTTATTATGATAATGTATGTGATGTATGAAATACACATATGATGTGTATCATGAATGCTTTAAATGATAAATATTTTGATATCATGATTGATGGTTTTGTTCGAGATTTTTGAAATTATGTATGATGAATCTTGTGATTTACGGATTATCGATTTTTACCATAATGAAAGTGCCTTATTGATCATTGTCGTAATAAATCTCACACTTTCAATTTTAAACATGATACATGTTTTTATTTGACATAAATAAAAGGGCATGCTTGAATGAAATAAATCACATGAATTAAAACAAATAAAAGAGAAGAACATTTTTCTTGAAATTTATTTTTCTCTATCTTATTGATTTTGATGAATCTATTTGTATTATTTTTATGAATCTCATGGATTATAAAAATGATTTGAATTTAATGGGTTTTATTGAAATCATGATCTTGATTTCTTGCAATTATAATTTGAATTTTCTATTGAATGAATCAAGATTGTTTTATATTTAAAAGAATATTTGTCGAAATGTTTCATGGTCTTTTAGTATTCATGGTCTTGATAATTATGTTTTGAAACTTTATATAAATCAAGATTCTTCATCATGATTCTCTCATTTTATAAAAGAGGAGATTTTCTATGTGAATCATAAGATTTTATATGCATGAATTGAGATTTTATTCTCCTACAATTCTTTTTGCTATTAACTAACAAGAAACTTATTCTTGTAAACCATGATATGCTATTTGACATCTTGATATATAACTTGAGTTTTCTCTTTGAATCAAGATTGTTTCCTATCATGCTTTCTATTTACAAAAGAAGAAATTTGTCAAAAATGATGTCTTTTGACATTTATTTTTCATCTTTATTATTTACCCTTGTCATGATTTGAAGATTATAGTAAAGGGAAATGAATTACATGATTGTATTGTTATTCCCTTCTATTTAACAATGACATAGGGGGAGCAAATTTTGCTTGCTTGCTAGCTAGCTTGCATACTTCAAGAAGAAGCAAAAGTGCTATCTTGCAAATCTCAAAAGAAGCAATATGTGCCAAGTTACACATTTTGAAAAGAGCCAAAATAGTCCATCTTGCATATCTTTTTGCTAACTTTTTGTGTAAAAGTTGATAACTTGCATACTATAAATTTGCATACCAAAAGTGCAATCTTGCCTATCTCAAGATACAAAACATGCTAACTTGCACTTTGCAATGGAAGCAAAATTGCTAGCTCAAACATTACAAAGGAAGCAAAAATTTACTAGCTTGCAACTTGCATATTTCAAGAAACAAGAGTTGCATTTTTTAACATCTCTAATTTGCTAGCTAGCATGATGTAGAACTTGCTATCTTGAACATTACAAAGAAATGCTATCTTGCACATCGCAAAGAAAAGCAAATATGCGAACTTGCACATCTTTAAATTTGCTAGCTTGTATGTTGTAAAACTTTCATATCTACAACTTGACACTTGATAAATTTTCAAGCTTACAAATTGCATGATGATAAAACTTGATATTATGTTTTTCATGCATTATGTTGAACGTATACTTAAACACATGAAAGTTGGAATTTCTCCTTTTGGTTGATGACAAAGGGGGAGAAGTATGTTAATTATATGTCATGATTTTATCATGACATGTTGCTTGGATTTTTAAATCCAAGAGTTACTATTAATATGATATATTGATAGGGGTAGTTTGTTTAAACTTCGGGAGTTAAGGTTAACTCCATCGTCGATTGGTTGTCATCATCAAAAAGAGAAAGATTGTTAAATCTCGGATTTTGATGAAGAAACCAATCAATATGTGTTTATGTTTTAATCTGCATTTTGAGTGACGCATGATGCTTCGATCAGGATGAGACAATTAAAGCAAGAAAATCATGTTGGGCCGGAGGAACATGTCAGAAAATTGGACGTCGGGCCAGTGGATCAGTCGACATATCGATAGAAGGCTCCAAGCTGTGGATTCGGGCATCGGACCAAGAAGAGTGGACATTGTGCTAAGGATATGGGAGTTGCGGAGTCAATTAGTCGATTGGGCAATAGGTCGCAGGAGAGGACGATGCACCGAAGAATCAGACGAAACGTCGAGGGACCAATGACATGTCGAACAACTTGACTAGATGCTTAGGATTAATTGTCTAGATTAAAGTGTGTTTTATATGTGCAGGATTAACTATGATAGCATGAAGACATAAAGCAAGTTTACCGGAGTCCAGTTCGATGGGTGTTCAAGAGTCAAAGAATCGTCGGAAGTGCTGCTGGAACCAACCGAGAAAGAATTGGGGACTTGTTGAAGATTTTGAAAGTCCACTGGAAAGATCGTCAGAGGTTCATAGAGATCACCGAGAAGGTTTAGATACTTGCCAAAGACTCGTTGAAATCGTCATAAGACAGGGAGCCTACTGTGAGTCCGCCGGAAAAAATCCAAGGGTGGATCGAAAGTCCGCTAGAAGTTCGCCAGAAGGAAACTCGACTTTGCTGGTTAAAATTTGCTTAGGGCTATGTCTTAATTTCATAGTTTGCATATAATTTAGGTTAAGATTATGGGTTAATCCTATATCTCGGTTAGGGGCCAATTGGGCTCGAGTTTGGATTGGTTTGAAGCCCAACCAGTGAGCTGGAATAGTCCAGGTGGTGGCACCGCCAGACTGGGTGGTGGCACCACTAGTACACTGCCGAACTGGGTGGTGGCACCACCCAGAAACCCTAGCGATGGCACTGCCAGTACACTGTTAGTATCAGACACTAATAGGCGGTGGCATCGGGAAACCCAAAAGTAATTTAAATTTAGAGCTCAAATTTGAATCCTCTTAGGACCTATAAATACCCCTCAATTCTCAGTAGAGAACACACCCATTTTTTTAGAAGTTAGAAATTGAGAAAAAGCTTTAGCAAAGTCTTGTTTTCAATAGCTTAAGTGTTCACCTCCCTCTTTCTCTTTGAAAAATCTATAAGAGTGTGAACCACTTGTATAAAGGTTGTAAGAGGGGCATTTGGTCCTTCTCCTTTAAAGTAATTTGCTAGTGAAAGTTAGGAGTCTCATCGAAGAAGGCTTCGCAAGTGGATGTAGGTCATTTGGCCGAACCACTTTAAATTGTTGTGTTCTTTGAATGTGTGTGTTTAACTTTCTAAAACTTTTATTTACTTAGCAACAAGCTTTTGGTTTTCATTTCCTTACTTTACTCGAGCTACTTTTACTAAGTCATTCTTTGTCGAATCAAAATCTCTAAACATTTACAAAATCATTTTCAAACTTACGAGTTTTAATCTGTTGCACTAATTCACCCCCCCTCTTAGTGCCGCTCCGATCCTAACATTATCATCATGCAATTTTGCTATCATCATAGATATGCAAGGTAGTAAGATAGCAAGTTCTACAACATACAAGCTAGTGAATTTTATAATATTTTAAAACATGCAAGCTAGCAGTTTTGAGATGTTCAAGAAAGCAACTTTTACTTCTTGAAACATACAAATTTGTCAATTTTGCTAGATGTGCAAGTTAGCTTGTTTTGCTTCTTGAGATAGGCAAGATAGTACTTCTTTCTCCACGCAATTTGCAAGCTAGCAAATTTTTGCTTCTTCTTGACTTGTGTAAGCTAACTAGCAAGCTAGCTATCTCCTCCTTTGTTATTGTCAAAAAGAAGGGAAGAATACAATTTTGTATCTCTTTTTTCTTTGACAGTAATTTTCAAAGCATGACAAAGGTAAAGTATCAACCTTATTTTAATATGTTTGTGCATCATTATGGTTTCAACTTGAAATATGCACAATTTTAAAATCTTACATTTTATTTTTTCATGCATGATACCAAAAATAAATCAATCATCACTACAACTCATCATGCACATTATTAAAATATAAAATCATCAAACATGATACAAATATTTATTTTTAAAATATTCATCATTATTTTGAGCATATCATACATGATACTAAGACATTCATAATACATCATTTAGCAACAAATCATAGTATTTTAAATCATGATGATATCTAAATGTTATTATATCCTATCATGCATGATCATAACTTCTCATTTGTATAATATCATGAGTATTGCATGATTTCATAACATCACATGAAAATTAATAATAAAAATTGGTGATGAGATATACAAATAATGAAGACAAATTGTGAATAACAAGAGATATATTATGATTCTTTTTAGATAACTCAAATAGCGAAAAGAATGAATCATAGTAAACAAGTTTGATATATAAAAAGAATTCTCAAGTTATAATTCCAAGAAATCAAGAGAAACTATGATTCATTTTAACAAATCTCCTCTTAAATAAAATGACGGAAAGAATTCTTAGGAGATTATAAAATAAAAGATATTTAAAAGAAATTTTAAGTCATGAATTTTGAAAAAGATATTCTCTTTAGTAAATCATAAAATAAACTTAGGAGAAAAAGATTTTAATTCATACATATAAAATCTTGATTTAAGCATAAGAAATCTCAAGTTATAAATCTCAAAAAATAAAGATAAAACTCATTTATATTCAAATCATCAAATCAAAATCATTTTCAGAGATTCATACAAAAATAGATAGATTCAACAATCTCTCCTTTTTAGATAAATGGTAAGAAGAAAGATAGTAGTTCAAAATTAAGATGATGATTCATAAAAAAAATCACAAGTTATAATCAAGAGAAAAATCGGCATATATCTTCAAATCATTCAACTTTTTAAATCAACAAAGTTACTTTTAAGAGATTCATAAAAATGATACAAATAGATTCATCAAAATCAATTTCATGGTTCACAAAATTCATAAATTGATTCATTATTTTAATTCTAATGATATATTTTTATTTTTATATGTTTCATTTTAAGTGACTGATTTCATATTAGCATGCCTTTTTCATTTATGTCAAATAAAAAACATGCATTATTTTTAAAACAAAAAAGGTCACTTTCATTATGTAAAAATCGATAATCCATAAATCGCAAGAATCATCATGCATAATTTAGAAAGAGAAACTCATTAAGCATGATTTCAAATCATCTTCAATCAAAATCATCATGACAAAAAAAATAACACATTAAACATAGGATTAATCATTAGATTTAAATCTAATATTTAGTTGCATTTTCATCATTAAAACATCAAGCATGATTTTATAAGGCATTCAAAATCATTTTGTTTGTTTATCATGAAACATACATTTGTCATTATCATTTTCAAAATTACTAGCATGATAAGCATGATTCCTAATTTTTTACATTTTCATTACATTATTAAACATACCATTTTCAAGAAAATAATTATTCTAAACTAAATTAAAAATAACTCATGAAAAGCATTATATAATTTCAAAGTAAACTAAGGGCATTTTGATTACCTCATCGTCCAAAGTCGTTAAGGCGTAGTTTGCTACCTCACCTTTGTTGATTTTCTCCTCATCTTTGGATGAGCTTGATTTGTCCCAAAGAGCTTCATTCTTCTTGCATTCATAGCAAGTAGTTGCATTTTTTTTAAGTTTATTTTTGTTCTTAAACTCTTGTTTCATGAACCTTTTAAATTTCATAGTGAGGAGTTTATGTTCACTATCACTTGAGCTTATGGTCGAGTGGTCTTTGATTGTTCTTAGTCCGAAATCCTTCATGTTCTTTGGAAGGTGGTTCTCAAGTTCTTTATATGCATAGCACGTCATTTCATAGGTCATTAGAGACCCGATAAGTTCTTTGATCAAAAAAATATTTACATTTTTTTATTCTTGTATAGCCGTTATTTTTGAATCCCAATTCTTAGAAAGCGATCGTAAAATCTTGTTAATGAGTTCAAAATTAGAAAAGCATTTGCTAAAAGCTTTTAAACCATTGACGACATCTGTAAAACGGGTGTATATGTCAACAATGGTTTCGCTAGGCTTCATTCAAAAAAGTTCAAAATCATGCAATAAAATATTGACTTTAGACTCTTTAACTCTATTCGTGCCTTCGTGTGTGATTTCAAGAGTGTGCCAAATATCAAAAACCATTTCGCACATAGAAACACGATTAAACTCAGTTTTATCCAAAGTGCAAAATAGAGCGTTCATAGCTCTAGTATTTAAGGAAAATGTTTTCTTCTCCAAATCATTCTATTCTTTCATTGGAGTAGAAGACATTCGAAAACCATTTTCAACAATGTTCCATAAGTTCAAATCCAAAGAAAGCAAGAAAACTCTCATTCGAGTTTTCCAATATGTGTAGTCCATCCCATTGAAAAAAGGAGGACGAATAAGAGAGTGACCCTCTTGAAAGCCGAAAAGAGCCATTTCTCTTAGGTGTTAAACCATATAAGAATACGAGGCTCTGATACCAACTATTAGGAATGAGTCGGCACTAAGAGGGGGGGTGAATTAGTGAAGCGGTAAAATAATGTCGGTTTAAAACTTCATTTGGATTAATTCTGTTTCCAATGAAAAATCATTTCGTAAATGTAATAACTTTGAAAGCGTATGGAAAAGAGTAGGCATAGTAAAACAAGTAAGGAGGTTTGCAGTAAAGATAAATTACATAAATAGAAATGCAAACCAGAGAACACACCAATTTTATAGTGGTTCAGTCATTGTGACCTACATCCACTCCACCGATTCCTCTTTCGTCGAGGCCACTGGTATCCACTATTGATCTTCCTTTAATGGGTGAAGATCCACCTCCTTCTTACACCCCTCTTCTCTTTTTACCAGGTTTAGGAGACAACCCTTACAAGCACACACACTCCTCTCTAAATAGATTTCTAAGTTTAAGCTAGAGGAGGGATTTCTCAAGTGATTTCTATAGCGTTTTCTTACTTTAAAACTCTCTGTGCTTGTGTATATTAACTAGGGATGAGAGAGGTATTTATAGGCTTCAAGTTGATTCAAACTTGGAACCTAAAAATATCTCATCCCGAGTTTCCTAGGTTCGGGCGGTACCACCACTAGTGTCAGTCTGACACTGACATTGCACTGAGCGGTACCACTGCCTGGGAGGCTATGCTAAGCAGTACCACCGCCTGCAGCCTCTCGGAGGTTGTGTTTGGGCAGTACCACTACCTAACATAGTCTTGGAGGCTGTGCCACAACGGTGTCACCTCTTGGGGCATTGTTTGGGCTTTTTCATTAGGCCCAACACAGTTCTTACATGGGTCCAACTGGCCCCTAATTGGGTTGGCCCAAATTCAATCTCAATTACATGCTAACTACGAAATCTAAGGCATACTTAAGCAAAACAAATCCCTAGGTCTTGGTTTCTTCCAGCGATCTTCTGGTGAACTTCCGACGATCTCCCGGCAATGTTCCAATAGACTTCCAACAAGCTCCTGGACTTCACGATGATCTTCTTGGTGAGTTCCGACGAGCTTCTTCCGGCAAGCTCCTGGACTTCTTGCAGAACTTCTGATGAACTCTCGAACTCCCAACGAAATCGCGTCCTTGACTTTGGGACTTTATTTTGCTTCATGCCTTGCTATCGTAGTTAATCCTGCATATGTAAAATACATTTTGATCTAGACAATTATTACTAAGCTTGAATCATGTTGTCTGGCATGTCATTTGTCCATCGACGCTTCGTTCGATTCTTCGGCGCATCATCCTTTCTTGCGGCCTATTGCCCAATCAGCCAGTTGACTCCGCAACTCTGATATCCTTGGCGCAATATCCGCTCTTCTTGGCCCAATGCCTGAATCCATGGCCTGAAGCCTTCCATCGATACGTCGACCGATCCTCCGACCGAACGTCCAATCTTCTGACATGTTTTCCTCCGGCCCAATATGATTCTTCCTATTTTAATTGTCTCATCTTGATCGAAGCATCCTGCATCACTCAAAACATATATCAAATCATAAATACTATCAATTGGTTTCATCATCAAAATACGAGATTCAATAGACATTGTGCTTCAGTCCCTACCAGATTGCTTTTCACACTTCATAATGAATTTTAATATGAACAAGCTTGAGGTGACTCCTAGAGCTCCTCAATATGTTAAGGGAGGAAAATAGCATTATCGAAAAGGAGAAGTCAGTTCTCTACACTAGTGAGACTAGAAAGAAAAGGAAATCAGAAAAGTCTAGAGCTCCTCAATATGTTAAGGGAGGAAAATAGCATTACGAAAAGGAGAAGTCAGTTCTCTACACTAGTGAAACTAGAAAGAAAAGGAAGTAGAAATGTCCCTTAAGAAGGGCAAGGGCAAGAGCAGACCAAGTAAAGCAAAGGTTGCAAAGAAAGACCTGGCAAAGGGCAAAGACCAGTGCTTCCATTGTGGCAAAGATTAGCACTGGAAAAAGAACTACAAAAAGTACCTTGCAGAGAGGGCGAAACAGAAGCTTGAAGAAGCTTTAGGTACATTCATGATCAGTCTCCATTTGTCAGACTCATACGATAACACATGAGTATTGGATATCGGTAGTGCTTATCATATATGCAATTTGTTGCAAGTTTTGGTAAGGCCTAGGAGATTGGCGAGAGGCGAGATAGACCTCAAGATTGGCGAGGTCACTCTACATCTGTCTAGTGGAGCTATTATTGCATTAGATGCATATTATTTTGTTCCATCTATTATCAAAAATATTATCTCCATTTCATGTTTGATAGTTGGTGGATATAAATTAGTTTTTGAGAATAATAGTTGTTTAATATTATTAAATAATGAGATTATTATGAAAGGAATATTACATAATGGTTTGTTTATGCTAGACACTACTCCACATATCATGAATATAAGTATGTCTAAGAGGAAACGAGATAAGGTGAACAGTGCATAATTGTAACATTGTAGGCTAGGTCACATCCATGAGGGAAGGATTTAAAAATTACTAAAAGATGGATATCTAGATCCATTCGACTATGAGTCATATGTAACTTGCGAGCCTTGCCTTCGTGAAAAAATGACCAACTCTCCATTTAGTAGAACTGGAGAGAGAGCCACTGAGCTATTGGAACTCATATATTATGATGTATGTGGACCCATGTCAACTCATGTCATTGGTGGTTACTCCTACTTCATTACCTTCACCAATGATTTCTCAATGTATGGATATGTGTATTTAATAAAGTATAAGTCCAAGGCCTTTGAGAAATTCAGAGAGTATAAGAATGAAGTGTAGAACTAGACTGGAAAGAGTATTTGTTAGGATCAAGAGCACTAAGGGGGGAATTAGTGTAGCGGAAAACTTTCAACGTTTAAAATTGCGTTCATATGACAAAGGCGATTTCAGTAAAAAAGTCGATTCGTAAATTACTTTAACTTGAGATCAGGTAAGAAGCAGTTAAAACAAATCTGTTAAGGCAGTTTGTAGTTGTGATGGAAATCAGAATGAATGTGCAAACTAAAATACGATGTTCGTTTGAGAAAAGCGATTTACGTCTAAACATGATTCGGAAAATACTGAGCTTGGAAACGCAATCGTAAGAGCGCAGAAGGCAGTAAGCTATGAAGGAGGTTTGTAGTAAGGATAATAAGCTCAAAGTAAATGCAAACCAGAGAAGACGGGAGTTTACAGTGGTTCGGTCAATTGTGACCTACATCCACTCCTCTGATTCCTCTTCCGTCGAGGCCACCGGCATCAACTAACGATCTTCCTTTACTAGGTGAAGATCAACCTCCTTCTTACACCCCTCTTCTCCTTTTACTGGGTTTAGGAGACAACCCTTACAAGCACTCACTCTCCTCTCTTAAACAGAATTCTAACACTTAAGCTAGAGGAGGGAAATTCTAGAGATTGCAGCAGTGTTTTCTCTCTTTTAATATCTCTGTGCTTGTGTCTTTTACCCAGGGATTGGAGGGGTATTTATAGGCTCCAAACCAGTTTGAATTTGAAGCTCAAATCTGTCATCTCCCGGAATTCCGAGGTTTGGCGGTTGCACCGCCTGACTGGGGCAGTTGCACCACTTGACAGAGCTCGGAGACTGAGCCTCTGGGCGGTGCCACCGCTTGTCAGGGGCGGTTGCACCACCTGGTAGTGCTCGGAGACTGAGCCCTACTGGTGCCACCACCTGATTGGGGCGGTTGCACCGCCCAATCTCACTCGGAGACTGAACCCTAGCGGTGCCACCACCTGCTGGGGCGGTTGCACCGCCCAGCTTTACTAGGAGATCCTCTCCCGGGCGGTGCCACCGCCAACCCTAGCGGTGCCACCACCTACACTATTTCAGCTCACTGGTTGGGCTCTAAACTTGGCCCAAACTAGTCCGAACTTGGGCCCAATTGGCCCCTACTTGGGTTATAGGATTAACACATAATCCTAACCCTAATTAACGTGCTAACTATGAATTTAAAGACATTTTCTAAGCTATTACAAAGTCCGCAAGTCAAGACTTCTTCTGGCGAGCTTCCGGCTATCTTCCGGCGGTCTTCCGATGAACTCTCAGAAACCATTCTGCGGACTCCCGACAAGCTCCTAGACTTCACGATTTGATCTTAGCAAGTTCCAACGAGCTTCTTCGGCAAGCTCCGATCTTTCTCGGCGAGCTCTGCGAACTTCCAATGAACCTTCCGGCGAGCTTCCAAAAAACCCTTCGGCAAGCTCCCAACTCATTCTTGGCTAGTTCCGGTAGCGTTCCCGACGAACCTTCGGACTTCCGTCGAACTCTCGAACTCGCAATGAATCCTTCGCGTTTGACTCTGACACTTTATTTCGCTTTATGTCTTCATCGTTATCATAGTTAATCCTGCACAATTAAAATAAAACTTCGATTGAGACAATTAATCCTAAGAAATTAAATAAGTTGTCTGGCATGTCATTGGTCCCTCGATGCTTCGTCCGATTCTTCGGCGCATCGTCCTCTCCTGTGGCCTATTGCTCAATCGGCCAGTTGACTCCGCAACTCTGATATCCTTGGCGCAATACCCGCTCTTCTTGGCCCGATGCCCAAGTCCATGGCTCGAAGCCTTCTGTCGATACGTCGACCGATCCATCGGCCCGACGTCCAATCTTCTGACATGTTTCTCCGGCACAACTTGATTTTTCCTACTTTAATTGTCTCATACTGATCGAAGCATCCTGCGTCACTCAAAACGCAGATTAAAACATAAACACAATTATCAATTGGTTTCATCATCAAAATACGAGATTCAACAATCTCCTCCTTTTTTATGATGACAATCAATTGATTACGGAGTTAAACTTAACTCCCGGAGTTTAAACAAACTCCCCCTATCAATATGCCATATTGATAGAACCTTGAATTCAAACTGAATTCAAGTCATTGCAATATTCATCATGAATACTTGCAATACATCATCATGAGCTTATGCATAAACTTATGCATAACATGTCATGTCATCAACATACTTCTCCCCCTTTGTCATCAACAAAAAGGAGAAGTACCACAATCAAGTGTTTGGAATATTAGTTCAACTTATTGCATGAAAAATATAATATCAAGTTTTATCATCATGCAGTTTTGAAGCCAAAAAATTTAGCAAGTATTACATCATGCTTAGAACATTGAAGCTGTCGAGTTTCAGATATGCAAGTTTTACAGCATACAAGATAGCACTTTTGGTAATGTTCAAGATAGCAAGTTCTACATCATGCAAGCTAGTAATATTATAACATTTTATGCAAGCTAGTAGTTTTGAGATGTTCAAGAAATCAACTCTTGCTTCTTGAGATAGCAAATTTGTCAAGTTTTGCTAGATTTGCAAGTTAGCATTTTTCCCTCTCGAGATAGGCAAGATAGCACATTTCCTTCTTTTGAGATAGCAACTTTTTACTTCTCTTTAGACTAAAAGCTAGCAATTTTTATAATATACAAGTTTCACAATATACAAGCTAGCAAAAATTTCGAAAGCAAATGCAAGATAGCTTTCTTGTGTAAGCTCATGATTCTTGCTTCTTATTGCAATATGCAAGTTGCAAGTTTTGCTTCTTGAGATAGGCAAGCTAGCACTTTTACAATTTTTGTTTCTTAAGATAGGCAGGTTTGTGATGTTCAAGATAACAAGCTCTTTTTTCTCTTTTGAGAAGTGCCATTTTTGTTTTCTTTGCAAAGTGCAAGCTAGCAAAATGCCAAACTAGCAAAAGATAATGTTTTACATGAGGCAAGCAAACATTTTGGCAAATGTTGCATTTGCATCTTTTCTTTTGAGAAGTGTAATTTTTGCTTTCATCTTAAACTGTGCAAGCTAGCTAGTTTGCCTCTTTACATGATGTCCACGCTAAAAATTCTTGCTCCCCCTTTATCATTGTCAAGAACAAGGGAAGACCCTTATATCAATTTTTATATTATGACAAAGGTAAGTATCAATCTTATTTGTGCATTATTATGTATTCAAATTAAAACATAAACAATTTCAAAAACCTTATTTTTCATGCATGATACCGAAAAAGAAATCAATCATTATTAATGGGCATATCATACATGATACTTAAACATTAAAATTTTTAAGCATTTATCAACATGTTGATCATGATACCAAACATTCATCATTTAAAGCATTCATGATATACATCATATGCAATAAATACATCATGTACATCATTATAATAAGTATTGAATACATCATTTTAACTTCATGAATATTTCATCATTCCTTGCATCATATCAAAACATTTTAAGCCATGCAAGCCATAAATACAAAGAGATCATGTCATGAAGAATAAAATCATTTGAATACCAAAAGACATGATTCATATGGTAAATATCTTCTTTAAATAAAATATCAAGAAAAATCATAGGAATACAAAGAAGAGATCTTGTTTTAATCAAGTAATAATTCCAAGAACTCATAAGGAAAATCCATGATTAATTTTGAAAATCTCCTCTCAAGAGAATATCAAGTAAAATCATAGAAGATCGATTAATAAGAAATTTTGATTTATAATAAAATCTCATATATCGAATGTCGAGAAATCAAAATGATGATTTATATAAAAAATATCACAAGTTATATTCAAGAGAAAAATTATCATTTATTTTCAATTTGTCACATCAATATTTCTTAGATATGCATGATACAAAAACATTGTTTTAAATCTTCAACATATAACATGCATAAATTCAAAAGTTGAAAGGAGAAGGGAAGAATTCAAAAGTACAAAGATTTCAACCATCTCATAAACAAATATAAGACCAAGTCATGAATCCAAAATTCCAAAAATGATCATCAAAGGTAATCTCATGTTATTCCAAGAAATCAATATCATGATTTTGATAAAACTCATTTAAAATTTAAATAATCAAAATCACTTTTATGGTTCACAAAATTCATAACATAGGTAGATTCATGATTTCATTGATAATATATTTTCCCCCTTTTTTAAGTATTTGATTTCATATTAGCATGCCCTTTCATTTATGTTAAATAAAAACATGCATCAACATTTAGGATCGAAAAATGAATTTCGTCATAGAACCATCAAGATCAATAGATTTTCAAAATTAAATTGTTATGGTCAAGAAAATCCGAAAATAAAATTTAACACTTTCATGCATTCGGACATGGTTTTGCCATATACACTCATGAAAATAACATATGCTTATCATCATGTATAACTTAAAATCTCATACATAAAATTGTCAATCATTGTATCAAAAATATTTAATATTTTTATTACATCATTATGTATTACTTCAAATCAAACATGATTTCATTCAACAATGTTAATCAAACATGATACACATTATTACTTCTTAACCATGATTTCATATTTTCAATCAAAATCATTTTGTTTGTTTATCATAAAATATGCAATGTTATCATTTTCAAAATTACTAGCATGATCATAATTTTTGTATTTTTATTTTTAAATATGTAATTTTTAAGAAAATTAATTCTAAACTAAAAAAGAAAATACATCATGAAAGCATCAAGTAATTTCAAAATAAATCAGGGGGATTTCGATTACCTTTTCATTGAAAGCGGTAAGGCGTAGTTTGCCACCTCGCCTTTCTTGATTTTCTCCTCGTCTTCAGAGGAGCTCGATTCATCCCATTTTGTGTTATTCTTCTTTGGCCTCTTCCTCCATTCAAGTACATTATTTATTTTAGATTTTTATTTAATAAACTTATTAAGATTTAGTGTTCGAAGCTCAAGTTCATCATTGTCCTCATCACTTGAGTCATCGCTCAAGTGGTATTCATTTGTCCGGGGTTCCAAATCCTTCCTATTTTTTGGAAGGTTGTTTTGTTCATCATGTGCATTGTGCACCATTTCATATGTCATCAATGAACCAATTAGTTCTTCAAGTGGTAAGTGTTAGGATCGGAGCGGCACTAAGAGGGGGGTGTGAATTAGTGCAACGGTAAAGTATGATAAACTTTCGACGATTTAAACACTTTCGGAAACTTCGTACGATAAATGCAACGTTTCGTTTGAAACCGTTTCGATTACGTTTTAACTTGAAGGGATACGTAAGAAGGAGACAAAGAAGTAAAGCATCAAAGTGCAAATGGTTTGCAGTAATATAAATGACAATAAGTAAATGCAAACCAGAGAAGACGGTAGTTTATAGTGGTTCGGTCAATCGTGACCTACATCCACTCTTCCGATTCCTCTTCCGTCGAGGCCACCGGCATCCACTAATGATCTTCCTTTACTAGGCGAAGATCAACCTCCTTCTTACACCCCTCTTACAACCTCTTACAAGTAGTTCACCCTTTTACAAAGATTTCAATGAATAGAAAGGAGGTGAACACTTAAGCTATTGAAAACAAGACTTTTCCTAAGGCTTTTATCAACTTCTAGCTACTCAAAAGGTTGTATCCTCTGCTGAGAAATGAGGGGTATTTATAGGCCTCAAGAGGATTCAAATTTGGGCTCCAAAATTAGAATTCTCTTGGAGTTCCCGATGCTGGCGGTGCCACCGCCTGTCAGTTTCTGACCGACAGTGTTGGGCGGTGCCACCGCCCAGCCCAGGCGGTGCTACCACCCAGCTCTCGGGCACTGGGCGGTGCCATCGCCTACAGTATTTTCAGCCCACTAGTTGGGCTTCAATCTTGGCCCAAACTAGTCCGAACTCGGGCCCAATTGGCCCCTACTTGGGTTATAGGATTAATACCTAATCCTAACCCTAATTAACATGCTAACTACGAATTTAAAGACATTTTATAAGCTATTACAAAGTCCATAAGTCAAGACTTCTTCCGGCGAGCTTCCGGCGAACTTTCGGCGGTCTTCCGATAAACTCTCGGAAACCATTCTGCGGACTCCCGGCAAGCTCTTAAACTTCACGATTTGATCTTGGCGAGTTCCAACGAGCTTCTTCGGCAAGCTCCGATCTTTCTCGGTGAACTCTACGAACTTCCCACGAACCTTCCGGCGAGCTTCCGAAAAACCCTTCGGCAAGCTCCCTACTCATTCTCGGCTAGTTCCGGCAGCGTTCCCGACGATCCTTCAGACTTCCGTCGAACTCTTGAACTCCCAACGAATCCTTCGTGCTTGACTCCGCACTTTGTTTCGCTTTATGTCTTCATCATTATCGTAGTTAATCCTACACATGCAAGCCAAAACTCTACTCCGATCTAGACCGTTATTACAACGCGAATCGATATTCCGTTGCCCGGCACGTCATTGGTTGGCGCTTCGTCCGATTCTTCAGCGCATCGTCCTCTCTTGCGGCTTGTTGCCCAATCGGCGATTGACCTCCGCAACCCCGATATCCTTGGCGCAATTCCGCTCTCCTTATCCCGATGCCCGATGTCCGAAGCCTTCTGCCGTCCAATATCCTAACGTGATCTCCTCCGGCGCAACGTCAATTCCTCCTGCGTTAATTGTCTAATGCTGATCGAGTAGACCTGCATCACTCAAAATGCAGTTTAAATTATAAACACATATCAAGTGGTTTCTGATAAGCAGATAAGATTTCCTCAAGGCAGTTGAGGAAATCTCTCAGCAGTTGAGAAGCAGATAAGATTTCCTCAAGACAGTTGAGAAAAATCCTCTATGAATGTGTATAACCTCCCTACTGAGTGTGTATAAATGGCTATCAAGAGCTCACTATCAAAATGTATTAGGCAATTATATCTTATACATTTCATAGTTTCTTCTACCATTTCTATCTTTCTATCTTCTTCGTTTAATATCTATCATGGTATCAGAGCAGTTTGCCTAGAGCAAGCCCTCTTCTCGACCATCCCTCTCGTGGCGACATCTCCGCCCGTCAACCGTAGCCATTCGCTGCAGCCTACTGCAGCACTTGTGGAAGCACAGTCACGACCTTTGTTTCTACCGCCGGCTGCTGCTCCCTTGCCAACCGAAGTCTTCCGCTCAAAACTCCGCTGCTCTTCCGGCCACCAAACTCCAATACTGCATTACTGCAACTATCTCCAACCTTGCAGATTTCTCCAGCATCGCTGCAGAAATCGCTGCAAGCTGCAGAGATTTCTTTCACCTCGCTGCAACAATCTCTCCTGCATTCTGAATCACTGCCTTTCTTGCTGCAGATTGCTCGCCCATCACTGCAGTTCATCACGCTACAGCCTTCTCTGCAGTTCATCGCGCTGCAGCCTCCTCTGCAGCGCATCGATCTGCTTTTTTCCTCCTATATCTTTACATCTTCTATAAAGATCACTTTATATCTTTACATCTTTATATCTTTACATATCTGGGATGTCTTCATTTTCCTCTTCCGATATTCCTGTCCCTATTTCTGTAGGGACTCTGAGCACTTCTCAAAGTCTTATCACCATCAATGCTGCAGCACTCATTCCCTTCAAATTATCCAAAGGCGGCAACTACGCATCTTGGCGGGCATAACTTTCTAATCTTTTATTTGGCTATGATCTCCTAGGTTACGTTGATGGCTCTCTCCAGTGTCCACCTGAAATGATCAACATCCCAAGCGAACCCAATCCAGTGCCAAATCCAGCCCACCAACTATGGTTACGTCAAGATCGCCTCATCCTCCAAGCTATTCAAGCTTCGTTGTTGGATCCATTGCCTCATTGATATCCTCATGTACGATCTGCGAAGCATGGTGCAAATTACAAACAACTTTGGCAAATCGCCACAGCATCGCATGCTCGGACTTCTCTCTCAATCGATGAAAATGAAACAAGAGGGAAGTACTATTGCTGATTATCTACAAAATATCAAAGTTATCATCGATGATTTAGCTTTGATAGGTCATTCTCTCAACATGAAGAAGTCCTAATCCATACCCTCAATGGCCTAGGAGGCGAGTACAAAGAACTCGACAAAAGACTTCCGGACGCGTGACTCACCAATATCATTCAAGAACTTTATGATAAGTTGATCGACTATGAGACGCGTTTGAAGCGTGATGATAAGTTGCCCCACCCACCTATTACAACCAGTCAATCAAAAATCCAAGAGGAAGAGCAACCAGTACAATAAGCACGTCAACAACGATTTGGCTAAGCTGCCTCCTAGCTTTATGGGGCCCAGACCAAACCCTCCTTATCCATATCAAGGTGGTAACTTTCATAATACTTTCGATCCATCGCGTCGACTTCACAAAGTCACCAACGAGTCGTTGCCAACTATGTGATAAAGTTGGACACTCCGCGAAAGTCTGTCGGTCTCGTCCTAGACTCCCTACTCCATCACAATGGCCTCAGGCGAATTTCATGGCTACTCCAACTCCTACTCAACCTAATTGGATTGTGGATTCGGGCGCCTCTAAACCATTTGAAATCATTTATACCGACGTGTGGGGCCCTGCCCCAATTCCTTCTTTTGACAAGTTTCGTTTTTATGTCATTTTTGTAGACTATTTTACTAAGTACACATGGTTATATCCTCTCCATCATAAGTCTAATATTTCTACAGTATTTACCAACTTTCGAAAGTTGGTCGAGAATTTTTTTTCAAACTTCCATTAAAACAGTTTACTCTGATGGTGGCGGCGAATATCAAGCCCTCACATCCTGTCTCTCTGCTTGTGGTATACAACACCTCAAGTCACCCCCACATACTCCCCAATTGGTTGGTTCTGCCGAACGCAAACATCGGCATATCGTTGAAACTGGTCTCTCCCTTCTATATCAAGCATCCATGCCACCATCTTTTTGGTCAGTAGCTTTTCAAACTGCAGTTTATCTCATTAATCGTATGCTCACTCCAGTCTTACAATACCAGTCACCATTTGAAAAATTATTCCACAAACTTCCAAACCTTCATAAACTCAGAGTTTTTGGTTGTTTATGTTATCCATGGCTCCGTCCCTATGCGTCGCATAAGCTAACACCACGATCTAAGCCTTGCACTTTTATAGGCTACTCTCTTGAACATAATGCTTTTCGATGCTATGAACCCCAAACTAAAAAGGTCTTTATATCACGTCATGTTATCTTTGAGGAGTCTGTCTTTCCTTTTCAAAATAATCCTACCATGCAAACTACTCTGATAAACATACATCACTGGAATATCCCTCCGATCTCATCACACGAACCTCCAATGACACCATCCAGTCCTTACTCTCAAGATTCACATACTACTATTACTTCAGTTCAACAGCTTCTCACTCCCTCTATTCCTCCACTCCCTTCCTCACAAGTTTCTCCTATTAATGAAGTCATACCCTCGGCAACATTGCCACTGGCTTTACCTTCTCCTAGATCTAGTGACATTGTTGTGCCGACGGTTGGCCCGGTCCATGACAGTGACTCGCCCTCGGCTATACCACCAACACAACCTACCACTTCCACCCCCTCCAGACATCCAATGACAACACGCTCCAAAAGTGGTATTTTCAAACCACGTCAAGTCCTTGACTTACATGTTATAACAAATTCCTCCACTGAGGCCAGTGAACCCACTACAATCACTCAAGCTCAAAAATCTTCTCACTGGCGTAAAGCCATGTGTGACGAATATGTTGCTCTCCTCCATAACTCGACATGGACCTTAGTACCCTTTCATCACACACAAAATATCATCGGGTGTAAACGGGTCTTTCGAATTAAGCGGAACCCAGACGGATCCGTTGCTAGATACAAAGCACGTCTAGTCGCCAAAGGGTTTCATCAACGACCTGGTGTCGACTTCACAGAGACATTTAGTCCCGTTGTTAAACCCACAACAATTCGTCTTATCTTGAGTTTGGCTATCTCAAAGGGCTGGCACATACGACAATTGGATGTTAACAATGCCTTTTTACAGGGGTCACTTACTGAAGATGTCTTTATGCACCAACCTCCTGGTTTCGTTCATCCTCAATATCCGAGGCATGTCTGCAAACTTCAAAAAGCTATTTATGGACTTCGTCAAGCTCCACGGGCTTGGTATAACGAGCTTGGCTCGTTTTTGACCTCAATTGGCTTTATCAATTCAAAGTCTGATACCTCGTTATTCATTTGCCAGCACAATGGAGGCATAATATATCTTTTAGTATATGTGGATGATATTATTGTCACAGGAAATGATCCTTTGAAGACTCAGGCATTTCTAAAGCACTTGGCCGATCGATTCTCCCTCAAAGATCTAGGAACTTTAAGCTACTTTCTGGGAGTGGAAGCAACATTTACGTCTTCAGGTCTCTTCCTATCACAAAGAAAGTATATTCAAGATTTATTATCAAAGGCAAACATGCAGGATGCGAAAGAGATTACAACTCCTCTTTCTACCAGTGAATCACTTAAATTATGTGATGGAAGTCCTGCTACAGATTCGACTCAGTATCGACAAGTCCTTGGCTCCTTACAGTACTTGGCTCTCACCCGTCCAGATATTTCATTTGCCGTCAATAAGTTATCGCAATTCATGCATCGACCATCTACTACGCATTGGTCTGCGGTCAAACGAATTTTGCGGTATCTTAAAGGGACTCTTAATCATGGCATTTTTCTTCGCAAAAATACTTCACTCCATCTCCATGCCTTTGCTGATGCTGATTGGGCAGGGAACTTTGATGATAGAACATCTACGTCCGGATACATTGTCTTCCTTGGAGCCACTCCAATCAGTTGGAGTTCTAAAAAACAAAAGACGGTTGCACGATCTACAACTGAAGCTGAATACCGTGCCGTCGCCACCGCCGCTGCTGAACTCAATTGGGTCACAAATTTGCTCAAGGAACTCAACGTCAACTCCACGGTTATTCCTACAATATATTGTGATAATATTGGAGCTACTTATTTATGTGCCAATCCAGTGTTCCATTCCCGCATGAAACACATAGCCATCGACTTCCATTTTGTGCGAGATCAAGTTGTCAGACATCAACTCCGAGTTTCTCACGTACATACAGCAGATCAGCTAGCCGACTCACTCACAAAGCCTCTCGCCCGGAAACTATTTTCATCTCATCGGTCCAAGATCGGCATCCTTGATGGAAGCTCAATCTTGCGGGGGCATGATAAGCAGATAAGATTTCCTCAAGGCAGTTGAGGAAATCTCTCAGCAGTTGAGAAGCAGATAAGATTTCCTCAAGACAGTTGAGAAAAATCCTCTATGAATGTGTATAACCTCCCTACTGAGTGTGTATAAATGGCTATCAAGAGCTCACTATCAAAATGTATTAGGCAATTATATCTTATACATTTCATAGTTTCTTCTACCATTTCTATCTTTCTATCTTCTTTGTTTAATATCTATCAGTTTCATGATCAAAATACGAGATTCAACAGTAAGTTGTTTAGGTTTTTAGCTTCTTGTATTGTAGTTACTTATGAATCCCACATCTTAGAAAGAGAACGTAAAATCTTGTTTACGAGTTCAAAAGAAAAACATTTACCAAGAGCTCTTAAACCATTGACGACATCCGTGAAACGGGTGTACATGTCAACAATGGTCTCGCAATGCTTCATTCGAAAAAGTTCGTAAGAACGCATGAGAATATTGATTTTGGACTCTTTCACTCGGCTAGTGCCTTCATGAGTGACCTCAAGAGTTCTCCAAATATCAAAAGCCGAATCACACATCCAAATGCGATTAAATTCATTTTTTTCAAGTGCACAAAACAAGGCATTCATAGCCTTTCGTTTAAAGGAAAATACTTCTTCTCCAAATCCGACCATTCGTTCATCGGTTTAGAGGGAAGTTGAAAACCGTTTTCAACAATATTCCATAAATCTAAATTCATAGAAATCAAGAAAACTCTCATTCGAGTTTTCTAATAAGTGTAGTCCAATCCGTTAAACAACGGTGGACGAACAACCGAAAAACCCTCTTTAAAGCCATGAAGAGTCATTTCTCTCGGGTGTAAATCCGAAATGAGAAAACTGGCTCTGATACCAATTGTTAGGATCAAGAGCACTAAGGGGGGAATTAGTGCAGCGGAAAACATTCAACGTTTAAAACTGCGTTCATACGACAAAGGCGATTTCAGTAGAAAAGTCGATTCGTAAATTACTTTAACTTGAGATCAGGTAAGAAGCATTTAAAACAAATATGTTAAGGCAGTTTGCAGTTGTGATGGAAATCAGAATGAAGCCACAAACTGAAATACGATATTCGTTCGAGAAAAGTGATTTACGTCTAAACATGATTCAGAAAATACTGAGCTTGGAAACACAATCGTAAGAGCGTAGAAGGCAGTAACCTATGAAGGAGGTTTGCAGAAAGGATAATAAGCTCAAAGTAAATGCAAACCAAAGAAGACGGGAGTTTATAATGGTTCGGTCAATTGTGACCTACATCCACTCCTCCGATTCCTCTTCCGTTGAGGCCACCGGCATCCACTAACGATCTTCCTTTACTAGGCAAAGATCAACCTCCTTCTTACACCCCTCTTCTCCTTTTACTGGGTTTAGGAGACAACCCTTACAAGCACTCACTCTCCTCTCTTAAACAGAATTCTAACACTTGAGCTAGAGGAGGGAAATTCTAGAGATTACAGTAGTGTTTTCTCTCTTTTAATCTCTCTGTGCTTGTGTCTTTTACCCAGGGATTAGAGGGGTATTTATAGGCCCCAAACCAGTTTGAATTTGGAGCTCAAATCTATCATCTCCCATAATTCCGGGGTCTGGTGGTTGCACCGCCTGGCAGAGCTCGGAGACTGAGCCCTGGCGGTGCCACCACCTGACTAGGGCGGTTGCACCGCCCAGCCAGAGCTCGGAGACCGAGCTCAAGTGGTTGCACCGCTATCAAAGGCGGTTGCACCACCCAATCTCGCTCGGAGACTGAGCCCTGGCTGTGCCACCGCCTGTTGGGGCGGTTGCACCGCCCAGCTTTGCTGGGAGATCCTCTCCTGTGCGGTGCCTCCGCCTGCACTATTTCAGCTCACTAGTTGGGCTCCAAACTTGGCCCAAACCAGTCCGAACTTTGGCCCAATTGGCCCATACTTGGGTTATAAGATTAACACCTAATCCTAACCCTAATTAATGTGCTAACTATGAATTTAAAGACATTTTCTAAGCTATTACAAAGTCTGCAAGTCAAGACTTCTTCTAGTGAGCTTTTGGCAAACTTCCGGCGGTCTTCCGATGAACTCTCGGAAACCATTCTGCGGACTCCCAGCAAACTCCTAGACTTCATGATTTGATCTTAGCGAGTTCCAACGAGCTTCTTCGACAAGCTCCGATCTTTCTCGGCGAGCTCCGCGAACTTCCAATGAACCTTCCGGCGAGTTTCCAAAAAACCCTTCAGCAAGCTCCCAACTCATTCTTGGCTAGTTCCAGTAGCGTTCCAGACGAACCTTCGGACTTCCGTCAAACTCTCGAACTCGCAACGAATCCTTCGCACTTGACTCCGACACTTTATTTCGCTTTATGTCTTCATAGTTATCATAGTTAATCCTACACAATTAAAACAAAACTTCGATCAAGACAAATAATCCTAGGCAATTAAATAAGTTGTCCGGCATGTCATTGGTCCCTCGACGCTTCGTTCGATTCTTCGGCGCATCGTCCTCTCCTGCGGCCTATTGCCCAATCGGCCAGTTGACTCCGCAACTCTGATATCCTTGGCGCAATACCCGCTCTTCTTAGCCTGATGCCCAAGTCCACGACCCGAAGCCTTCTATCGATACGTTGGCTGATCCATCGGCCCGACGTCCAATCTTCTAACATGTTTCTCCGGCACAACATGATTTTTCCTATTTTAATTGTCTCATCCTGATCGAAGCATCCTGCGTCACTCAAAACATAGATTAAAACATAAACACAATTATCAATTGGTTTCATCATCAAAATACGAGATTCAACAATATTAAGACTCTTCGATCAGATCGAGGAGGTGAGTACTTAAGTACAGAGTTTACTCAATTCCTCAAGGATTATGGGATTTTATTCTATAAAATGAACACCTCCTTATACACGTCAGCTAAATGGTGTGTCTAAAAGGAGGAATCGTACACTGTTAGACATGGTACGGTCCATGATGAGTTTCGTTGACCTACCCATCTCATTCTAGGGATATGCCCTAGAGACCGTAGCTTACCTTTTGAACAGAGTTTCAACTAAGTCGGTAGTGTATACATCATATGAGATATGGAAAGGGAAGAAGCCCGATCTTAAGGTTATTAAGATTTGGGGCTACCCTGCCCACGTTAAAAGACACAACCCCGATAAGTTAGAATCAAGGACGGAGCGATGCAAGTTCGTGGGATACCTGAAGAAAACTTATGGGTATTATTTTTATCATCTCGAGAACTAAAAAGTCTTTGTAACTAAGAAAACGATGTTCCTTGAGAAGGAACACATTCTTGGCAGAGACAGTGAGAGCATAAAAGAGTTTAGCGAGGTTGGAGAACCTAGCTCAAGCACCACTCTACAGCCCGAGTCTGTTTAAGTACCTAATACACAAGTTCCAACTCTACGTAGGTTTGGCAGAGTATCTCATCCTCTTGAGAGATATGTGGGACATATTAGATGAGAGGATATTGAGGATATTGATCCTCAGACCTACGAGGAGGCTATTATGAGCATAGACTCTAGGAAGTGGCAAGAAGCCATGAATTCTTAGATGGATTCTATGTAATCCAACAAGGTTTGGAACCTAGTTAATGCGCCTGAAGGTATTGTACCCATCGGTTGCAAATGGATCTTTAAGAAAAAGATTGAAGTATATGAAAAGGTAGAGACCTATAAAGTAAGGCTAGTGGCTAAGGGGTATCGTCAAAGGCAAGATGTTGACTATGATGAAACCTTCTCACCTATAGCAATGCTAAAATCCATCTAAATTCTATTGGCTATTGCAGCACACTATGATTATGAGATTTGGCAGATGGACATGAAAATCGCATTCCTTAATAGCAACCTCGAGGAGGGGGTGTATATGATACAGTCCGAGGGATTCATGGCTAAGGACTACCCAGATAAGGTATGCAGGTTTATTAGATCCATTTATGGACTAAAGCAAGCTTCCTAAAGTTGGAATATAAGATTTGATGAGGTAATCATATCTTATGACTTCGTTAAGAACAAAGATGAGCCTTGTATGTATAGTAAGGTAAGTGGGAGCGCTATCACTTTCTTAGTGTTATATATAGATGACATCCTGATCATTAGGAATGATGTAGGAATGCTATCCACAGTAAAGGCATGGTTATCTAGACACTTCTCCATGGAGAAATTAGGGGAAACATCTTATATTTTGAGGATTCAAATCTATAGAGATAAATCTAAGAGGATGCTTAGCTTGTCCCAATATAGGTACAAAAACACCATTATCAAAATGTTTGACATAGAAAATTCCGAGGTCTCATACCGATGAGTAATGTGATATCGCTTTCTAAGAGTATGTCTCCAAAGACTCCTGAAGAAAGGGCGAACATAGATAGGATACCCTATGCATCAACAATAGGGTCTATCATGTATGTCATACTATGTACCATGCCTGATATAGCGCATGCTCTGAGTGTCACGAGTAGGTATCAAGCGGATCCAAGCTTGGAGCATTGGAAAGCAATAAAGTATATCCTTAAGTACTTGAGAAGGACTAAGGATCTTTTACTGGTATATAGAGGTAGTAGCCTCAGGGTTGAAGGCTACACAGACTCGAGTTTTAGTCTGATGTCGATGATAGCAAGTCAAATTCAGGGTATGTGTACACCTTAAATGGAAGAGTAGTGTGTTGGAAGAGTTTCAAGCAAGATACTACAGAGGTGTTCTGAGGAGGTTCTAACTTATTAGAGAGATTATAACCCGAGGAGATGTAGTAGTAGAAAGAGTTCTATCCGAAGATAACATTGCAGATCTACTAACAAAGTCATTATCTCAAATTGTCTTTGAGCATCACAAGGGTCTGATGGGGATCAAACACATAGGTAATTAGCTATAGGTCAAGTGGGAGATTACTAGTCATAGGTGCCCAATAAGCCAATCACGTGAGTGATGGTACGTGTTGCTAGTCATAGGTGCCCAGCAAGCCAATCACGTGAGTGATGGCACGTGTGACTTGATACAGAATCTTTTTGCTTATTATATTTTGGCGTATATCACTTTATAACTATTGCATAAATGCATATATATATTGTGATGTCTTTGGATTTGTGCAATGGGAATCGGATCGTGATGAGATCACGATAATGAGATCGATTCACCTTTAAACATATATCCTAAATAATCCCGGTCATAGGTTACTCGAGAGGGACATCGTGATAACCAAATAGATTGGTGTGCTGTATACCCGTCCATATGATGGATGCAGCTGGTCTCATAGCTGCTCGTGTAGGGACACTAGGGATACAGTACAGGTGCTCATTGGAGAATGAGTTCACTGATTGATCCGCTTACGAATCTTTGGATGGTTGATGATGCCTTATTGTCGACACAAATGATTCCGTAGTCCTAGTGGTGTATCTGGTCCTTAGACTTGAGATACCAAGGATGTCCTGTATGAGTGCTCCACTCTTTGATACCGAACTTATAGGTTTGGGCGTCCCGGATCTAGTACAAATGGTCATTAGGAGTGGTAGTCGACCTTCTGAGGGCTATTGAGTGTCGACAGAGGATCATCCACTCTCGGCGTCATGAGAGGAATATCCCATGTGTTCTTGCTCGCACAAATCCCTGCCGGGGTCATTGGGTTGAGAGAAAGAGTTCTCTGGGAGAATCTGATTAAAGCGAGACTTCGGTAGAAACCGTATGGGTCCGGGTTTGCACCATGCTCGATATCACGGTCTACGGGATATTAGATGGATGAGGGACTATAGGTACATGGTAATCGAGGACAGACAGTCCAATGGATTGGATTCCCCCCAGATCGTCAGGGGACTACTGGCGTAGTGGCCTAAATACGTCCATAGTCGATGAGTCCAGTGAATTATTACAGAGATAATAATTCACCGAGTTAGAAGGAGTTCTCACAAGTATGACTCACGACCAACTTCGATATTGGGCCTAGAGGGTCACACACATATAGTAGGCATTGCGATGAGTAGAGGTTCGGATATGAGATATCCGGATTGGAGCCCTTGTCTTATTGGATACAGATCCAATACCCACTAGGGAAGGACCCATTAGGGTTTGACACGGATCTCTATAAAATAGGAGGGATTCACAGCCTCCTCATAGGCTAGTCTTTGCTTGCCTTTCCTATTCTCCTCTCCCTCTCCACCTCGAGGGCCTGGAGTTTTGAGGAGGGTCGCCGCAACCCTTGCTGTGGATCACCGCTAGAGAGGAGGGCGCTTGACCTCCTTCACCCTCTCCTAAGGATCTGCAAGGAAACAGGGGATATCGATCTCCCTAGGTAACACAATCTCTATCACAGAGTTTTGTGTTTTCTTGGATTTTTGACCAATCTTCGCAGAGGACGACGAACATCTTTTTTTAGGAATTGGGGATTTTTGTTTTCTTGTTCTTCAGCTGCGCATATGATGTCGCCCCCATGATTTCCCAATAGTGTTGCCCTCGATCTGCATGCCCGCAGCCACCACCGGCAGCCAAGCCGGTACCAGCACCACACCCGGCAGCATCATAAGCGCTGTGCCTGCAGCAGTCGGTCGGGCGGTCTGCTTGCAGCAGGTTTGCTGCGCCGGGGTCGGCCATAAATGGGGGCCAGGGCCAGGCCTTTCCTGCCACCGCCGCAAGGGCGGGGAGCTTGTCGCCAGGAGAACAACGGCGCCGCCGCCCGCCAGGGCGGCCTTCCGCCCGCCGCGAGGGCAGCGGCGCCGCCATCGCCCGCTGCTCCCGGGCTTAAACCCCCCCACATTGGGGGCTGGCGGGGCGACCAAGATTCAGCCATGAGAGCCCCACGCACCACTGATGATCGCCGCCGCCCGGTGGCGCGCTTCAGGCGCGAGGGCAGTGCCCTCGCCCCGCAGTAGAGGGAATTAGGGTTTTGGGCAAAAGGACAGTTTTGCCCCTGTGAATTTGAGAAATTTCAGTTTCTGTCTTTTGTCCAAATTACGAAAATACCCTTAGGAATTGAGAAATTCCCTACATGTCCATGATTTCAGAAAAATATTAATTAATTAAATGGTTTAGTTGATTATTATTTTTATTATTATCTAGTAGTCCTACATGATGATGATTATTTATACATGTGATGTATGATGTGTGGACGGATGATCATGGACCGTGTGATGTGTGTACTTGTGATTATTATTATTGAGGTCTACGAACCTCCATTATATTTCTCGTTTATTGTCGGGCCCTGCGTGCCTATGATTAAGTTGTAATCACATGAGGAGGCTTGGCGGGAGGCGTGGATGCGATAGTGGGACCCACGAGATTGGACGATCGTGATGCATGGAGATGCATCAAGATGTCGACAGAACCGACGAGGACGATGGACAATCACAAGGGCATGGAGATGCACTTGTTGCACACATAGATCTTGATGTGAGTGATTAGTCCTATTAGCTTCGGGCCTAATCATATTAGGGTCGTGGTCCATGATCATCGATGTGATTGCTTATACACATGCTAGATATGTATATATATTTGCATGCGATGTAGATATATATTAAATATGTATATGTGTGACATGTCATATTAGGAGACCAAATTATAGAAACATCTCTCGATAATATTAAGTCGGTAAACGTGAGGCAATTAGATTGACCCACGTGGCCTTCCATCGTTATGAGTAGGAATCGATTCTCGGTATAGGTTGAGTTGGTCGAGTCCCTCGAGACTCACCTATATCGCGATTCGCTATCTTGCTTACGACATAGAGATGTCACCGGTGACCTGAGGACATGGTATGCTTGGTCGAGTCCCTCGAGGGTATATCATCAAATCAGACTCATCTTGTAACGAAGGTGTTGACTTAACCGAGCATCATGGTTGGTCGAGTCCCTCGAGGCCATGGTGATTCGAAGGCCGAACAGGACGGGAATCACAAGGAGTTGTGATCGGCAAGAGTTGCCTACCTTTTAGGCTTAGTGTGATTGGTCGAGTCCCTCGAGGTTACTCTAAGACGCTGATTGTATCCTGATCCCCACTAGAAGTCTGCTGGAGACTTACGTTTCACGTGACTCGTTAGTAAAATAGTGGGAGCATATTAAGATAGAAGTCCATATCTTGATAGTTTATTTCTTGCAAAATATGCATGTTATTCATTTCTGCTACATCTTTATTTTCATAAAATATCGCTTTTCAAATCCCTTACGTGGCATACTTGATGTCAACCGCCTTACTGGTCCAAATTATACGGATTGGCTCCGTAACTTGAGAATTGTTCTCCAAATGGAGAAAATGGTATGCCCTTGATACAGTGATGATGCCTACGCCCAAAGAAGGGGCAAGCGAGGATGAGATCGCCGCTTCGGAAGTATATTGATGACTCCACTCTTGCTCGGTGCTATATGTTGGGCTCTATGACTCCGAGTTACGAGATAACATGAAAAGATGGATGCCGATCCATTCTCCTACATGTCCCAAAATTGTTTGAGGAACAGGGGAAGGACTCAACGATATGAGATATCTAAGAGCCTTTTCCGCACTAGGATGACTAAGGGGACACCCGTTCAGAACCATGTCCTAAAGATGATTGAGTGGATAGAGAAACTCACAGTCTAGGAATGGTCTTAGAGGATAACTTGTGTGTGGACATTGTGCTTGAAATCCCTACCAGATTCCTTTTCACAGTTCATAATGAATTTTAATATGAACAAGTTTGAGGTGACTCTCCCAGAACTCCTCAATATGTTGAGTGAGGCAGAGAGTACTATTAAGAAAGAGAAGCCAGTTTCTCTACACCGGGTGAGACCGAGAAGAAAAAAGGAAAGCAGAAAGGTCCCTTAAGAAGGGAAAGGGCAAGGGCAAACAAGGTAAAGCAAAGGTTACTAAGAAAGACCCAAAGAAAGGACAAAGGCCGTGCTTCCTCTGTGGTAAAGATGGGCATTGGAAGAGAAACTGCAAAGAGTACCTTGCAGAAAGGGCTAAACAAAAAAGCTTGATGAAGCTTGGTACATTCATGATCAGTCTCCATTTGTCGGACTCTTATGATAACACATGGGTATTGGATACCCAGTGTGCTTATCATATATGTAATTCGTTGCAGGTTACGACAAGACCTAGGAGACTACTGAGAGGCTAGATGGACCTCAAGATGGGTAATGGAGCAAAAGTTGTTTGTATTAGGCTTGTTGGCGAGGTCGCCCCTACATCTGCCTAGTGGAGCTTTTATTGCATTAGATGCATGTTATTTTGTTCCTTCTATTATCAAAAAACATTATCTCCATTTCATGTTTAACAGCTTAGTGGATATAAATTTGTTTTTTGAGAACAATGGTTGTTCGATATTATTAGATGATAAGATCATCACGAAAGGAACATTGCATAATGGTTTATTTATGTTAGACACCACTCCACATATCATGAATGTAAATGTGTCCAAAAGGAAACGAGATGAGTTTAACAAAGGCATACACATTGGCATTATAGGCTAGGTCACATCCATGAAAGAAGGATTCAAAAGTTGCTAAATGATGGATATCTAGATCCATTCGACTATGTGTCATATACAACTTGTGAGCCTTGCATTCGTGGAAAACTGACCAAATCTCCATTTAGTAGAACTGGAGAGAGAGCCAATGAGTTGTTGGAACTCATACATAGTGATGTATGTGGACCCATGTCAACTCATGCCATTGGAGGTTACTCCTACTTCATTATATTTACTGATGATTTCTCAAGGTATAGATATGTGTACTTAATGAAGTACAAGTCTGAGGCCTTTGAGAAATTCAGAGAGTATAAGAATAAGGTGGAGAACCGGTTTGAAAGAGTATCAAAACTCTTCGATCGGATCGAGGGAGGTGAATACTTAAGTACAGAGTTTACTCAGTTCCTTAAGGACCATGGGATATTATCCCAATGGACACCTCCTTATACACCTGAGCTCAATGGTGTCTCTCGAAGGAGAAATCGTACATTATCGAGATATGGTACGCGGTCCATGATGAGTTTCACCGACCTACCCATCTCATTCTGGGATATGCCCTAGAAACCGCACTTACCTTCTGAATAGAGTTCCAACTAAGTTGGTGAGTGTCCACACCATATGAGATATGGAAAGGGAAGAAGCCTGATCTTAAGGTTGTTAAGATGCAGGGGCCTACTGCCTATGTTAGAAGACACAACCTCGATAAGTTAGAATTAAGGACAGAGCGATGCAAATTTGTGGGATACCCCAAGGAAACTTGTGGGTATTATTTCTATCATCTCAAGGACCAAAAGGTCTTTGTAGCTAAAAGAGCAGTGTTCCTTGAGAAGGAACACATTCTTGAACGAGAGACAGTGGGAGAATGATAGAATTGAGCGAGGTTGGAGAACCAAGCTCAAGTACCACTCTACGACCCAGTCCTGCTCAGGTACCTAATACACAGAAGTATCAACTTTACTTGTGTCCGATAGAGTATCCCATCCTCCCAGAGATATGTGGGACATATTAGAGCAGAGGATGTAGAGGATATTGATCCTCGGACCTCGAGGAGGCTATTATGAGTATAGACTCAGGAAGTGGAAAGAAGCCATGAATTCGAGATGGATTCTATGTACTCCAATAAGGTTTGGAACCTAGTTGATGCTTGAAGGTATTGTACCCATCGGTTGCAAGTGGATCTTTAAGAAAAAAAATCGGAGTAGATGGAAAGGTAGAGACCTATAAAGCAAGGCTAGTGGCTAAGGGGTATCGTCAAAGGCAAGGTGTTGACTACTGACCAAAACTTTCTCACCCGAGTAATGCTAAAATCCATCAGAATTTTATTGGCTATTGTAGCACACTATGATTATGAGATCCGGCGATGGATGTGAAAACTGCATTCCTCAACGGGAACCTCGAGGAGGAGGTATATATGATGCAACCTTGAGGGATTCGTGTCCAAGAACTGCCCAGATAAGGTGTGTAGGTTGTTTTTAGATCCATTTATGGACTAAAACAAGCTTCCTAAGTTGGAAACATAAGATTTGATGAGGCAATCAGATCTTATGACTTAGTTAAGAACGAAGATGAGCCTTGTGTATACTGAAAGGTAAGTGGGGCGCTATCACCTTTTTTTTGGTGTTATATGTGGATGACATCCTCATCATTGGGAATGACATAGGAATGCTATCCACAAAGAAAGGCTTGGTTATCTAGACACTTCTCCATGAAGGACTTAGGGGAAGCATCTTATATCTTGGGGATTAGAATCTATAGAGATAGATCCAAGAGGATGCTTGGCTTATCCCATCCGGTACATAGAAACTATTGTCAAAAGGTTTGGCATGGAAAATTCCAAAGCGAGGTCTCATATCGATGAGACATGGGATATCGCTTTCTCTTCAGTATGTCCCCAAAAACTCCGGAAAGAAAGGGCTTAACATGGATATGATACCTTATGCCTCAACAATAGGGTCTATCATGTATGCCATGCTATATGTACTAGGCCTGATATAGCGCATGCCTCGAAAATTGTCACGAAAGCGGTATCAAAGCGGATCCGGGCTTGGAGCACCGGAAAGCAATAAAGTGTATCCTTAAGTACTTGAGAAGGACTAAAGATCTTTTACTAGTATATGGAGGTAATAGCCTTAAGGTTGAAGGCTACAATCGACTCATGTTTTCAGTCGATGTCGATGATAGCAAGTCGAATTCGGGGTATGTGTACACCTTGAATGGAGGAGCAAGCAGTCTTTGGAAGAGTTCCAAGCAAGATACCACTGCTGACTTTCGACCACGAGGCGAGGTAGTACATTGCTGCATCGATGCAGCAAAGGAGGGAGTCTGGTTGAAGAAGTTCATCATAGATTTGGGAGTCGTGTCGGGTAGCTTAAGAGCCGATCTACCTATATTGCGCAACAACAACGGGCAATTGCTCAAGCGAAGGAACCTAGGTCTCATCGAAAATCTAAGCATGTTTTGAGGAGGTTCCACCTTATCCGAGATCGTGACCCGAGGAGATGTAGCAAAGGGAAAGAGTTCCATCCGAAGATAACATTGCAGATCCAACGACAAAGCCGTTGTCTCATTTTGTCTTTGAAGCGTCCGCAGGGGTCCGATGGGGATCGGACACATAGGTGATTAGCTTTAGGTCAAGTGGGAGATTGCTAGTCATAGGTGCCCAACAAGCCAATCCGTGAGTGATGATGGCAACGTGTGACTTGACATACGAATCTTTTGCTTATTATATTTTTTCGTATATCACTTTTATAACTATTGCATAAATGCATATATATATTGTGATGTCCTTGGATTTGTGCAATGGGAATCGGATCGTGATGAGATCACGATAATGAGATCGATTCACCTTTAAACACATATCCTAAATAATCCCGGTCATAGGTTACTCGAAAGGGACATCGTGATAACCGGATAGGACTGGTGTGCTGTATACCCGTCCCATATGATGGATGCAGTGGTCTCTCATAGCTGCTCGTGTAGGGACACTAGGGATACAATGCAAAGTGCTCATTGGAGAATGAGTTCACTGATTGATCCGCTTACGGAATGCTTTGGATGGTTGATGATGCCTTATTGTCGACAAATGATTCCGAGTCCTAGTGGTGTATCGGGTCCTTAGACTTGAGATACCAAGGATGTCCTGTATGAGTGCTCCACTCTTTGATACCGAACTTATAGGTTTGGCTGTCCCGCATCTAGTACAAACCGGTTATTGGGAGTGGTAGTCGACCTTACGAGGGCTATTGAGTGTCGACAGGAGGATCATCCACTCTACATCATGAGAGGAATATCTCATGTGTTCTTGCTCGAGACAAATCCCCGGCGTATCATTCATTCGGGTTAAGAGAGAAAGATTCTCCTGAGAATCCGATTAAAGCGAGACTTCAGTAGAAACCATATGGGTCCGACAACACCATGCTCGATATACGGTCTCTGGGATATTAGATGGATGAGGGACTATAGGTACATGGTAATCGAGGACAGACACAGGTCCAATGGATTGGATTCCCCTCAGATCGTCGGGGACTACTGAAAGTGGCCTAGTACGTCCCAGAAGTCGATGAGTCGAAAGTGAATTATTACAGAGATAATAATTCACTGAGTTAGAAGGAGTTCGACAGGTATGACTCACGGCCAGCTTCGATATTGGGCCTAGAGGGTCACACACATATGGTAAGCATTGCGATGAGTAGAGGTTCTGATATGAGATATCCGGACGAGCCCCTTGTCTTATTGGATACAGATCCAATACCCACTAGGAAGGACCCATTAGGGTTTGACACGGGATCTCTATAAATAAGAGGGATTCACACCTCATAGGCTAGAGTCTTTGCTTGCCTTTCTTATTCTCCTCTCCTCTCCACCTCCTCGAGGCCTGGAGTTTTGAGGAGGGTCGCCAAGAACCCCTGCTGTGTGGATCACCGCTAGAGAGGAGGACGCTTGACCTCCTTCACCCTCTCCTAAGGATCTGCAAGGAAACAAGGATATACGATCTCCCTAGGTAACACAATCTCTATACACAGTTTTGTGTTTTGCGGATTTTGCGCACCAATCTTCGCACGACGACGAACATCTTTTTGGGAATCGGGGATTTTTGTTTTCTTGTTCTTCCGCTATGCATATGATGTCGCCCCCATGATTTCCCAACACGTGTGACTTGACACACAATCATTTTGCTTATTATATTTTGACATTTATCACTTTATATTGACTATTACATATATGCATGTATTTATTATGATGTCCTTGGATCTATGCAATAGAAATCGGATCGTGATGAGATCATGATAATGAGACCAATTCACCTTTAAACACATATCCTAAATAATCCCGATCATAGGTTACTCAAGAGGGATATCAAGATAACCGGACACACTAGTGTGTGGTATACTCATCCATATGATAGATATAGCTGGTCTTATAGACGCTTGTGTGGGGACACTAGAGATACAATACAGGTGCTCATTGGAGAATGAGTTCACTGATTGATCCGCTTACGGAATGTTAGATGGTTGATGATACTTTATTATCAGACAATGATTCCATAGTCCTAGTAGTGTATCTGGTCCTTAGACATGAGACACCAAGGATGTCCTATACGAGTGCACCATTCTTTGATTCCGGACTTATAGGTTTGGATGTCCCAGATCTAGTACAGTTGGTCATCAGGAGTGGTAGTCAATCTTATGAGGGCTATTGAGTGTCGATAGAGGATCATCTATTCTCGGTGTCATGAGAGAAATATCTCACGTGTTCTTGCTCAGACAAATCCCAAGCCAAGGTCATTCAGAATGAAAGAGAAAGAGTTCTCCGGGAGAATCCGATTAGAGCAAGACTCGAGTAGAAACCATATGAGTTTGATAGCACCATGCCCGGTATACAGTCTTTAGGATATTAGATGGATGAGGGACTATAGGTTTATGGTAACCAAGGATAGACAGGTCCAATGGATTGGATTCCCCTATATCGTTTGGAGACTGCGGTGTAGTGGCCTAGTATGTCCGCAGTAGATGATTCGAGTGAATTATTATGGAGATAATAATTTACTAAGCTAGAATGAGTTCTGACAGGTATGACTCACGGCCAGCTCGATATTGGGCTTAGAGGGTCACACATATATGATAGGCATCGCGATGAGTAGAGATTCAGATATGAGATATCCATCAGAGCCCCTCTCTTATTGGATATCCAATAAGCCCCTAAATTATTGGATCCCATGGACGAGATCCAATAAAAGCCCATGAGAGATTATTGGATAGAGATCTACTAATCTAAGAGGCTTGGATAGTTGGATGAAGATCCAATACCCAATAGGGGAGGATCCATTATGGTTAAGATTGACATGGGACCTCTATAAATAGGAGGAATTTAGTAGTTTATAGGCTAGAGCCTTTGCTTGCCTCTCCTATTCTCCTCTTCTATCCTCACCTCAGAGCAAGCCTAGAGTTTTGAGGAGTGTTGTCACAGCCCTACTGTGTAGATCACTGCTAGAGAGGAGGACTCTTGACCACCTTCGCCCTCTCCTAAAGATTTGCAAGGATTTAGGGATATACGATCTCCCTAGGTAACACAATCTACTCTATACGTAGTTTTAAGTTTTATGGATTTTGCGCACCAATCTTCACAAAATGACGAACAAATCTTTGGGAAATTGAAGATTTTGTTTTCTATTCTTCCGCTATGTATATGATGTCGCCCCCAAGATTTCCCAACAACTGGGCAGTACCACTGCATAACATAGTCTCAGAGATAGTGTCTTGGAGACTGAGCCACTAGCGGTTCCACCGCCTGGACTGGCAGTCCCACCGCTTAACCCAACTTTTAGGTCATTGAATGGGCCTTCCACTTGGCCCAAAATAGCTCAAATTTAGGTCCAGTTGGCCTATAATTGAGTTGACCTAATGATATTCTAAACCAACCTAATTAGAACTAAAATTATTTCGATCTAGATAATTATTATAAAGCATTAATCACATATTGTCCGATATGCCTTTGATTCAATTGATTTCATCACTCAAAACACAGACTAGATCATAAACTCATCAATTGATTTCATCATCAAAATCTGAGATTCAACAATCTTTTCCTTTTTGATAATGACAACCAATTGATGACAGAGTTTAACTAAACTCCTACTATTAACATGTCATAATAATATGAACCTTGAATTCAAATCAAAGCAATTTTAATCATGAATATTTCATCGTTGTATGCATCATTATCATAAGTTGAAGTATTGCATGCATAATACTAAATCATCATGTACATTTTTAAAATATAAAATCATCATTACATATATGATTCTAAATCATCATGGTATCAAAATATCAAAGTACATTACATCCTTCCATGTATGATCATCATACCTTCTCCCCCTTTGTCATCAACAAAAAGGAGAAGTGCAACTCGTAACATTTTAAGATATAATTTCAAATGATTCTATTATAAACATAATTTCATGTTTTTAAAACATCATTGCATATATCATCATGCAAGCTAACAAGTTTTTCAGATATAAAAGTTAGCAAAATTTTTACACCTTTTGAGATATGCAAGATCGCATGTTTTTACATCTGCTTGAAATGTGCAAGCTGTTAGGATCGAGTCGGCACTAAGAGGGAGGGGTGAATTAGTGCAGCGGATATAAACGATGTTGATTCAAAAATCTCATTCGATAAAAATCGATATCTTAAAAGAGTTTAACTTTAAAGCATATGGAAGAGTGTTATGAGAAAGTAAAGTAAGTAAGACAGTTTGCAATAAAGGTAAATTGCACAAATAGAAATGCAAACCAAGTTTTATAGTGGTTTTGTTGTCGTGACCTACATCCACTCTCGATTCCTCTTTCATCGAGGCCACTGGTATCCACTAATGATCTTCCTTCAATGGGTGAAGATCAACTACCCTTTTATACTCTTTATCCTTTTCACGGGTTTAGGAGACAACCCTTACAAGCCTCTCTTTCTTAGACCTCACTTCTTCCTTTAGACAAACTTCTAAATACTAGGAAGAAGTGATCATAAATTCTAAGAGAGTTTCCCAATTTTTCTCAAGTATTTTTCCCCCTTTTTCAACTAAATTTCTTGCTTAATCTTGCTACTCCATACAGGAATAGCTGGGTTATTTATAAACCTCAAATGACTTCAAAATTGGAGCAAAAAAAGTCTTATCTTGGGTTTCCAGGCCCTAGCGGTACCACTGCCTATGCTGGGCGGTACCAACGCCTACAGCATTGACATTGGGTGGTATCACCACCCAGTCTAGCAGTACCACCACCTAACACTATCTCGGAGACTGAGTCTAGGCAATACCATCACCCAGACTAGCAATACCACTGCCTGACACAGTCTCGGAGACTGTGCCACCGATGGTTCTACCTGTTGGGTTATTATTTGGGCCTTTCACTTGGCCCAACATAACCCAAATGTGGACCCAATTGGCCCCTAATTGAGTTGACCCAATTCTAACCTAATTACACATAAAATATACTTCGATATGGACAATTATTACAAAGCTAAATCAAATGTTGTCCGGCATATCATTGGTTCATCAATGCCTCATCTGATTCTTTGGTGCATCGTCCTCTCTTGTAGCCTATTGCCCAATCGACTAGTTGGCCTCTGTAACTCTGATTTTCTTGGCGTAATTTTCGCTCTTCTTGGCCCGATGCCCGATCCCATGGCCCGAGGCCTTTTGTTGATACGTCGATTGATCCTCCGGCTCGATGTCCAATCTTCTGACCTGTTCTACTTCGGCCCAACATGATTCTTTCTGCCTTAATTGTCTCTCCCTAATCGAAGCTTCCTATATCACTCAAAAGGCAGATCAAATAAACACTATCAATTGGTTTCATCATCAAAATTCGATATTCAACAATCTCCCTATTTTTGATGATGATAACCAATTGATGATGGAGTTAACCTTAACTCCCCCTATCAATATGCCATATTGATAGAACCTTGAATTCAAGTTGAATTCAAGTCAAAGCAATATTTCATCATGAATATTTCATCATTGCATGTATCATTTTCATAAGTTGAAGTATTGCATGAATAATACCAAATCATCATGTATATTTTTAAAATATAAAATCATCATTATACGCATGATTCTAAACCATCATTCATAATTACATCATACCATACATGATCATCATCATATCTTCTCCCCTTTGTCATCAACAAAAAAGAGAAATGCAACTTTCAAGATTTAGAGATATGCAAGCTTAGCGATTTAGCAAAATTTTCATCACTTTGGAAGATGCAAGCTAGTGACTTCTTTCTTCTCTTTTGAGACGTGCAAGCTAATTTTTGCTTCCTTTACAATGTTCAAGCTAGCAAATTTAGTAATTTTTATATCATTTTCGAACATACAAGCTTATGAATTTTTCATCATTTTAGAACATACAAGCTAACAATTTTTCTTTTCTTTGTGATGTTCAAGCTAGCAAGTTTTTGAAAAAGAATATAAATTTTACATCATGCAAGCTAGCATATTTTACATCATTTTAGAATATACAAGCTAGCAAATTTCACATCATTTTAGAACATGGAAGCTAGCAAATTTTTTAGATATAAAGATTAGTAGAGTTTTTGCTTCTCTTGAGATAACAACTTTTTGCTTCTCTTTATAATGTGCAAGCTAGCACTTTTTTTGCTAATTTTTGTGACGCACAAGCTAGCAAGACTATCTCCCTTGAGATGTGCAAGCTTACAAGTTTTGCCTTTCTTTGCAAGCTAGCAATATGTTTTTCTTGAGATGTGCACACTAGCAATTCTTTTTCCCCCTTTGTCATAGGCAAAAAGAGAGGAATAATAATATAATGATGTAATTCATTTCCCTTTTCTTCAATTTTCAAATCATCACATAAATAATAATAAGAAAAATTAATTTGGTGATGAGATATACTTTATGAAAACAAGGGAGTATCGAAACATGAAAGAAAAATCAATTTATGTATACAATGTTCCAAATATCAAAGCACATCATCTCAAATTGTGAGTATCAAAAAAATAATCAAGGAAACATTATGATTCATTTGGACAAATATTTTATTTAATAAAATAAGAGAATTATTTGAGAATAAAGAGTAAGAGATATTAATTCATGTAAAGAAAAACTCATCAAGTTGGATCAATTCGTGAATACCAAAATACATGATTCACTTTGACAAATCTCCTTTTTAGTAAATAACGAAAAGAATTCTTAGGATAATAAAATGATAGAATATTTTGATTCATGCATAAGAAATTTCATTTTTTATATAGAAAAGTTCCTTTTAAATATATAGCAAGTAAAATTATAGGAGAATAATGAAAAGTCTTGATTCATATGAAGAGAATCTCAACTTATCACGATTTGATAAATATTCTCTTAAAAGAGTGAATCATACGTGCATCAAGAAAGATGTTTCATATTGAATATATCACAAGTCATAAATACGATAAATGATTTAGTTGGATATATTATCTCATTAATAAAATGAGTCATATGAAAATAGATCCAAAATCATCATCAAAATCACTTTTTAGAAAATTCAATGAAGGCAACGTAGATAGATTCCTATAAGATTAAAAATAGCTCAAGTTCTTTTAGTTTCAAATTTTGTGCTTGATTTCATGCAAGCATGTCTTTATCTTTTTATGCCAAATCAAAAATATGTATTATCGTTTAAAACTGAAAAAGCAACTTTCATTACGACAAAGATCAATAAGCTATAAATCACAAAAATCATCATGCATAATTTCGAAATATAAACTCATTAAGTATGATTTCATTGAACATAAGACATCTTTAATCAAAAATCAATATGGAAATCATCAAGATACACATTATTGCTTCTTAAAACATATAAGGAATTAATCTTATTTGATGTGCAAGTATTATTACTAAACATGCAATTATCAAGATCATATATATATATATATATATATATAACACTAATCATGAAAAACACTAAGTAATTTCATGGTAAGGAAAAAGAGATTCGATTGAGTCGCTTACCTTATTGATGAAAGTTATCAAGGCGTAGTTCACTACCTCGCCTTTGTTAGTTTGCTCTTCATCTTCGGATGCACTCATTTCATCCGAAGTCACCTTGAGTGCTTTCTTATTTTATGGTAGATTTTTCTTTTTAAGTTCATTTTTATTGTTAGTTTCATGTTTTATAAATTTTATAAATCTACTTGTGAGGAGTTCTATGTCATCATCACTCGATCTTTCGCTCGAGTGGTCTTCTATTATTGGAAGTGTCAAATCCTTCTTGTTCTTTAAAAAGTTATTCTCATATTCATCAAGTTCATCATGTGCCTTGCATGTCATTTCATAGGTCATCAAAGACCCAATTGTTAGCATAAAATCTGTAATTATGCTATCTGTAATGCGGAAAAACTTTTATGCCAAGATTGAAATCAAATAAATTAGATTTGACAATATTACAATACGTACTTTTCTTGTTGTTTAGAAGAATAAACCTTATCTTCGGATCTGAAATATCAATATGCAAGGAGAACTAGATCCTTCTCTTCTCTTTCTATCTTTTCATAGGACTACCTAGATTGATGGATTAGGAGATTATGGGAGAGGGAGATTAAGAGAAAAACCTTAATCTCTCAATTACTGAGATGCTACTCAAATGCACTCTGATGCACACTTAGCCCCTAGAGGTACTACTCAGATGCACTTTGATGCATTAGCGAGGGTCTAGGATAAGTTATTAGGAGAGTTCATCCCAAAGGTTATCTCCTAAGGAATCCTATTTTAACATGGACTTCTTTTCTATTAGCCAATAACCATAATCAGAATCCAATCATATCTATAATATATCTTACCTAATTAAATAGGGCCACATAATCTAACATTCTCCCACTTGGCCCAATAATTGGTAAGATACAAAAAGACTTAAAATCAAAAATAAATAAATAAAATATATTTAAAAATAATTTTACTCAATTGGATTTTGAAATTTTAGAAAAACTATATACACGTGTGTGAATTTTAGAAAATAGGCCAATAAGTCCAATAATAATAATACATTAAGTCTGACTAACAATATGAGTCATAGCGGTTGTATGCCATCAGTGTCACACTTCCTTCTATGTACCACAATACCGTTAGCCTTTCCTAATGCAGTCCAAAATGATCCCTATAATTTATCTTGTCAAGATAATCATGTCATCACATTTAACCATAATATGTACATACATAATTGTGAACAGGATAATAGAAACAAATAACTTTAAGTACATAAGCAAGAATGTCAATTATAGTATCCACTCAAACATGCATCACCATATCCTTCATAGGTTACTCACAAACCCAATCATAAGAATATGTTCTTTCAAAATACTTTAGACTGTAAGTCCTAAGTGAATGGATCAACAATCAATACAGTGAAACTCAATTAATTAATTGACATTATATGTTTCTGGACTCATCCTCTCTAACCATCAAGTACTTTATACCATAATGCATATAGATGCAATAGTACTTGTCATTCTTAGAGAAGAAAACTACTGCAATGTCATAAAATATCTTCAACGACTTGGTAATTAAGTATAACTACACCAAGTCCTGAGAAAAAATTTTGCAGTCAAAAATTTGATTAGTGGCCTCAAAGCATGCCACAAAATCAACTTCTATTATTAATAATAATAAATTTCCCCTCTAATTGACATATATATTAACCGTAAGGTGGACTTACTATTATCGAGGTAATTTATATAATCACCATCTGAAAAATACCATTATTTCAAGCTGATATAATTTCATACATATGAGCATATAATCATTTATCCCTTCCGGATATCTTATTACTTTCTCTATAGTCCTTTAATATTTTTACTTCTGGGTAACTCCAATATATACTCAACATTTTAACTGTAAAAACTGATATCTTTTCTAACACAGGCCTGAGCATAGACTTCCAACTGTGCATATATAAAGAATATCTTCTTTCTTTGATTCTTTTCAAGTCATTTTAAAGTATTTAATATTGACTAAAACTTTACTTTTATAATTAACTAAATAAAGTTGTATATTAAAATCTTTTCAAGACTCGGTTGATATATCCTTTCTAAGACAATCTTCATAATCATTGAGGTCTATTCTTGAATTACTCAATGTTAATAATATAAGATGTCTTATTCATATCAACCATCTTAAAACTTTTAGTAATAAATTTCTTGATTTAGTTTAATAAATCAAGATCACTATTGGTAAGGCAAAATATTATCCATATATAAGATCAATATAATAAACTTGCTCCCATTGATATAAATACTGGTTAATAGTATTTACCTTAAATATGAAATAATGATATAAAAAACCTTTATATATCATTATCTTGGAGCTTGTTTAAGGTCATAAATAGATTCCTAAATTTACATACCAAACCTTATGTTTTTATCATTTTCTTTGTAAATCATTTAGAGTAACCCATATAAAGCTAGATCTCTTAAAAATATTTTCATATCAATATGATATAACTCAAACTCATAATGAATCACTAATGTGATGATGATTTTTAACGAGTTCATTAAAAATCTCGTTATGATCGATACATTCTTTATGAGTAAAACTTTTAACCACAAGTCTGACTATTATATCGTTCGACATTGTCCTTTGAGTCATATTTATATAATATACTCTTTTACAATTCTTGGATAATTTGATAAATTTATCAGACACTATTTTGGTTATTAATTTTAACTCTTCTTTTATTACATCATATTACTTTTCATAATCATTATTTTTCATGACCCATGACAAAAATAAGGGATCCATTCTGATTCCTATATCATAATATAATTCTTGTAGATATACAACATAATAACCATAAATGACATGATTCCTTCCCCTTTGAGATATTCTTAAAGTTGTCAATTATGGTTGTTCTACAAGACCATTAATAATGATATCAATATAATGTGGGAGTTTAGTAATATTATTTTGTTATTTACTTTTATCAAATCATTTAATGATTTAAGTAACAACAATCTCTCAAATAATAAAGGAGTATTAACTTGTATCTCTTTTATATCAAAATTAAATTTCTAGAATTTCACTCCCATTGATTTACTATTTTATAGGAATCTTACATTACTAGATTTAATTGTCCTCGTAATATGATTAGAGTAATAAGATATGTACCCCTTTAAACTTTTCTAAATAGATAATAAAATATTTAAAAATAATTATTAAATCTAATTTTCTTTTATGTGAGTTAAAGATCCTTATCTCCATAGGAGAATCTCAAATATATAAATATCTTAAGTCAGGTTTCCTATCATTTCATAACTTAAAAGAAGTCATGTAATTTACTTACTAGGAACACCATTCAAGATATACATAGTTGTCCTTGGAGCTTCTTCTCACATTGATTTGGGTACAAAAGAATAACTTATCATTGCTCTTAATTATATCTATAAGGTATGATGATATCTTTCAGCAATTATATTCTGCTATAACACATCTAGTAAATCATATACCTTATTTTTCTAAGAATCTAACAAAAGAATTATAATTGGGTTCATCATAAATACCATAAAATTTATCACCCTTGTCAGATATGATGATCTTGACTTTTCTATCTAAGTGTCATATCCTTTCTGTTCTTTAGAAGGGTGTCCTCATGCTCTTAGTAACCTAATTAATTCTTCAAGAGGAAAGTTGTTTAAATCTTTGGCCTCTTGGTTGACCGTGACTTTAGGGTCCCAACTCTTTAGAAGGGATCTTAAAATTTTATTGACGAGCTCGAAATCTGAAAAACTTTTACCGTGTCCTTTCAGACCATTGACAACATCCGTAAAACGGGTGTACATATCTCCTATAGTCTCACTCGGTTTCATTCAAAATAGTTTATAAGAATATACCAAAATATTGATTTTTGACTCTTTCACTCTACTCGTGCCTTCGTGAGTCACTTCGAGTGTGTGCCAAATATCAAAAGTAATTTCACAAATCAAAATATGATTGAACTTATTCTTATCTAGTGCACAAAATAAGGCATTAATAGCCTTTACATTTAGAGCGAAAGTCTTCTTCTCCAATTCATTCCAATCGATCATTGGAAGAGAAGACTTTTAAAATCCATTTTCTATAATAATTCAAAGCTCAAAATCCATGGAAATAAGGAAGATCCTCATTCGAGTCTTCCAATAGGTGTAATCCGTCTCATTAAACATAGACGGACGTGTAATAAAGTGACCCTCTTGGTTTCCTGCAAATGTCATCGTTCTTGGGTTTTAATCCAACTAAGAGTGAACCTTGCTTTGATACCAATTGTTAGGATCAAGAGCGCACTAAGAGGGGGGGTGAATTAGTACAGTAGAAAACTTTTATGATTTAAAAGACCTATTATGATTAAGGCCGATTTAACATGTGGTTTCAACTCAATCATTTTGGATTAACATTGAACTTGAAACCTTTTGGGAAATACTAAGAGAAGACTAAGGTGATTTGAAGCAATGCAAATCACACAACTGAAAAACATCGATTTCGTAAATCTTTCGTACAAGTAAACTAGATTTCGGATAATGTTTACGTCAAAATGTAAGTAGACGTAGTTAAACACGGTAAGGAGAGGAAGCAGTTTGCTTATAAAGGAAAGATGCTCAAAGTAAATGCAAACCGAGATTTTAGAGTGGTTCGGTTAACGTGACCTACATCCACTATTGACTTCCTCCTCCGACGAGGTCACCGACATCCACTAGAGGCCTTCCTTTAATAGGCGAAGGCCAACCATCCTTTTACAGCTTTTCTCCTTTTAACGGGCTTAGGAGACAACCCTTACAAGTTTTCACTCCTCTCTTGAATGATCTCTACACTTAGAAAGGAAGGAGGAGAACTCTAATTTTTACAACACTTTAAGGCCTCAAAGACTCAAGAATATTTCAAGATTTCGGTGCCCTTTCATGCAGGAAAGGGTGGGGTATTTATAGACCCCAATGAGTTCAAAAATGGAGCCTAAAAGTGTCCATTCTCGGATTTTCGGGGTCTTGGCAGTACCACCACCATAATTGGGTGGTACTACTGTCTATCATCTGTCATTGAATAGTACTACCGCTTAGTCTGGGTGATACTACTGCTTGACAGAGCTAGGAGACTGAGCTTTGATAGTACCACCGCTTGACAAGGGCGGTACTACCGCCCAAAATCATTGGAAGGCCGAGTCTCCTGGGCGGTGCCACCACTGGCCAAGAATTCTGAGTCCGAATGGGATATTCCATTTGGCCCAATTTGGGTCTGTTAAGGGCCTAGTTGACCCCTAATTAAGTTAGTGAGATTACCTTCCAATCTTAACTTAATCTATACTCTAACTACAATAATTACGACTTGATTACTGCAATTCATGTTCTGGTGCATCAATCGCTCTTCCGATGAGCTTCCAGTAAACTTTCGACGAACATCCGACGAACCCTCAGTGATGCTCCGGTGGACTCCCGACAAGCTCCAGGACTTCGCAATGATCTTCTTGGCAAGTTCCGATGGGCTTCATTAGCAAGCTCCTAGAATTCTCGAATAGTTCTCGCAGAACTTTCGACGAACGTATGGACTTCCAACGAACTCTCGAACTCCCAACATGATCTTGGTCTTGACTCCGGCTCAACACCTACTATATGTCTTACTACCATCGTAGTTAATCCTGTACACTTTTCTCAACATATAGATTAGATCAACAAATGACAATTGACTTCATCATCAAAATCTAAGATTCAACACTTTTGTGACTCACGGGAGCGATCGTTGAATAGTCAAGTTGAGGCTGCGACGATGGCAACATGTGGTTGCAGCAGCGGAGGCAGAGCAAGGGAGAGGCAGCATTGAAGTGGCCGGGGTTGAGGTTGCAGTGGAGAATAGGAATTGATGGTGACATTGCGGTGAACAAGGGCAATCAGTGATTTGCCCTATTTCTGTCACTAGAGCAAGGGGGAGGCTGCGAGGATCACAGTTGGGTGGCAAGCGACGTCGTCATTGGCTGGGTAGTAGCAGTGACGATGGTTGCAGCCGACGTTTGTAGCAGCAAGGGGACCCGCTACTATGGTGGCAAGGGAACCCATGACTATGACGGTGATGATTGCCTTGTTTCGGTCTTCAACAATGCAGAGCAAGGGGGTGCAGTGGCTAGGAGGCAAGCAGCAGTCATCGCACGGTGGCTGGTAGTGGTGTTGGGTCAGTTGGAAGGTGACGGCGCTCGAGGGGAAGATAAGTGGTGGTGGCACGGTTGGAAACAAGGGAAGCAGAGGTGAGTTGCCCGTGATTGCTCTGTTTCGATCACCAAAGATGCAGAGCAAGGGGGAGCAGCGGCTGGGAGGCGAGCGACGATAATCGCACGATGGTTGGCAATGGTGGTGGGTCGGTTGGGAGGCAACGATGCTCGAGGGGAAGAGAAGTGTTGGTGGCGCAACTGGAAACAAGGACAACAGTGGTGAGTTGCCCTATTTCAGTTGTCGTGAGGAGGGAGGCAACCGGCAGCTGCGGCTACAACCCAGGGGGGGCATGGTGGCAGGGCAGTTAGGGCAGCGTCACCGATAGTATCAACAGCGACGATGGGAAGGAGGCAATGAGGGTCGCGGTAGGGTGTGGCCTGCTAGGGAGTAGGGGCGGCGATGGGGAAGAAGAGAAGTAGGGGACCCTTCATGGTGGCCATCGGATTAACCCCTTTTTTTTTTTAGGATGAAGATAACTGCAGCGAGAACACCGAGGATCGTTGATTCTGATACCAAATGGTAGGACCCTAAGGTTTATCGTAATGGAAATAAGAAAAAATAGGATGATCATTTCGAGGGGATCGGCCTCCTTGATTACTTCGAGGGGATCAGCCTCCTAGGGTTTGTCAAAAGACTGAATAGTATTTTTTTCCTAGATAACCGAAAAGAAACAATTACATCCCAATCCCTATTTATAGAGTTTCGACTTTAACAAACTTAATAAATATACAGAAAATAAAAGGAATGCATACAAAATAAAAAGAAAATAAAAAAGATCCTACCATCTTCCTAAAATAAATAGTTTCTAAAATATATTAGAATATATAACCCAAATTAGTAGATAGAGATGTTCAAATAAGTTTGAATCAAACCTGAACTAAATTGAACCGAAATTCAATTCATTTAGCTAAAGTAAGATAATTAGAACTAAAATCGATTTAAAGCTACCCAACTGAATCAATTCAAAATTGATTAATTTTGTTCGGTTAACTAGTTAATTAATTTATATTTCTAAATAATTTAATATATATATATATAATAAACTGGTTGAATTTGATTGAACTGAATTAGAATCAATTGGATGATACGATAAGATCTATAAAATTGAGCTTACATTATTATAAAATTATACCTTTAGGGCAATTTAATTAATCAATTCAAATCGGTTAGAGGCTCAGGACAGTAAATTCAATCAAATTGATATTATTTAAATTAAAATCAGTTCAATTCAATTTGAATTAGTTAACTGAACCATATTCGTTTATAAGTCATTGATGGACTAATTCAGATCAAATCAGTTTTAAACTATTTCGATTCAAGTTTGACTTTAATTTGATTCATTTTTCAGCTTGATTTGAGCACCCCTATTAATAGGGTCTAGATTATAACTATACTGACCTAAGAACTGGAGTTTTAATAAATTTTTTTGCATATCTTTTAAAATTGATACAATCATTACCGTTTAAAAATAAAAATATTCATGAATTATTTTAATCTTTTCAAATATAATATTAAATAAATATTTTTATATGAATCAAATAATATAAATAAATAAATATTTATAGTATAACAAACAATTGTTTAAATGATATGCTTTTCCAAATCACCAATATTCAAATTTTTTTAATAATTTTTAATGATAAAATGACTTCTAAATCATACGAATCATATGTGTTTATAAATCTTAAATATATACAATAATATTTTCAAAAATAGTCCTTGTTATACTTATCTTAATTACATATCCTCGATATCACATATTTTGATTTTTTATTTTTAATATAAATTTTTTTTAATACATAAATATCTAATTAATTAAGAAAATTAAAATTAATCAATCTATAATCTAATACATAAATCTAATTATTAAGAATATAAGAGATATTAAACCATACCTAATTTAATTTTTTAGACTTGATTTTAATCCATTTGATATTAAAATGTGTCCTGAATACTTTTCCTCTTTATTTTTCTTTTTTTCTTTTTCTCTCTTTCTTCTCTGCTAACGGCAGATCCTTCTCCCCTTTCTTCTTCTTTTCCCTTCTCCCTCTCAGAGGCGATGGGTCAAAATCCTTAATTTTTAAATATTTTATAATTTAATTCATTTAATTTCTGTTTTAAGATCCAGGTCCTTAGTTAACGTTTGGCGTACGTATTATGAGACAGTCAAATGGAAGAAAAGGAAGCACAGAAGAATAATAAACAGGAAGGAATAACAGCTTCTGTTCAATCCATGATTGAGGAGCTTGAGACAAAAAAAAAATGAAGAAGGGGTGAGAGCACCAGTAAGAGGCTCGGAAGTGAGTTAACTCAAATGAAGACCTTCCTGGTGAATGCTGGTAAAGAACTAGAGTGAGAGGAGAACAAGATAAAAACAAACTGAACAATTCTGTAGCGAAATAATAAGAGTAATTGGTGAGGACAAGGCTGAAGCAGAAGAACTAAGGGGAGAGAAATTATAATCACCTATAACTTTTTTTATATAAATTAATTATCATAAATAATATATTATTTATTTAAATCATTAATTTTTATGTTTGTGTAGTATAATCAAGGAAATGATTCAAATTTATTTTCTTAATTATATGGATAAATTAAAAATTATACTAATCAAATTAAATTATTAATTAATTTATTTTCTAGTGAGTAATGTTATTTTAAAAATTAAATAATTTATTTTTTTATGTTTGAACTGTAAAATAAATATTATAATTTTATTATTATGTGTGAAAGTAAAATAAAAATAAAAATTAAATTATTATTTATCTTTCGAAGATATTTCAATTTGTTAGAGGCTCTCCACTCAGCTTGCAAGTGGAATAAATGAAGAAATGATTTCTTAAAAGACATGCGATTTTTTTTACTATTCATGTTTTACAATATTTGATATTATAATTATTAAAATTTTATGATTCATAATAATATTTTAATTTTAAATATTTATAATTAATAAATAATGATAATTGATTTGTTATGTTAATTTGACTTATAATAGTATCTTAGGTTTAAATAAATTTCAAGATTGATTTAATTATTATTTTTTTATTTTTAGATTAACATAATTATTCTAATTCATTAATTAGATATAATTATGTTTCAAGAATTACATATAAATTTTTATAATTTAATTAGTTTTAAATTTAAGATAATAAATCTAAATTATTTAGTTCATAGATTTGAGTTACTCTTTAATAATTAAAAATATTAAATTTAATTTAATAAGATGGATCAAATTTGGGGTTTGACATGAATTAAGTTGATTGACCAAATCAACCCATGTGGCTAGATATGACCTAGCATATGTTAGGATCGAGTCGGCACTAAGGGTGAATTAGTGCAGCGGATAAAAACGTTAGTTTGAAAAATCTTCGTACAATAAAAACCGATCTCGGAAGATAACTTGAAATTGAATGCTTGTTCATAAGCATAGTGAAAGCAAAGTAAGGAGGAAGTGAAGCAATCCCAAAGTAAGTAACTAACAATAATAGAAATGCACACCGATTTATAGTGGTTCGATCGTCGTGACCTACATCTACTCTCGATTCCTCTTTACTCGAGGTCATCGGCTCCTACTACCGATCTTCTTTCAATAGACGAAGATCAACTGCCTTTTTACACTTGATTCTCCTTTCAATGGGCTCAGGAGAAAATATTTACACCCCCACTTACTCCTCTCTTAAACCACACTAATACTCATAGCTTGAGAGGAGTTCTCACAAGATTACAAGAGCATTCTTCTACTTTTTGTTCTCAATTCTTATGTTTTCTAACCAAGGATGAGAGAGGTATTTATAGGCCTCAAGTGGATTCAAACTTGGAGTCTAAAAGTGTCTCATCCTCGGTCTTCGGGATATTGGTAGTACCATCACTTGTCTTGGGCAGTACCACCGCTGCAACACTGACACTAGGCAGTACCACCGCAAGGGAGACTGTGTCTGGGTGATATCATTGCCTAGACTAGCGGTACTATCGCCTGACATAATCTCAGAGATTGTACCATTGATGGTTCCATCTTTTTGGGTCACTATTTGGGCTTTTCACTTGGCCTAACACAGCCCAACCTTGGGCACAATTGGCCCCTAATTGAGTTGGCTCAATTACACCTAAAATTTACTTCGATATAGATAATTATTACAATGCTAATTAAATATTGTCCGACATGTCATTGGTTTATTGATGTCTCATCCGATTCTTCAGCGCATCGTCCTCTCTTGCGGCCTATTGCCCAATCGGCCAGTTGACCTCCGCAACTCCGATTTCCTTGACGCAATTTTCACTCTTCTTGGTCCGATGCCCGATCTCATGGTCCGAGGCCTTTTGTCGATATATCGATTGATCCTCCAACTCGACATCCAATCTTCTAACATGTTCCACTCCGATCCAACATAATTATTCCTACTTTAATTGTCTCTCCCTGATCGAAGCTTTCTATGTAACTCAAAACACATATTAGATCATAAACACATCAATTGGTTTCAACATCAAAATCTAAGATTCAATAGTACATGTGGTTAAGCATAACCTAGCTTATGTTGTCAAGTATGATTCAACTTATATGTTAGGAATGATCCAGCCTATGTGACCAAGTATAGTCCAACCTAATTCATTAGTAAGACTTAGCCAAACTCATGAGCAACTATAATCAAATTAAATAGTTAAGTTAGGAATTAATTTTTTTGTTACTTGCCAATGTACTTTAGGAAATCTTAATCTATTTCATTGTTTGCTATTACGAATTAGGAAATAACTATTAATTATTCCAAATATGATGATATCATATTTGTTAATATATTAAATAGAAATAATTTATATTAAATAAATATAAAAATTAAAATAAATTTTCTTTAATGGAGGCTCATCTCCTCCTATTTAAGGTGAGGGATTTCTCTCCTTCGTTCCTCGAGCCCAATAGTCGGAGGAACGAGAAGTTACACCCTGTTGACGAGAGGTAGGTTTCCCTACCTTTCTTAAAAATAAAAGTTGTAGTTTTTATTCCTATTCTTTAAATTTTGAAAGTTTTATATTTTAAAAAATATTTATCAATTTTTTAAATATCAAATTTTTTATTATTATATTAAAATCTATTAGTTGAAGTTTTTATAATGTTCTTTGACCCATACTTAAGGTTTTTATTTTTAGATTTAAACATGTTAAAAATTTACATGTTTGATGTATTAATATATGATATTTCCTAATATTACGACTTATCTTTAATCTTATTTGGATTAAAATTTTTGTTAGATTAAAATATATTATCTAAAATTTTTGATATTCTAAAAGATTTAAAATTTATTTGACTAGAATACGTTGAAATTATATATGTATTGAAAGTATGATTGTTAGTGAATATAGAAGGTTATTTCCTTGTATTAAAACTTATCTCCTAATCTTATCTTTTAACGTGTTATTATGTTTTTTTTTTGTTTATATAATTGTCAGTAAATATATGTTGCGATATAAAATTAGATATGAATTGGATTAAAATCGCTCACAGGCCAAGCCCAACCCATAGGTTAGGCCACAACCCATTGGCCAGGCCCAATTAACAAATTAGGCCTAGCCCGTATGTTAGGCCCAACCCACGGGTCAAGCTTTGGCTCGTAGGCTAACCCAGCTCAACTATCATAGGCGATCACATGTGACGCACATGACCAGTCATGGGTTAGCCTAACCATCATGGGTGATCACATGCGATGCATATGACCAGTCCATGGGCCAAGGTTAGGCCAGCCTAGTGTGATGTATATCCAATCATGTGTAATGTGTATGACTAGTATATGGGCTAGCCCAACCTAGCCCAATATTATTCTTGGATTTGAGCTCAAATATTGATTGAACTAAACTAGGCTTGATTAGTCTAGATCGATTCAGGATGATTCTGAATTGATTGACTTATTAAAATCAATTTAACCTAAATTAAACCTAATCTAGTCCAAATTATGCTAGTCTAGGATGGTTCCAGACTAGTTAAATGAGGATTAGAGATCGGTTCAGTTAGGTTCTAGGAAATCGAGTTCAATTGGGTCGATTGAAATATGGTTCAAGTCAATTGAGGGCTAATTTATATTATTTGATATTAATGATATTTGAAAGTGTTAGGAACGAGTCAGCACTAAGAGGGGAGGTGGGGGGGGGGCGAAATAGTGCAGTAGTAAAAAACGTCGGTTTAAGAAAAACTCTTTCGGACGATAAAATCGATTTCTGAAATAATTAACTTTAAAAGCAATAAGGAGGCAGCTTGCGGTTAAAGTAAAGTGCTTAAAGGAAATGCAAACTAGATTTTTATAGTGGTTCGGTCGTCGTGATCTACATCTACTTCATTGATTCCTCTTCCATCGAGACCACCAACATCCACTATCGATCTTCCTTTAATATGTGAAGATCAACCTCCTTCTTACACCCTTCTTCTCCTTTTGATAGGTTTAGGAGACAACCTTTACAAGCACTCACTCCTCTCAAAACATAATTCTAAAGTTAGATCTAGAGGAGGGGAATTCTCAAATGATTGCAATAGTGTTTTCTCATTTTAAAACTCTCTGTACTTGTGTGTTTTAACCAGGGATGAGAGGGGTATTTATATGTCTTAAGTTGATTGAAATTTGGAGCCTAAAAATATCTCATCCTGGGTTTCCTAGGTACAGGTGGTACCACCGCCAGTGCTGGGCGGTACCACCGCTAGTGTCAGTCTGACATTGACACTACACTAGGCAGTACCACTGCCCAGTCTGACGATACCACTGCTTGACACCTGACACTAGGTGGTACCACTGCCTGACAGCCTCTCGGAGACTGTGTCTGGGCGATACCACGGCCTGACATAGTCTTGGAGATTGTGTCATGTCGGTGCCACCTCTTGGGTCACTTTTTGGGCCTTTTCACTTGGCCTAATACAATCCTTACATGGGCCCAATTGGCCCATAATTGGGTTGGCCCAATTACAATCACAATTATGTCTAACTATAAATTCTAAGGTATATACTAAGCTAAATAAGTCCGATGAGTCAAGGTTTCTTCTGGCGAGCTTCCGACGATCTTTCGGCGAACTTCCTACGATCTCTCGGCAATGTTCCAGCGGACTCCCGGCAAGCTCCTGGATTTCACGATGATCTTCTTGGTGAGATCCAACGAGCTTCTTGGGCAAGCTCCTGGACTTCTCAATTGGTTTTGACAGAACTTCCGACGAACATTTGGACTTTCGACGAACTCTTGAACTCCCAACGAAATCTCGTTCTCGACTCCGAGACTTCATTTTTGCTTTATGTCTTACTATCGTAGTTAATCCTGCACATATAAAACACACTTTGATCTAGACAATTATTACTAAGCATGAATCATGTTGTCCGATATATCATTGGTCCATCGACACTTCGTCCAATTCTTTGGTGCATCGTCCTCTCTTGCGGCCTATTGCCCAATCGGCCAGTTGACCTATGTAACTCCGATATCCTTAGTGTAATATATGCTCTTCTTAGCCCGATGCCCAAAACCATGGCCCGAAGCCTTCTGCCGATACGTCGACCGATCCTCCGGTGCAACATCTAATCTTCTGACATATTTTTCTCTGGCCCAACATGATTCTTGCTACTTTAATTGTCTCTCCCTGATCGAATCTTCCTGCGTCACTCAAAACGCAGATTAAATCATAAACACTATCAATTGGTTTCATCATCAAAATCTGAGATTCAACAATCTCCCCCTTTTTGACGATGACAACCAATTGTTGAATCTCGGATTTTGATGATGAAGTCAATTATCATTTGTTATCTAATCCATATGTTGAGATAAGTGTGCAGGATTAACTATGATGAAAGTAAGACATACAACAGGAGTTACGCCGGAGTCAAGACTATGATCACGTTGGGAGTTCGACGAAAGTCTGGATGATCATCGAAGGTTTTGCAGGAACAAATCCGAGAAGTCCAGGAGCTTGCCAAAAGAAGCTCGTCGAAACTTGCCAAGTGGATCGTCGTAAGTCCAGGAGTTTGTCGGAAGTCTGTCAGAGCATCGCTGAAGGTTCATCGGATGTTCGTCGGAAGTTCACCGGAAGAAATGTTTGACGCACCGGAGTAAGTTGTAGTAAATGTCTTAAGAAATATCGTAGTTAGCATGTAGATTAAATTAGAAATGGGAGGTGATCCCATTAACTTAATCTGGGGGCAATTGGGCCCTTGATAGACCCAAATTGGGCCGAATGGATCAACCCATTCGGACCAGAATTCCTGCTAGGCGGTGGCACCACCAGAGTCTATTGAATCTCGAATTTTGATGATGACGTCAATTGTCATTTGTTATCTAATCCATATGTTGAGTTAGTGTGCAGGATTAACTAAGATGAAAGTAAGACATGCAGCAGGAGTTGCGCCAGAGTCAAGACTATGATCATATTGGGAGTTCGAGAGCTCGACAGAAGTCTGGATGGTCGTCGGAGGTTCTACGGGAACAAATCCGAGAAGTCTAGGAGGGCGCTTGCCAAAGAAGCTCGTCAGAACTTGACAAGTGGATCGTCGCAAGTCCAGGAGTTTGCCGGAAGTCCGTAGGAGCATCACTGAGGGTTCCTCGGATGATCGACGGAAGCTCGTCGGAAGCTCGTCGGAAGAAGCGATTGACGCAACGGAGCAAGTTACAGTAAATGTCTTAAGAAATTCATAGTTAGCACGATGATTAAGTTATAAATGGGAGGTGATCCTATTAACTTAATCTTGGGGCAATTGGGCCCTTGACAGACCCAAATTGGGCCGAATGGATCAGCCCATTCGGACCCAAATTACTTGGCTAGAGGTGGCACCGTCTAGGTCGGCGGTGGCACCGCCCAGGGCTCAGTCTTCGAGCTCTGGCTGGGCGGTGCAACTGCCTCTAACAGAGGTGCAACCGCCTGAGCTTGGTCTCCGAGCTCTGGCAGGAGGTGCAACCGCCCCTGACAAGCGGTGGCACCACCTAGAGGCTCAGTCTCCGAGCTCTGCCAAGCGATGCAACCGCTAGACCCCGGAATTCCAAGAGATGACAGTTTTGAGCTCGAAATTCAAACTAGTTTGGGGCCTATAAATACCCCACTCTTTCAGCATTGAAAGTGCAACCAAAAACCACTGAAATCCTGTTCTTACTTTATGATTTTTAGAGCTCAAAAGTGTTGTATGAGTTAAAAGTTCTCCTTCCTCTTTTCTTCCAAGTTTTGATCTATCAAGAGAGGAAAGAAAATTCTGTAAGTATTTTCTCCTAAGCCCGTCAAAAGGAGTGAAACTATAAAAAGGTGGTTGGCCTTCACCTATTGAAGGAAGGCCTCTATTGGACGTCGATGACCTCATCGGTGGAGGAAGCCAAAAGTGGATGTAGGTCAAGATTGACCGAACCACTCTAAATCTCGGTTTGCATTTACTTTAAGCATATTATCTTTACTATAAACCTCCTCAATAGCTTACTTCATTCTGCGCATTTACGATCATGTTTCAAAGTTCAGTATTTTCCGAATCGACGTTTAGACGTAAATCAGTTTTATCGTACGAACATCATATTTTAGTTTACGCTTATATTCTAAGTTCTATCATAACTGCAAATTGCCTTCATAGACTTGCTTTAACTACATCTTGCTTGATCACAAGTTAAAGTGATTTACAAATCGATTTTTCTACCAAAATCGCTCTTATCATACGAACGCAATTTTAATCGTCGAAAGTTTTCCGCTGCACTAATTCACACCCCCCCCCCCTCTTAGTGCTTTTGATCCTAACAATTGGTATCAAAGCGGGGTTAACTCTCAAACAAATTAAAACCCAAGAGAGATGGTATACGCCGGAAACCAAGAGGGCCATTCTATTACACATCCACCCATATTCAATGGGCCATTCCTTATTTCAATGGATTTTGAACTTTGGAATCTTGTCGAAAATGGATTTTCAAAGTCTTCTCTTCCGGTGATCAATTGGAATGAATTGGAGAAGAAGACTTTCACTCTTAATGCAAAGGCTATGAATGCCTTATTTTGTGCACTTGATAAAAATGAGTTTAATCGTGTTTCGATTTGTGAATCCGCGTTTGATATTTGACATACACTCAAATTGACTCACGAAGGCACAAGTAGAGTGAAAGAGTCAAAAATCAATCTTTTGATACACTCTTTCGAACTTTTCCGCTAGCGAGACTATTGGCGATATGTACACTCATTTCAGGATGTCGTCAATGGTCTAAAAGGACTCGGCAAAAGTTTTTCGGATTTTGAGCTCGTGAATAAGATTCTAAGATTCATTCCTAAGGGTTGGAACCCTAAAGTCACTGCTATTCAAGAGGCTAAAGATTTAAACAACTTTCCTCTGGAAGAACTAATCGGGTCATTAATGACCTATGAAATGACATGCAAGGCTCATGAAGAGCAAGAAGACATCCTTCTAAAGAACATGAAGGATATGACACTTAGAACTTTATATGACCACTTGAGAGAAAACTCAAGTGATGAGGACTGTGATGATGACTTGGCACTTCTAACAAGGAAATTCAAAAAATTCATTAAGAGAAACAAGTTTAAAAATGACACAAAAAATAAACTTAAACCCAAAAAGGACCAAGTTATTTGCTATGAGTGCAAAAAGCTGGGACACTACAAAAGTGATTGTCCCCAAGCCAAGAAAAGAACATCAAAGAAGAAGGTGCTCAAAGCAACGTGGGATGACTCGAGCGCGTCCGAAGAATAGGAGTCCAACACCGAGCAAGTTGCTCATTACGCTTTAATGGCCATCGGAGAGGAGGTAACAAATTTAATTGATGCAGATTTATCATTTGATGAGTTATTAAATGCCTTCCATGACTTATTTGATGAATGCAAGATTATTAGTAGAAAATACAAATTGCTAAAAATGGAGTATGATAGTCTTACTTGTAATTTCGATAAGTTAAAAACTGAATATCATGATAGTTTAGGTTTTTTATAAAATGCCATGATCTAGAAACTATCCAAAAGGAAAACTTGCTACTTAAGGACACCTTGAAGAAATTCGAGGTTGGTAGCAAGTCTTTGAACATGATCCTTACAAACAAAGGTCACGTTTCCAAAAGAAGTGGAATCGAATTTGTGAGAAATCCTCACAAAAATCCAACCACCTTCATAAAAGGCCCCATCCTACATGTTCGACACCAAAGCAAATGCAACTTTTGTTGCAAACATTGACACAAAATGCATTATTATCCATTCAAGAAAATTAGTCCGAACTGTTGAATCTCGGATTTTGATGAAACAATCAATTGATGAGTTAATTGATCTAATCCATATTATTGAGTTAAGTGTGCAGGATTAACTATGATAACTAGAAAACACAAAGCAAGGATACCGGAGTCAAGTTCGATGGACGTTTAAGAGTCCGAAGAATTGTCGGAGATGCTGCCGGAACCAATCGAGAAGAAATCGGGAACCTGTCGGAATTTTTGGAAGTTCGCCGAAGAGATCGTCGGAGGTTCACGAAGATCACCGAGAAGGCTCGGCTACTCATTAAAGTCATCACAAGTTCGGGAGCTTGCTGGGAGCCCGTCGGAAGAAGTTCGTCGGAAAGCTCGCCGGAACAAGACTCGACGTTCGCAGTTGAAAAATTGCTTAGGATGTGTTTTTGTTAGGTAGTTAACATGTAATTAGGATTATGATTAAGAGATAATCCTATATCCCGGTTAGGGGCCAATTGGGTCCAAAATTAGACTTGGTTTGGGCTAAGTTTGAAGCCCAACCAGTCAACCGAAAAGTCTGGCGGTAGCACCGCCAGACTGGGCGGTTGCACCGCCCAATGCCCGAGAGCCAGGCGGTGGCACCACCTAGCACTGTCAGCGCCTGACACTGACAGGTGGTGGCACCGCCACTGACAGGCGGTGGCACCGCCAGCATCGGGAACTCCACGAGAATTCAAATTTGGAGCCCAAATTTGAATCCTCTTGAGGCCTATAAATACCCCTCAAATCTTAGCTGAGATTACAACTTTTTTAGCAGCAAGTGTTTGAGAGAAAGGCCTTATAAAAGTCCTTGCTATTCTTGTTTTCAATTTGCTAGTGTTCACCTCTTTTTTTCTTGCTGAAAATCTGTAAGAGAGTGAACCGCTTGTAAAAGAGTTGTAAGAGGGGTATTCACCCTTCCCTTTCAAGAGATTTGCTAGTGGAAGGTGGGAGCCTTATCGAAGAGGGGCTTCGCAAGTGGATGTAGGTCACTTAACCGAACCACTTCAAAAATCGTGTAATCTCTGGTTTGCATTTCATTACTGCTATTTACATTACTGCAAACCTTCTTACTTGCTTTATTTCATCATTACCTTTGCTGCATAACTTTGCGAATACGCTTTCAAGTTAATCACTTCCGATTCCGATTTTTATCGTACGAAAGATTTGTTGAAACCAACGTTTTAATCCACACACTAATTCACCCCTTTCTTGTGCTGCTCCGATCCTAACACGAACAAATTAATTTGGGTTCCTAAAGGAACCATGATAAACTCTATGCAACATTACAAACAATGTAGATCAGTTTTTGAGGCACCCAAAAGTAAATGGGTACCTAAAAATTATCCTGTCTTGTAGAAACATAAACCATCCCAAGCTGGGAGCGAGAAATAATATCCTGCTCTTTGGATTCTCGATATTCATAACCCAAGATCTAAAAAGAACACGCGATACTCCCTAGCCTAAATAACAAAAAGAGGATTAGAAAATTAAAATTACAAGAGTAATACATATACAATCCTATTTAATCCCTCAGAATTGGAAACCCATGATTCTATCTTCACATATCCTCTGGATTTCTGAACCCATCAAATTGACTTGTTCGTTACTTTCAAATCCAACTATATCATGAACTTACGTCTTATAAGCAAAGTTTGTCATGGACTTGCAAAGATTACCAACTTGGATAATCTGGTATAAACATGCGTACAACATTTAAAGTAGAGTATGCATGTACTAGATCTATCTTGATCGTGCAAAATTTCTCATCTTAAAATGAAAATTCTTACACAATTACGTAAGTAAAGTTGACTGCTCCACAAATAAAAATTCTTCTCAAGTCAAAAACATTCAAATCAGACCACACAGCAGTCAAAACGAGTGCTCACTACCTGCAGGCGATGGCACCGCCGGCTGTCACGGGTTGCAAGCGGTTGCACCACCCCAGCCAACGGTGCAACTGCCTACAATCCTGCCCCCTTTTAAACCAAGCTAGGGCCGGCGGTGGAACTGACCCCAACTCACTTCCTTCCCCTCTTTACTCTTCCAAAGCTTCTCCACCTCCATTTCTCCCCTCTTAGCATCCCAAATACTCCTCATTTCGAAGCAAAAGATCAACAATCTCTCCTTCTCTTGAAGATCTCACTTAAGGTATTCTCTAAGAAGCCTCTAAATTCTGTTTTTGATTCATTTACTCTTGCTCATTACTATCCTCTTAAATAACAGTAGTTATGGGCTCTAGAAGATCCTCAAGGGACAAAGGGAAGAGGATATTAGTGGAAGACTTTGATCTTACCCTTTTCAATTTAAAATATCATGCTAAAAAATTTTCCTCTTTCGAATTTAGAAGTGTCAATAAGGGAAAACATGTAGATTTAGATGAACTAAGAGACTTAGAGACAATCCAATGGTTTGCAAACCTAGATCTACTCCCTATTTTACAAATTAGTGAACTCATCCATCCAAGACTTGTTAGACTGTTTTACAACAATCTACAAGTAGATGAAGAAAAAAGAATGTCTACCTATCTCTTAGGACAACACATCTCCATTACGGATAAATTCATATGCGACATGATAGGCATTCCCATAAAAAATATAGGACTTTATTTTAGAGGATCGTGGAACAATGAAACAGTTGGGACAACATATGTTGAAGCCTCAGGAACAATTTTCGGTAATCCCAACTTAGTGATAGTTCCCAAAAGCTGTGAACATCTACTACTACTAAACACTAAAGTACTTCATCATATCCTAACTAGCATCATTCTCCCTAAACAATACCATCATGATGAAGTAAGTAAAATAGAATTAAGAACCATGTATTGGATCATGAAAGGACATAACATCTATTTTAGATACCTTATCCAACAAAACATGATAGAACCATCTAAGAGAGACATGATGCTTCCATATGGTGGTATAATCACTAGAATACTTAAAGTCTATGATATTCCAATCCCACCTGACGAAAAAGTGATGAAAGTAGATAGGTTTAGCATAATAAACAAAAATCTACTTCACCGATTGAGATGTGTTTATAGAAACGGTAATTGGGTTAGAATGCTTAGAAGGACCGATCACCCTCAACCTGAACCAGAACCCAAAACACCAGTCTTTAGGGGTACTCAATCTCTTCCGATCTGTCCCTTTGAGGAAACACATCCATTTGAGCAAGCTCTTGCATCATCTATCGAAGACATTTGGATTCGGATGGACCGATTTGAACAAAGACAAAATCGGCTTAAACATTGACAAGATCAAATTCTATCTGAACTGTAGCAAATTCATCAACAATTTGACTCTTTATTTTGGCACTTTATTTTTCCACCTCCTAAATAAGCTTGTATATGTGGACACAATCACCTCTTGTTGTAACAATTACGTTGTTGTAAACTCTTTATGTTACTCACCTTGATCACAATGCCTTAATGACTACTAATCTTTGATATGGTTACTTGATGTATTAATTGGTGAGAATATGCAAGGTTACGTTGCTCAATCTCGTTACTCATTGTCGGATTTCATGTTGAAATTAAATGTTTCTATAATGCCTACTTTGAAAACCTTATGTCTTGGTTTCCATGATAAATGTGATTTGAGAAAGTAATATAGCCATAAAATTGATGTGTCATTTCCATGATGTTAATGTGACATAATATTACCATGTATTGCTATAATACTAAACATCAACTAGCTAATATTTTTACAAAACCTCTAAGTGAAGAATAATTTGATTTCATAAGAAGAGAATTAGGAATGTTGATATGTCCGAATGCATAAACTTGTTAAAATTATTATTCGAACTTTATTGATTGAATGATCAAATCACTTAATTGTCATTACATGCCTAAAATAACATGTTGGAAATTAATACAAAAATTTTCATAACAATGAGCATGTCTTCATGATTGTATAGTCTTGTATGATTGCATAAAAGTGTTAAATTAAATTTTCAGTTCCAATCGGATTTCATGAATATATTATTCTCTTTTGGACTTAATAAACATATGTCACATATAATTTGATTCACATCATTAATTTTTGACAAATAGAATCATCTAGCAAATGCATATCTTTTAAACTTATCACGTGAAAAATATTCTCTTTGAGAAATAGATTCGATTATTCCTTCTTATAAAAGGAAGATATTTTTATGTGCAAGGATTTAATTCACATAAATATCCTGATCCTTGTAAAGCATGCCTTAATATCCTATCGATTTGAACTACACAAATGGCTTTCCACCTTCATGCAAAAAGATAATAACAAATAAAAAGGAAGAAGTTTTCACTCTATAATCTTTATGTCATGTTTTTCTTGAGATATTTGTATAATTTATATCCAAATGACATGAACCTACTTATGGCATCGCACATATATTTAAAAGTTGTTTATATCATTCTCCTTTTTGTTGATGACAAAAGAGGAGAAATATATGAATTGATGCTATAAATGCCATATTATGTTGAAAAAAAGCATATATATGAATTGATGCTATGATTATGCCATGTTTGCATCATCAAAAATATATGAATTAATGATAACTATGATTGCCATATTAGCAATATGCCATGTTTGCATCATGTTATGATATCAAGAACTTACATCGTAGTCCTACGTGTTGATATCTTACCATGTGATGAAATGCTATGATTGCTAAAATACTTGAAATGTGTGCATCATGTTAAGATATCAAAATCTTACTTCGAAATTTTACATGTTGATATCTTACCATATGATGAATTTCTATCATTACCATCATTCACATTTGAAATTTGAAAATGGATGTCAAGCCTTGACATCATACATCATTTTCAGAGAGATACATCATGATGAGAATCATGATGGGAGTATTGATAAGGTTAAATGATTTTAACTTATCAATATGTCTCTTGAATTCAAAGGCTTTGAATTCAAGAATGACTTATCTCAATTATGGCACATAGATAGGGGGAGTTAAGGTTAACTCCGTTATCAGTTGATTGTCATCATAAAAAAGGGGGAGATTGTTGAATCTCGGATTTTGATAATGACGTCAATTGTCATTTGTTATCTAATCCATATGTTGAGATAAGTGTGCAGGATTAACTACGATGAAAGTAAGATATGTAGTAGGAGTTGCGCCGGAGTCAAGAATATGATCACGTTGGGAGTTCGAGAGCACGACGGAAGTCTAGACGGTCGTCGGAGGTTCTATGGGAACAAATCCAAGAAGTCCAGGAGCTTGCCAAAGAAGCTCGTTGGAACTTGCCAAGTGGATTGTCGTAAGTCCAGGAGTTTGCCGGAAGTCCGCATGAGCATCACCGAGGGTTCATCGAATAATCGACGGAAGCTCACCGGAAGCTCGCCGGAAGAAGCGATTGACGCATCGGAGCAAGTTGCAGTAAATGTCTTAAGAAATTCATAGTTAGCATGATGATTAAGTTAGAAATGGGAGGTGATCCCATTAACTTAATCTTGGGGCAATTGGGCCCTTGATAGACCCAAATTGGGCCGAATGGATTAGCCCATTCAGACCCAAATTACTTGGCCAGAGGTGGCACCGCCCAAGGCTCAGTCTCCAAGCTCTGGTTGGGCGGTACAACCGCCTCTGACAGAGGTGCAACCGCTTGAGCTCGGTCTCCGAGCTCTAGTTGGGCGGTGCAACCACCCCAGTCAAGCGGTGGCACCGCCTGAGCTCGGTCTCCGAGCTCTAGCAGGTGGTGTAACTACCCTTGACAAGCGGTGGCACCGCCCAGAGGCTCAGTCTCTGAGCTCTACCAAGCGGTGCAACCGCCCCAGTCAGGCAGTGCAACCGCCAAACCTCGGAATTTTGGGAGATGACAGTTTTGAGCTCGGAATTTAAATTGGTTTGGGGCCTATAAATACCCCACTCTTTTAGCAATGAAAGTGCAACCAAAAACTACCGAAATCCTTATCTTACTTTGTGATTTTTAGAGCTCAAAAGTGTTGTATGAGTTAAAAGTTCTCCTTCCTCTTTTCTTCCAAGTTTTGATCTGTCAAAAGAGGAAAGAAAATTCTGTAAGGGTTGTCTCCTAAGCCCGTCAAAAGGAGTGAAACTGTAAAAAAGTGGTTGGCCTTCGCCTATTGAAGGAAGGCCTCTTGTGGACGTCGGTGACCTCGTCGGTGGAGGAAGCCAAAAGTAGATGTAGGTCAAGATTGACCGAACCACTCTAAATCTCGGTTTGCATTTACTTTGAGCATCTTATCTTTACTGCAAACCTCCTCAATAGCTTACTTCCTTCTGCTCATTTACGAACGTGTTTCATAGTTAAGTATTTTCTGAATCGACGTTAAGACGAAAATCAGTTTTATCGTATGAACATCATATTTCAGTTTGCACTTATATTCTGATTTCTATCTTAACTGCAAACTGCCTTCCTTACTTTACTTCAAATACGTTTCCGTAAGCTTTTAAAGGTATTATCTGCACGAAACAACTTTTACGTAGGAATCATATTTCAATGTACGAACGCAGTTTTAATCGTCGAAAGTTTTCCGCTGCACTAATTCAACCACCCCCTCTTAGTGCTCTTGATCATAACATAATTGTCTCTCTCTGATCGAAGCTTCCTGCGTCACTCAAAACGCATATTAAATCATAAACACTATAAATTGGTTTCATCATCAAAATCCGAGATTCAACAATCTCCCCCTTTTTGATGATGACAACCAATTGATAACGGAGTTAACCTTAACTCCCCCTATCAATATGTTATATTGATAGAACTTTTGGATACAAAAGATCCAAGGAATATGTTGTCATAAACTTATGCATAACATCATCATACTTCTCCCCCTTTGTCATCAACAAAAAGGAGAAGTTCAATTAATAGGTGTTTGAGATATTACAGTTCAAATCATTGCATAATAAGCATTATCTTCAGTTTTATCATCATACAAGCTAGCAAAAATTTTGAGTTTTGTAAGTTTATAAATTTTGCTATATGTGCAAGTTTAGCATGTTTTGCCTCTTAAGATAGGTAAGATAGCACTATTGCTTCTCTTGAGATTAAAAGCTAGCAAGTATTGGTGATGTTCAAGATAGCAAGTTCTACATCATGCAAAGCTAGCAAATTTTTACATCATTTTTTAAAAAAATATAAGCTAGCTATTTGAGATGTTCAAAAAAGCAACTTTTGCTTCTTAAAATATGCAAGTTAGCAATCTTTGCTTCTCCTTTGAGATGTGCTAAGCTAGTAATATAGAAAGTTTTATATTAAGCAAGCTAACAAATTTTACATAATTTTAGAAAAAGCATAACTAGTTCTTTCTCCCCCTTTGTCATTGTTAAAAAGAAGGGAAGAAATATGATTTTGTAATTCTTTTCCCTTTATAATAATTTTCAAATCATGACAAAGGATAAATAACAAATATGAAAAATCAAGTCATAAATGTCAAAACAATTTTTCATCATGAATATTTCATCATTGCATGCATCATTATCATAAGTTGAAGTATTACATGCATAATATCAAATCATCATTCATAATTACATCAATATTTCAATAATTATTTCAATCATAAAAAATGAAAGATCAAGTCTAAAATTTGAGAAATCAAGAGAAACCATGATTCATTTTAACAAATCTCCTCTTAAATAATTAACGAAAAGAATTCTTAGGAGATAATGATATAGATAAAATTCATTTAATCTTATAGGAGAACAAGATCTCAATTCATACATATAAAATCTCTAAATTCATTATGAATCATAAAAATTATAATTCTAAAAAATCATGATTCATTTAGATAGTAGATAGCAAAAAGAAATAAGGAGAAAATGATCTTCATTCATAGAAAGATTTCAAGTATCAAATATCGAGAAATCAAGATCATGTATTGAATTATTTTTCTCTTTAGTAAATGACAAAGAGAAACATAAGAGATCAAATTAGAGATCTTGATTCATAAAAGATTTCATGTTATAAATCTCAAAAAATCAAGATAAAGCTCATTCAAATTCAAATCATCACATCAAAATCATATTCAAAAGATTCATAAAAAAATATAGATAGACTCGTTAATCTCTCCTTTTTGAAATCGATAAAGTAGAGAAAAAAAAATTTTTCAAGGAGAAAGCTTTCCTCTTTTTAGTGTTTCAATTCATATGATTGATTTCATATAAGCATGCCCCTTTTTCATTTATGCCAAATAAAAACATGCATCAACATTTAAAACTGAAAAAGAACTTTCATTATGGCAAAAATCGATAATCCATAAATCACAAAAATCACTATGCATAATTTTGAAATATAAACTTATTAAGTATGATCATTATACATCATTACATTGGGCATGATACCATTAATCATAGAGCATCTTCAATCAAAATCGAGAAACAATACGGAAATCAACATGATACACATTAATGCTTCTTAAAAACATACATAGGATTATCATTGGATTTAAATCTAATATTTTATTTCTTTATCATAAAACATATAATTTTTATTATCATTTTCAAAATTACTAGCATGATCCCAATTTTTTAGCATTTTCATTACATTATTAAACATGTAATTTTTTAAAAATAATTAAACTAAATTAAAAATAACTCATGAAAAGCATCATGTAATTTCGAAATAAACTAAGGGGATTTTGATTACCTCATTGTCGAAAGTCATTAAGGCATAGTTTGCCACCTCGCCTTTATTTATTTTCTCCTCGTCTTCGGATGAGCTCGATTCGTCCCAAAGTGCTTCTCTCTTCTTGCATTCATAGCAAGTAGTTACGTCCTTTTTGTTCTTTAATTTTTATTTCATGAACTTTTTAAATTTCATAGTGAGGAGTTCAAATTTACCATTACTTGAGCTTATGCTTGAGTGGTCTTCATGTGTTCTAAGTGTCAAACTTTTCATATTCTTTGGAAGGTTATTCTAGAGTTGTTCATGTGCATTGCATGTCATTTCATAGGTCATCAAAGGCCTTATAAGTTCTTCAACCGGAAAATGGTTCAAATCTTTTGATTTTTGGATTGCCATTATTTTTGTATCCCAGTTCTTATTAAGAGAACATAAAATTTTATTTATAAGTTCAAAATCCAAAAAACTTTTATCAAGTGCTTTTAAACCATTGACAACATTTGCAAAACGACTCCAATGGTTTCGCTTAGTTTCATATGAAAAAGTTTAAAATCATGTATCAAAAGATTTATTTTAGAGTCTTTTACTCTATTCGTGCCTTCATGTGTGATTTCGAGATGTGTCATATATCGAAAGTCGTTTCGTAAGTAGAAACCCAATTAAACTCAGTTTTATCAAAAGCGCAAAATAGAGCGTTCATAGCTCTAGCATTTAATGAAAAAGTTTTTTCATTAGAGTAGAAGACTTGAAATCCGCTTTCCATAATATTTCATATCTTTAAATCCAAAGAAAATAAGAAAACTCTCATTTGAGTTTTCCAATATGTGTAGTCCATCTCATTGAACATGGGAGGACGAATGAGAGAGTGACTCTCTTGAAAGCCAAAAAGAGTCATTTCTCTTGGGTGTTAAACCAAATGAGAAATACTTGGCTATGATACTAACTGTTAGAAACGAGTCTGCACCAAGGAGGGTCGGGTGAATTAGTGCAATAGTAAAAATGTTGGTTTAAAAAAAACTCTTTCGTACGATAAAACTAATTTTGGAAATGCTTTACTTTGAAAGCAATAAGAAGGCAGCTTGCAATTAAAGTAAAGTGCTCAAAGGAAATGCAAACCAGATTTTTATAGTGGTTCGGTCATCATGACCTACATCCACTCCATCGATTCCTCTTCCGTTGAGGCCACCAGCATCCACTATCGATCCTCCTTTAATAGGCGAAGATCAACCTCCTTCTTACACCCCTCTTCTCCTTTTCATAGGTTTAGGAGATAACTTTTACAAGCACTCACTCCTCTCTAAACAAAATTCTAAAGTTAGGTTTAGAGGAGGGGATTTCTCAAGTGATTGCAACAGTGTTTTCTCACTTTAAAACTCTTTGTGCTTATGTGTTTTAACCAGGGATGAGAGAGGCATTTATAGGCCTCAAGTTGATTCAAACTTGAAACCTAAAAATGTCTCATCCCAGGTTTCCTATGTATGGGCGATATCACCACCTGTGTTGGGCGATACCACCGCTAGTGTTAGTCTGACACTAACACTGCACTAGGCGGGACCACCGACTAACACTTGACACTGGGCGGTACCACCATCTAGACCGGCGGTACCACCACCTGACAACCTCTTGGAGACTATGTCTGGGTGGTACCACCACCCAGACCGACGGTACCACCGCCTGACACAATCTCGGAGACTATGCCACGTCGGTGCCACCTCTTGGGTCACTATTTAGGCCTTTTCACTTGGCCCAACACAGTCCTTACATGGGCCCAACTAGCCCCTAATTGGGTTGGCCCAATTCCAATCCTAATTATATACTAACTACGAATTCTAAGACATACACTAAGCTAAATAAGTCCGATGAGTCAAGTTTCTTCCGGCGATCTTCCTGCAAATTTTCGACGATCTCTCGGCAATGTTCCAGTGGACTCCCGACAAGCTCTTAGACTTCACGACAATCTTCTTGGCGAGTTCCGATGAGCTTCTTTGGCAAGCTCCTAGACTTCTCGGTTGGTTCCGACAGAACTTCCGACGAACGTCCAGACTTCCGACGAACTCTCAAACTCCCAACAAAATCTCGTTCTTGATTCTGAGACTTTATTTTTCTTTATGCCTTGCTACCGTAGTTAATCCTGCACACAAAACATACTTCAATCTAGATAATTATTACTAAGCATGAATCATGTTGTTTGGCATGTCATTGGTCCATCGATGCTTCGTCTGATTCTTTTGCGCATCATCCTCTCTTGTGGCCTATTACCTAATCAGCCAATTGACCTCCATAACTCTGATATCCTTAGCGCAATATCCGCTCTTCTTGGCCCGATGCCAGAAACCATGGGCCGAAGCCTTTTGTCGATATGTTGATTAATCCTCTGGTGCGACGCCCAATCTTTTGATATGTTTTTCTCTAGCCCAACATGATTCTGTTAGGAAAAGAGTTGCCACTAAGAGGGGGGATGAAATAGTGCAGCGGTAAAAATTATGTCAGTTCAAAACTTCATTGTGATTAAATCCATTACTGATGAAAAACTATTTCGTAAAGGTATTATCTTTGAAACATATGGAAGAGCATAGTGGATGTAAAGCAAGTAAAGTGGTTTGCAGTAAAGTAAATTGCACAAGAGAAAGGCAAACCAAATTTTTATCGTGGTACGGTCGTCGTGACTTACATCCACTTCACTGATTCCTCTTTCGTTGAGACCACCGGCATCCACTATCGGTCTTCTTTCAATGGGTGAAGGCCAACTATTCTTTTACACCCCTCTTCTCTTTTTTACATGTATAGGAGACAACCTTTTACAACCCTCTTTTACAAGGTATCCCTCTCACACCTCCCTTAGAACTCTCTCTAAGCTTTGAGAGGAGGGAACTCAACTTTCTAAGGTTTACAACTTTAGAATTATAAGGTTTTGCTCAATATTTCTTGCTTATCCATGCAAGAATAGCTGGGGTATTTATAGGCCATAAACGGATTCAAATTAGGAGCTCAAAATTTAAACCCCCAAAATTTCAGGGTATGGGCGGTACCACCACCTGCACTAGGCGGTACCACCGCCTAGACAGTCTCGGAGACTGAGTCTGGGTGGTACCACTGCCTAGACTAGCGATACCACCGCCTGACATAGTCTCGGAGATTGTGCCATGATGGTTTCACCTGTTTGGTCATTGTTTGGGCCTTTCTCTTGGCCCAACTATCCCCTTATTGGGTTGGCCCAATTCTAATCCTTATTATGTGCTAACTATAAATTTTAAGACATTTACTAAGCTAAGCAAAGTCCGTAAGTCTAGGTTTCTTCCAGCGAGCTTCCGGCAATCTTCCGACGAACTTCCAACGATCTCTCGGCAATGTTCTAGCGGACTCCCGACAAGCTCCTGGGCTTCATGATGATCTTCTTGGTGAGTTCCGATGAGCTTCTTTGGCAAGCTCTAGGACTTCTCGATCAATTCTGACAGAACTTCCGACGAACGTCCGAACTTTCGACAAAATCTCGAACTCCCAACGAAATTACGTTCTTGACTCCGGGACTTCATTTTGCTTTATGCCTTGCTATCATAGTTAATCCTGCACATATAAGAACACACTTTGATCTAGATAAATATTACTAAGCATGAATCATATTGTCTGGTATGTCATTGGTCCATCGACGCATCGTCCTCTCTTACGGTCTATTGCCAATCAACTAGTTGACCTTAGCAACTCTAATATCCTTGGCATAATTTCCGCTCTTCTTAGCCCGATGCCCGAATCTATGGCCTGAAGCCTTCTGTCGATACGTCATCCGATCCTCCGACTAGACGTCCAATCTTCTGACATGTTCCACCGGCCCAACATGATTCTTCCTGCTTTAATTGTCTTATCCTAATCGAAGCATTTTGCATCATTCAAAATGTAAATCAATTCATAAACACTTATCAATTGGTTTCATCATCAAAATCCGAGATTCAACAATCTCCCTCTTTTTTTATGATGACAACCAATTGATGACGGAGTTAAACAAACTCCCCCTATCAATATGTCATATTAATAGAGACTCTTGGATTCAAAAATCTAAACAACATGTTATCATAAACTTATGCATAACATCATACTTCTCCCCCTTTGTCATTAACAAAAAGAAGTGCAACTAGCAAATGTTTTTAGATATCCAAGTTCAAATCATTGCATAATAAATCTCAAGTTTTATCATCATTGCAAGCTAGCAAAAATTTGGAGTTTTACATCATGTAAGCTAGCAATATTAAAGATGTTCAAAAAGGTAACTTTTGTTTCTTGAAATATACAAGTTAGCAATCTTTGCTTCTCTTTCAAGATGAGCAAGCTAACATGTTTTTGCATCTTCTTGACTTGTGCAAGCTAACAAGTTTGCCTCTTTTCATGATGTGCATGCTAGAAATTCTTTCTCCCCCTTTGTAATTGGCAAAAAGAGAGGAATAACAAAACAATGGTGTAATTCATCAATTTTTAAATTATGACAAAAATAAAGTATCATTCTTATTTCAATATGTCATAATTGAGATAAGCCTTGAATTTAAATTTAATTCAAGTCAATACAATTTTAATCATGATTCTCATACATGATATGTAATACATCAAATACATCATCATAATAAAATCACAAGTATTGCATGCATCATTTTTTAATAAACTAGCAACTTTGCTTCTTAGAAAGTTTTTCTCCTTGCAATTTGTGAGCTAGCAAATTTTACACATGAAAGTTAGTAAAATTTTTTACATCTTTTAGGATGAGCAAGCTTTTTACTTCTTGAAGTATGCAAGCTAGCAAAATTTCTCCCCCTTTGTCATTGTCCAAAAGAATGGAAGAAAATAATTTTGTAATTCTTTTTCTCTTTACAATAATTTTCAAATCTTGACAAAGGTAAATAATAAAGATGATAAATCAGGTAATGAATGTCAAAACATTTTTTTTATCATGAATATTTCATCATTGCATGCATCAATATCATAAGATGAAGTATTGCATGCATAATACCAAATCACCATTCATAATTACATCAATATTCTAGTCATTATTTCAATCATCAAAAAATCAAGTCATGAATGTCAAAATCATAATATTGTATGCATTCATATCATCACATGAAGAATATCAAGAAGAACTTGGTGATGAGATATACTTCATGAATATAAGGAATTTTATATAATAAAATTCAAGTCATAAACCTTAAAAGATATCAAGTAGCATATCATGGTTTATTAGAATAAGTCTTCTTTTTAGTGAATAGCAAAAAGAATAGTAGGAGAACAAGATCTCAATTCATGCATATCAATAGATATGATTCACTTTGACAAATCTCATTTTTAGTAAATAACAAAAAGAAACATGGGAGTTCAAAAACAAGATCTTGATTCATAGAAAAATTTCAAGTATCAATATCGAGAAATCAAAATCATGATATAGTTGAAGACATTCTTATAGCAAAAAGATGTCATGAGAGAACACATAAACGAACTTGATTCATGTATAATATCTCTCAATTCATTATGAATCATAAAAATTATAATTCCAAAAAATCATGATTCATTTAGAAAATCTCCTCTTATAAAAATACCAAGTAGAATCATAGGAGAATGATTAAAAAAAATACTGATTTATAATAAATATTAATTTATAAATATCAAGGAATCAAGATCATGATTTGGATAAAAAAAAATTATTCAAATTTAAATCATCAAAATCACTTTCATAGTTCAAGAGATTCAAAAAAATATAAATATATATTTCAATCTCTTATTCAAAACTCGATAAGATAGAGATGTTTCATTTTAAGTTGTTAGTTTCATACAAGTATGCCTTTGTCTTTTTATGCCAAATAAGAACATGCATCAATCGTTTAAGATCGAAAAATAAATTTCATCATAAAAACTATGAAGATCAATAAACCATAAATTACCCAAAAATCATCATTTCTTCAAATCATCATGCATAGATTCACATTAAGCATGATATCAAACCTCTTAACATTTTCATTAAGACATCAAGCATGGTTTCAATCAAAATCGAAAATCATCAAGATACACATTATTTCTTCTTGAAAAACACATATATAGGATTATCATTAGATTTAAATCTAACATTTTATTCGTAAAACATGTAATTTTTATGATCATTACTAGAAGGATAAGCATGATTCCTAAAATTTTTATTTTTAGCATTATTTATTACATTATTAAACATGTAATTTTAAAAAAAAATAATTTTTCTAAGCTAAATTAAAAATAACTCATGCAAAGCATCATGTATTTCGAGATAAACTAACGGGGTTTCGTTTGAGTATTTTACCTCATTGTCAAAAACCGTTAAGGCGTAGTTTGTCACCTCGCCTTTGTTGGATTGTCCTTCATTTTCGGATAAGCTTGTTTCATCCAAGATTGCTTCCTTCTTCTTACGTTCATAACAAGTAGTTGCGTTCTTTTTAAGTTTATTTTTGTTCTTCAATTTTTGTTTCATGAACTTTTTAAATTTCATAGTGAGGAGTTCAAGTTCACCATCACTTGAGCTTATGCTCGAGTGGTCTTCGATTGTTCTAAGTCCGAAATCCTTCCTGTTCTTTGGAAGGATATTCTCAAGTTTGTTTTGTGCATTGTGCGCTATTTCGTATGTCGTTAATGAACCAAAAAGTTCTTCAAGTGAAAAATTATTAAGATTTTTGCCTCTTGTATTGTAGTTACTTTTATATCCTAGTTCTTATTAAGAGAACGTAAAATTTTGTTTATAAGTTCAAAATCCGAAAAACTTTTATCAAGTACTTTTAAACTATTGGCGACATCCATAAAATGTGTGTACATGTCTCCAATAGTTTCGCTTGGTTTCATATAAAAAAGTTCAAAATCATGCATCAAAAAGTTGATTTTTGAATCTTTAACTTTGCTAGTGCCTTCATGTGTGATTTCAAGAGTATGCCAAATGTAAAAAGCCGTTTCGCAAGTAGAAACTCGATTAAATTCGGTTTTATCTAAGGCACAAAATAGAGCATTCATAGCTCTAGCATTTAAAGAAAAAGTTCTCTTCTCCAAATCATTCCAATGGTTCATTGGAAGAGAAGACCTTCAAAAAGTATTTTCCACAATACTCCATATATTTAAATCTAAAGAAAGTAAGAAAACTCTCATTCGAGTTTTCCAATATGTGTAGTCCGTCCCATTGAACAAGGGAGGACGAATGAGAGAAAGTCCCTCTTGAAAGCCGAAAAAAGTCAATTTTCATGGGTATTAAACCAAGTGAGAAATAACGAGGCTCTGATATCAATTGTTAGGAAAAGAGTTAACACTAAGAGGGGGGGTGAATTAGTGCAGCGGTAAAAATTTCGTCGGTTCAAAACTTCGTTGTGATTAAATCCATTTCTGACGAAAAATTGTTTCATAAAGGTATTAACTTTGAAAGCATATGGAAGAGCATAGTGGATGTAAAGCAAGTAAAGTAGTTTGCAATAAAGTAAATTGCACAAGAGAAACGCAAACCAGATTTTTATAGTGGTTCAGTCGTCGTGACCTACATCCACTTCACCGATTCCTCTTCCATCGAGGCCACCAGTATCCACTATCAGTCTTCTTTCAATGGGTGAAAACCAACTACACTTTTACACCCCTCTTCTCCTTTTCACAGGTTTAGGAGATAACCTTTTACAACCCTCTTTTACAAGGTATCCCTCTCACACCTCCCTTAGAACTCTCTCTAAGCTTTGGGAGGAGGGAACTCAACTTTCTAAAGTTTACAACTTTAGAATCATAGGGTTTTATACAATATTTCTTGCTTATCCATACAAAAATAGCTAGGGTATTTATAGGCCCCAAATGGATTCAAATTTGGAGCCCAAAATTCAAACGACCGAAATTTTAGGGTTCGGGTAGTACCACTGCCTACAGCCTGACACTAGGCGGTACCACCGCCCAGATAGTCTCGAAGACTGACTTTGGGTGGTACCACCTCTCAAACTAACGATATCACCGCCTGACATAGACTCGGAGACTGTGTCATGATGGTTTCACCTATTTGGGCCTTTCTCTTGGCCTAACACAACCCAAACTTGGCCCAACTATCCTCTAATTGGGTTGGCCCAATTCTAATCTCAATTATGTGCTAGCTATGAATTTTAAGATATTTACTAAGATAAACAAAGTTCGTAAGTCTAGGTTTCTTCCGGCGAGCTTCCAACGATCTCTCGGCAATGTTCCAGTGGACTCCTGAAAAGCTCCTAAACTTTATGATGATCTTCTTGGCAAGTTTTGATGAGCTTCTTTAGTAAGCTCGGGGACTTCTCGGTCAATTCCGACAGAACTTTTGACGAACGTCTGGACTTCCGACGAAATCTCGAACTCCCAACGAAATCACGTTCTTGACTCTAGGACTTCATTTTGCTTTATACCTTGCTATCGTTGTTAATCCTACATATGTAAAAACATACTTCGATCTAGACAATTATTACTAAGCATGAATTATATTATCCGGCATGTCATTGGTCCATCAACGCTTCATCCGATTCTTCGACGCATCGTCCTCTCTTGCGGCCTATTGCCCAATCGGCCAGTTGACCTCAACAACTTCAATATCCTTGGCATAATTTTCGCTCTTCTTAGCCCGATGCCTGAATCCATGGCTCGAAGCCTTCTATCGATACGTCATCTAATCCTCCAGCTAGACGTCCAATCTTCTAACATGTTCCATTAGCCTAACATGATTCTTCCTGCTTTAATTGTCTCATCTTGATCGAAGCATCCTGCGTCACTCATAATGCAGATCAATTCATAAACACTTATCAATTGGTTTCATCATCAACATTCGAGATTCAACAGATTCTTCCTGCTTTAATTGTCTCTCCCTGATCGAAGCTTCACGCGTCACTCAAAACACAGATTAAATCATAAACACTATCAATTGGTTTTATCATTAAAATTTGAGATTCAATAGAAAGAGATGTTTTTAATGTGTTATTTCATCTCGATATAGACATGACCAATGTGAGATTATGTTATTTCTCTGCCAAGGGCAGGTAGGACGATTCCCTTCAGGGATTTGTGGGCTGTTAGACGTGACGGTTAGACGGTTCCTCCTTCTACTGTTGGGAGGTACATGTCCTTACTTTGGTGGGTGAGGGACAACACTCCATCCACTATTGGGAGTGTGATATGTGTTTGCCTCCATCCGTTATTGGGAGAACACAAACTCATCCTATAGGATAAAGTGTCTCCATCTACTATTGGGGGAGTGCTCTTTCGGGTATTTGATATATGTCAATGGAATGATTGATTTTTTGATCATGTATTCATTTTGAGTTGACTTTTGAGGTTCCTACTCAGCGCTGCTGAATTTTCTTTGTTTCTGATTTTCAGAGCAGTCTCCCTCTAGTACTAAATCAGATTCCAATGGAGAGCGGACCTATCTCTACCGCTTGGTAGAGCCACTTGGATGATTCTTGAAATTAACATCACTATATTTACTTTTCTACTTGTGATTTGATGAATAAATGAATTGTAATCAATATTTATAATGATGAATAAAGTGATGTTTATCTACTTGGCTTGAATATGTGGAAATATATGGAAAAAAATCTAGGAAAAAATATCCAAGATGTGACTTATTTTTATGGTATCAAAGCATGGTCTAGGGCTTGTAGGTATTTAAATCCCTTGATTGACTTTGACCAACTATTGTCTTTAATCTATTATAGGAGTAATGGAGCCAATTCCATAGAATAGCGATCCTATCACTCGGGATGCTCATGGTTATAATGCTACTGGTCTACGCACTCTGAGAGGTGTTCGAGCAAACAATAACAAAGAAGTTTCACGTATTGTAGAGCAAACCCAGTCCGCACGTACACCTGTCACTGATTATATGTCAGCTTCTCTGACTTCGTAGAATGAACCTCATGCCCTAGCACCCATCAATGTTCCAGATGACGTATACGGAGTCCTCAATGCTATTAGAGGATAATTTAAGCGTTAGGAGGAGCGAGATAGAGTTCCGTAGGGTAGAAATAATACCTTGGATTACTTTAAGAGATTAGGACCACTAATTTTTTAGGGCAAACTAGATCTAATCTTTACTGAACGTTGGAGTTGTCAAGTGGAGAAGACATTCAAAGCTATTGAATGTAGGGAAAATCATAAAGTGTCTTTCACTTCTTTCATTTCGGAAGGGAAGGCAAACACTTGGTAGATCTCAAAAAGGAGGATGCTAGAGGCTAGAGGTAATGTGGTGACTTGGGAGTAGTTTAAGGATGCATTTTATGAGAAGTTCTTTTCTGATTCAGTTCGCTTTGAGAAGCAATAAGAGTTCCTTCGCATCTACCAAGGAAGTAGAACCGTAATGGAATATGATCATTATTTTACTGAATTGGCCCAATTCTCTCCACATATTGCTTTTAATGAAAACCAAACATCTCATCATTTTGAGAGGGGACTTTGATCATCAATTAGAAAGTTCATTGCAATATTGATTTTACCAATGTTTACTGAAGTGTTAAATCGAGCTCTGGTGGTGGAGAAATTGGATAATGAACTACAATAAGCAAATGATCGAAAGTAATCTTTTAGTGCTACTCTATGTATAGGGGATCATATTCTGGACCCTTAAAGAAAGGCAAGAGCAAACAGTGTGGGCATCAACAAGCAGGGGTTGTTAATAATCAAGTTATTATAAGATGTTATTTCTGCGGGAAGACGGATCATGTTTCCATATCATGCCCCATAAGACAACATGTATACTTTTATTGTCAACAATCAGGGCACATGTCGAAGGATTACCCTCAGAAGCAACATCAACACCGAGCTCCACCCCAAACAGTTGGACAACAACAACTAGGACCTAGAGAGGGAGGTCAAGCGAGAGTCTATGCATTGACCCACCAAGATGTTGAAGCCTCAGGATCTATTATTAAAGGTATCATCACACTATGTGGTATGACTATATTTGTGCTTATAGATTATGGTTCTACGTATTAGGATCGAGTCACCACTCAAAGGCGGGGAGTGAATTAGTACAGCGGATAAAAACGTCGTCGATTCAAAATTTCTTCATTCGATAAAATCCGTTTCGGAAATATATTAACTTGAAAGCATGCGGAAGCATAGTCAAAGTAAGAATTTTGTTTGAAAAAAAAGTAAATAGTAAGAAATAAATGTAAACCAAATTTTTATAGTGGTTCGGTCATCGTGACCTACATCCACTCTTATTCCTCCTCCGTCAAGGCCACCAGCATCCACTAACGATCTTCCTTCAATGGGCAAAAATCAACTACCCTTACAACTTGATTCTCCTTTTGATAGATTTAGGAGAGAACCTTTACAACCCCCTTCACTCTTCTCTTAAACAAGACTAACACTTAGAGCTTTTAGAGGAGTTCTCACAAGATTACAATAATGTTTATCTTTTTCTTGCTCTCTAATCTTATGTTTGTTAACTAGGGATAAGAGGGGTATTTACAGGTCTCAAGTGGATTCAAACATAGAGCCTAAAAGTGTCACATCCCCAGTTTTCGGGGTACTGGCGGTACCACCACCTGTGTTGGGCGATACCACCGCCTACAACACTAACACTAGGCGATACCACCACCAAGACTGGTGGTACCACCACTTGGCCTAGTGGTACCACCACTTGAAAGAGCTCGGAGACCGAGCTCTAGTAGTATCACAGCTTGACAAGGGTGGTACCACCACTTGATAATCTCTCGGAGTTTGTGTCTAGGCGGTACCATTACTTGATAGTCTCGGGGATTGTGCCATGATGATTCCACCTATTGGGTAACTATTTGGGCCTTTCACTTGGCCCAACATAGCCCAAACTTGGGCCCAGTTGGCCTTTAATTGAGTTGGCCTAATTATATTCTACACTGACTCAATTAGACTCTAAACTAACTTGATCTAGACATAATCGATTACAAGCGAATCCTATGTCGTCCGGCATGTCATTGGTTCTTCCGACACTTCATCCGATCTTCCGGTGCTTCGTCCGATCTTCCGGTTTTTCATCCAATCTTCTGACGCTTTGTCCAATCTTTCAACGCATTGTCCTCTCCTTTGTCGTATTGCCCAATCAACATGTTATTGTTAGGAACGAGTCAAAGGGGGGGGGGGGGGTGGTGAATTAGTGCAGCGGAAAGATTACGTTGGTTTAAAAATCTTCGTTCGATTAAAATCGATTTCAAAAAAAACTATTTCGGAGAGATGCTAACTTTGAAATCATATTCATAAGCGTAATGGAAGTAAAGCAAGTAAGTAGTTTACAGTGAAGGTAAATAGCAATAATAGAAATATAAACCAAGTTTTTATAGTGGTTCAGTCACCGTGACCTACATCCACTCCACCGATTCCCCTTCTATCGAGGCCACCGACATTCACTAACGATCTTTCTTTAATAGGCAAAGATCAATCTCCTTCTTACAACTCTATTCTCCTTTTGCAAGCTCATGAGAGAACCTTTACACTCCCTTTTTACAAAGCTTCCCTCATACTCTCCCTTAGAATGGTCTCTAAACTTTAGGAAGAGGGACTCTATACTTTACAAGGGTTTTCAACTCTAGAAACATAGAGTTTTTGTTCACTTTTCTTGCTTCTCCATGCAGGACTAGCTAGAGTATTTATAGACCCCAAATGGCTTAAAAAATGGAGCCAAAATTTAAATCCCCTAAAATTTCAAGGTACGGGCGATACCACCACTTGCAGCCTGACACTGGACGGTATCACCGCCCAGTCTGGCAGTACCACCACCTAGAAAACTATGTCTAGGTGGTACCACTGCCCAGACTGGCAGTACCACCACCTAACACAGTCTCGGAGACTGTGCCATGACGGTTTCACCTATTTGATCATTGTTTGGGCCTTTCTCTTGGCCCAATATAGCCCAAACTTGGGCCCAACTGTCCTCTAATTGGGTTGTCCCAATTCTAATCTCAATTATATGCTAACTACAAATTTTAAGATATTTACTAAGCTAAATAAGTCTATAAGTCTAGGTTTCTTTCCGGTGATCTTCCGGTGAACTTCCGATGATCTCACGGTAATATTCCAACAGACTCCCGACAAGCTCCTGGACTTCACGATGATCTTCTTGGTGAGTTCCGATGAGCTTCTTTGGCAAGCTCCTGGACTTCTCGGTTAATTCTAGTAGAATTTTTTATGAACGTCCGGACTTCCGACGAACTCTCGAACTCCCAACGAAATCGCGTCCTTGACTCCGAGACTTCATTTTGCTTTATGCTTTGCTATCGTAGTTAATCATGTACACATAAAACCTACTTTGATCTACACAATTAATACTAAGCTAATCAGATGTTGTCTGGTATGTCATTGGTTCATTGACGCCTCATCCGATTGTTTGACGCATCGTCCTCTCTTGCGGCCTATTGCCCAATCGGCCAATTGACCTCCACAACTCCGATTTCCTTAGCGCAATATCCACTCTTCTTGGCTCGATGCCCAAACTCATGACACGAAGCCTTATGTCGATACGTCGACCGATCTTTCGGCTCGACATCCAATCTTCTGATATGTTTTTCTCCGGCCCAACATGATTCTTCCTACTTTAATTGTCTCTCCCTGATCGAAGCATCCTATATCACTCAAAACATATATTAAATCATAAACACTATCAATTGGTTTCATCATCAAAATCCGAGATTCAATAGTTGTTTTCACGCAACATCCGATTTCCTTGGCACAATGTCCGATCTTCTTACCCCGATGCCTAAAATCACGGACGGGAAGCCTTCTGCCGATACATCGATCGATATTTTGGCCCGACATCTAATCTTCTGACATGTTTGCTCCGACCCAACATCTAATTCCTCCTACTTTAATCGATTTGCCTTTTTTTATCGAAGCTAGTCCTATGTCATTTAAACACACATTAAATCATAAACATAATTAATTGGTTTCATCATCAAAATCTGAGATTCAACAATCTCTCTATTTTTTATGATGACAACCAATTGATAACAGAGTTAACCTTAACTCCCCCTATCAATATGGCATATGTGAGATGAACCTTGAATTCAAAATAAATTCAAGTCAAGGAAATTTTAATCATTAATCCAAGCAACATGTCATCATAAAATCATGCATAATCAAAATTTCAATACACCATTCATGCATAATCATTATCATAACTTCTTCCCCTTTGTTATCAACAAAAATGAGAAGTGCATCTAGCAAGCTTTTGATATATAATTTCAAATCATTATATTATAAACATAATCATCATGCAAGCTAGTAATTTTCTTTCTCTTTTGAGAAGTGAAATATATACTATTTTTGCATCTTTTTGAAATGTGTAACTTAGCAAACATTGTTTCTTTTGAGATTTACAATATAACACTTCTTGCTTCTCTTTGAGATGAGCAAGCTACCAAGTTTGCCTCTTTTTGTGATGTGCGTGCTAGTAATTCTTTCCCCCTCTTTGTCATTGGCAAAAAGAGGGGAATAATTAGTACAATAGTGCAATTCATTTCTCTTTACTTCAATCTTCAAATTATGACAAGGATAAATTACAAAGATAAAAAATCAAGTCATGAATGTCAAAAGACCATATATCATTTTTTATCAGTTTCTTCTTTTGTAAATAGAAAGCATGATAGGAAACAATCTTGATTCAAAAAGAAGGCTTAAGTCATAAAAATCAAGAAGTCAAGATCATTTTCTGAAAAATTTATAAGTAGAATTTATGCATTTGGGAGATTTAACATGTTTAAGTTTATCATTTAAGCTAGCAAATTTGGTTCTCTTGAGATGCTAGCTATTTTCTTTTCCCCTATTGTCATTATAAACAAGAAAGAAGAAGGGAAGAACATATTGGTATAAATGTTCAAGTCATCAAAAAAAAGATTAATTTGGTGATGAGATATACAATTTATGAATACAAAGGAATATCATTAATAAATCATGACATGAAAGATATTAATATCAAATCATGAATGCCACAAGACACGATTTATTTCAACAAATATCTTCTTTTATAAATAGCACAAAGAAACATAGGAGATCAAATGATATAATATATTGATTCAGACATAAGAAATCTCCAGTTGTAAATCTCGAAAAATCAAGATAAAGCTCATTCAAATTCAAATCGTCAAATCAAAATCATTTTCAAGAGATTCATATAAATAGATTCATCAATCTTCTAAAAAAAAATCAATAAGATAGAGAAATTTTTTTTTTTAATAAAAATGCTTTCCTCTTTTTAGTTATTTCAATTTAAATGGTTTGATTTCTTACAAGCATGCCAAAATTTTTATGCCAAATCAAAACATACATCAACGTTTAAAACCAAAAAATAAATTTCATCATCAAAATCATCATGACAAAAATTATAACACATTAAACATAAGGTTTTTTTAAACAAGAGATTTGATTTATCATTTTAATGATAATACATTTTCCTTTTTATGTATTTCATGTTATGTGATTGATTTCATATAAATATGCTCAAGTTTTTTGTATGAAAACATCCATCATGTTTAAAACCAAAAAACAATCTTTATCACGAAAAATCATCAAGACAAACATTTAAGCATTCATAGAAGTAATCTTATTTGGTGTACAAGCATTACATTTTTAACATTTTTATTCCTTTATCATAAAACATACAATTGTCATGATCATTTTTCAAAATAACTAGAAAAAGAAGCATGATATATTTTTTATAATTTTTTTTATTTTTTATTTTTTACTAACTAATTTAAAAATAACTCATGAAAATGCATTAAGTAATTTTAAAATAAAATAAAGGAGTTTTGTTTAAGTTGTTTACCTCAAGAGTCATCAAAGCGAAGTTCACCACTTTGTCCTCATCAGTTTGCTCCTCGTCTTCGGATGAACTCGTTTCGTCCCAAACCACCTTGAGTATTTTCTTCTTCTTTTGTATCTTCTTCTTTTTAGGTTTATTTTTGTTCTTTGATTCTTGTTTTAAGATTTTTTTAAATTTTATTGTTAAGAGTTCAAGATCATCATGATCATCATTATCACCATTACTTGAGTTTTCTCTCAAGTGGTCTTCTTTTGTTCTAAGTGTCAAATCCTTCTTGTTCTTTGGAAGGTAGTTCTCATATTCATTTTGTGCATCATATGTCTTGCATGTCATTTCATAGGTCATTAATGACCCGATAAGTTCTTCAATTGGAAAATAATTTAAGTTCTTTGATTCTTGTATTGTCGTTATTTTCGAATCCTAATTTTTAGAAAGTGATCGTAAAATTTTATTAACAAATTCAAAATTTGAAAAATATTTGACAAGAGCATTTAAACTATTGATGATATCCGTAAAATGGGTGTACATGTCACCAATAGTTTCACTCGGCTTCATACGAAACAACTTGAAATCATGTATCAAAAGATTGACTTTAGACTCTTTAACTCTATTTGTGCCTTCGTGAGTGATTTCGAGTGTATGTCAAATGTCAAAAGCCATTTCGCAAGTAGAAACCTAATTAAATTCATTTTTATCTAAGGCCCAAAATAGAGCATTCATAGCTCTAGCATTTAAAGAAAAAGTTTTCTTCTCTTAATCATTCCATTTGTTCAATGGAGTAGAAGACTTTTGAAAAACCACTTTCGATAATATTCCATAAATTCAAATCCATAGAAAGCAAGAAAACTCTCATTCGAGTTTTCCAATAAGTATAGTCCATCCCATTGAGCATGGGAGGACAAATGATAGAAAAGCCTTCTTGAAAGCCGAAAAGAACTATTTTTCTTATGTGTTAAACCAAAGGAGAAAAATGTGGCTCTGATACCAACTGTTAGGATCAAGTTGGCACTAAGAGGGGGGGTGAATTAGTGCAGTGGATAAAAACGTCGTTGATTCAAAATTTCTTCATTCGATAAAATCTATTTCAGAAAGATATCAACTTTAAAGCATGCGGAAGCATAGTCTGTTGAATCTCATATTTTGATAATGAAACCAATTTATAGTGTTTATGATTTGACTTGCATTTTGAGTGATGCAGGATGCTTCAATCAGGGAGAGACAATTAAAGCAGGAAGAATCATGTTGGGCCGAAGAAAAACATGTCAGAAGATTGGACGTCGAGCCGGAGGATCGGTCGACGTATTGATATAAGGCTTCAGGTCATAAATTTAAGCATCGGGCCAAGAAGAGTGGATATTGTGCCAAGGAAATTGGAGTTTTAGAGGTCAACTAGCTGATTGGATGATAGGCCACAAGAGAGGATGATGCGTTGAAGAATCAAACGAAGCGTCGATGAACCAATGACATGCCAAGACAACATTAGATTAGCTTAGTAATAATTATCTAGATCAAAGTATATTTTATTTGTGTAGGATTAACTATGATAGTGATCAAGGCATAAGCAAAATGAAGTCATAGAGTCAAGAACGAGATTTTGTTAGGAGTTCGAGAGTTCGTCGGAAGTACGGACGTTCGTCGGAACTGACTAAGAAGTCCAGGAGCTTGTCGAAGAAGCTCATCGAAACTCGCCAGGAAGATCATTGAGAAGTCCAGGAGCTTGCTAGGAGTCTGCTAGAACATTGCCGAGAGATCGTCGGAAGTTCGTCGGAAGATCACCGGAAGCTCATTGGAAGAAACCTAGACTTACAGACTTGTTTAGCTTAGTAAATGCCTTGAATTTCATAGTTAGCACATAATTGGGATTAGAATTAGGCCAACCCAATTAGAGGCTAGTTGGGCCCATGTATGGACTGTGTTGGGCCAAATGAAAGGCCCAAACAGTGACCCAACAAGTGGCACCATCGTGGCACAATTTCCGAGACTGTGCCAAGCGGTGGTACCGCCAATCTGGGTGATGGTACCACCCAGACATAGTCTCCAAGAGACTGTTAAGTGGTGGTACCGTCCAGTGTCAGGCTACAGGTGGTGGTACCACCCTTTGCAGGTGGTGGTACCGCCCGTACCTCGGAAACCCGGGATGAGACATTTTTAGGCTCCAAGTTTAAATCAACTTGAGGCCTATAGAAACCCCTCTCATCCCTGTTTAAAATACACAAGCACAAAGAGTTTAAAAGTGAGAAAACGCTGTAGTAATCACTTGAGAAATCCCCTCCTCTAAGTTCTATGTTTAGAATTTTGTTTAGGGAGGAGTGAGTGCTTGTAAAGGTTGTCTCCTAAATCTATGAAAAAGGAGAAAAGGATTATAAAAGGGTAGTTGGTCTTCGCCCATTGAAGGAAGACTGATAGTGGATGCCGATGGCCTTGACAGAAGAGGAATCGGTGGAATGCATGTACGTCATGACAACCGAACCACTATAAAAATCTGGTTTGCATTTTTTTTGAGCAATTTACTTCAACTACAAACTATCTTCTTATCACTTGCTATACTCTTCTATACACTTTCAATTTAAATATCTTTATGAAATGGGTTTTTTCGTATGAAAGATTTTTAAACCAACGTGATTTCACCATTGTACTAATTCACCCCCCTCTTAGTGTCGATTCGTTCCTAACATTGTCAAAGTAAGAAATCTATTTGCAATAAAAGTAAATAGTAAGAAATAAATGTAAACCAGATTTTTATAGTGGTTCGGTCGTCATAACCTACATCCACTTTGATTCCTCCTCCGTCAAGGCCACCGGCATCCAGTAATGATCTTCCTTCAATAGGCAAAGATCAACTACCCTTACAACTCAATTCTTCATTTAACAGATTTAGGAGAGAACCTTTACAACCCCCTTCACTCCTCTCTTAAACAAGACTAACACTTAGAGCTTTTAGAGGAGTTCTCATAAGATTACAACATAGTTATCTTCTTTTTTGCTCTCTAATCTTATGTTTGTTAACTAGGGATAAGAGGGATATTTATAGGCCTCGAGTAGATTCAAACTTGGAGCCTAAAAGTGTCTCATCCTCCAATTTCGAGATACTAGCAATACCACCGCCTATGCTGGGTGGTACCACCACATGCAGCATTGATACTAGGCGGTACTACCACCCAATCTAGCAATATCACCACTTGATAGAGCTCAAAGACCGAGCTCTAGTGGTACCACTACTTGATAGTCTCTCGAAGACTATGTTTGGATAGTACCACCGCGTGACACAATCTCGGAGATTGTGCCATAATGGTTTCAATTGTTGGGTCATTGTTTAGGCCTTCCACTTGGCCCAACACAGCATAGGGCCCAGTTGGCTCCTAATTGAGTTGGACTAATTACATTCTAAACTGACTCAATTAGACTTTAAACTAACTCGATCTAGACTTAATCGATTACAAGTGAATCCTATGTTGTCTGGTATATCATTGGTTCTTCCAACGCTTCATCCGATCTTCCGACGCTTTGTCCAATCTTTCAACACATTATCCTCTCCTTCGACATATTGCCTAGTCAGTATGTTGTCTTCTCACAACATCCAATCTCCTTGGTGCAATATCCGATCTTCTTGGCCCGATGCTCGAATTGACGGATGGAAGCCTTTTGCTGACATGTCGACCGATGCTTTAGCCCGATGTCCAATCTTCTGACATGTTTGCTCCTGTCCAATGTTTGATTCCTCATACTTTAATTGATTTGCCTTTTCTGATCGAAGCTAATCCTACATCACTTAAACGCATATTAAATCATAAATACTATTAATTGGTTTCATCATCAAAATTCAATATTCAACACTACGCATTATTTTATATCACCATATTTTTCTATAAAATTACATAGGAATCGTGAGACAATAAGTAATGCATTAATGGTAGTAACACCAGTTGAAAACTCTTTGATAGTTGATCAGATATATAGAAACTATGTTATTATTATTGAAAGTCACGATTTACTATTAGATCTTATTCTACTAGAATTTCAAGATTTCGATACTATCTTGGGTATGAACTGGCTTTCAGCATGTCATGCAAGTGTTGATTATTTCCAAAAGATTGTTACTTTCTTACCCCTAGATGAACCACCTTTCAACTTCATTGGGATTCAAGAAAAGCTCCCTCCTATTATTTCAGCCATGAGTGTTACCCATCTATTACTGAAAGGATGTTAGTGATACTTGGCCTTCATTTCTAGAGAAGAATCTAAGAAGCCAATATTAAAGGACATCCCCATTGTACGGGATTTTCTAGATGTTTTTCCTAAATATCTACTTGTACTGCCACCAAACAAGCAGATTGAATTTACAATTGACCTTCTACCTGACACTACACCTATTTCTAAACCCCCATATAGAATGGCACCAATTGAATTAGAGGAGTTAAAGAAACAGATTCAAGAGCTTTTGGATAAAAGTTTTATTCGATCTAGTGTATCACCTTGGGGTGCCCCTATCCTATTTGTGAAGAAGAAAGATAGATCTATGTAACTATGCATCGATTATAGATAACTCAACCAAGTGACAATAAAGAATAAACATCCCCTTTCCCGAATAGATGACATATTTAATCAACTTCAAGATACTCAGGTATACTCGAAGATTGATTTGAGATCCGAGTATTATCAACTGAAGATAAGGGAAGGAGACATATAGAAAATTGCTTTTAGAACAAGATATGATCATTATGAATCTTAGTAATGCCTTTTAGAATTACAAATACACATGCTACCTTCATTGATCTCATGAATAGAGTGTTCCACCCTTATCTTGATAAATTTATAATTGTATTCAACGATGATATCTTGATTTACTCCAAAAGCATAGCAGAGCATGAACATAATCTTAAGATAGTTCTGGAAGTCCTAAGACAAGAGAAACTATATGCCAAATTAAGCAAGTGTAATTTCTAACTCAATGAAGTTATGTTTCTCAATCATGTAATTTCGAGTGTTGATATATTTGTTGGCCCTCACAAGATTGAAGCTATGATAAAATGGAAGCAACCTTCTAATGTTTCAGAGATTAGAAGTTTCTTGGGTTTGGCCGGATACTATAAAATATTCATATAAGGCTTTTCAAAAATAGCAACACCATTGACAAGGTTGACACAAAAGAATATAAAGTTCGTGTGGGATGATAAAGGTCAACAAAGTTTTCAAGAATTGAAGAAAAAATTAACCAATGCTCGATTCCTTCAGGGGGAGAAGGGTTTGAAGTGTATAGTGACCCTCACTACAAGGGCTTGGTTGTGTTCTGATGTAAAACGAAAGGGTAGTTACTTATGCATCTAGGCAATTAAAGCCTCATGAAAAGAACTATCCTACTCATGACTTAGAGCTAGTAGCTATCATTTTTGCACTGAAAATTTGGAGACATTATCTCTATGGATAGACTTTTAAAATCTTCACGGATCATAAGAGTCTCAAATATATTTTCACACAGAAAAATTTAAATATAAGATAAAGAATATGGTTGAACTTTCTAAAAGATTATGATTTTAATATCAACTATCATCCTGGGAAGGCTAATGTTGTTGCTGATGCCTTAAGCAGAAATACCTATAGTCTTGTAGCCTATATGAATATTCAAAGGAATTCTATAATGATAGAGTTAGTAGACTTAAAACTTAAACTTTTATCGGAGACAAATAAAGGTTTTCTTGCATGTTTGATGGTACAATCATATTTGGTAGAAAAGATTAAAAAATATCAGAAGGAAGATATATATCTTCAGATGATAGTTAAGGAGATAGCTTAAGGATCTAGACTTGAATTCCTCTAAGCCGAAGATGGTTCTATTACATTCCACAATTGACTTTGTGTTTTCGAAAGCCATCTAGTAAAGATACAATTATTGGAGGAGGCACATAGATCAAAATTTAATATCCATCCCGAGACTACTAAGATGTATCGAGATTTACGCCAAAACTACTAGGGGCATGATATGAAGAGAGATATAGCAGAGTTTATTTCTAAATGTTTGATATGCCAATAGGTGAAGGTAGAACATCGAGTACCAATGGGAAAATTATAAAGGATTTCGATTTCTGAATGGAAGTAGGAGCAAGTCATTATGAATTTTGTGACAAGATTACCCAAGACTGCGAAAGGATATGATGGAATTTGGATAGTAGTAGACATACTTACTAAATCTGCTTACTTCCTCTCTATTAACAAGAAGTATTTATTGAATAAACTAGCAAGCCTATATATTAAAGAAATTATTTGATATCATAGGGTGCTAGTTAGCATTATCTCAGATAGAGATCCAAGGTTCACCTCTAAGTTTTGGGGAAGTCTACAAAAATATTTGGGCACGTAGTTAAAGTTTAGTATAACTTTTCACCCCCAAACTTATGGCCAATCTGAAAGGACAATACAAAATTTTGAAGATCTCTTAAGAGCATGTCTTTAGACTTTGGTGGGAGTTAGGATATGCACTTATACCTAATTACGTTTTCGTACAATAATAGTTATCACTCTAGTATACAGATGACTCCATTTGAAGCTCTTTATGGAAGAAAGTGTAAATCATATGTATATTGGGATGAGGTAGGAGAACAGAAACTTTTGGGGCCTCAATTAATTCAAAAGGATGATTATAATATTTGAATTATATGCCAAAGATTATTAACAGCTCAAAGTCATCAGAAAAGTTATGCAGATCAAAGGTAAAGAGATCTAGAATTCAAAGTTGGTGAGTACGTCTTCTTAAAAGTGTCACCAACTAAGGAAGTTATGAGGTTTGGTCAAAATTAGAAGTTAGCCCCAAGATTCATTGACATATTTGAAATCTTACAAAAGGTCAGGCCTGTGGCGTACAGATTAGCATTGCCCTTGGCTTTGGCTAGCATCCATAATGTATTCCACGTATCTATGCTTCAAAGATATATTAGGAATTCATCACATGTCATATCTTACCAACTTCTACAACTAAGAGATGATACCATTTTTAAAGAATAACAAAGCCAGATCTTGGAAAGGAAAGAACATGTTCTAAGAAATAAAATTATACCTTTGGTAAATATTTGTTGGCAACATCATTCAGTTCAAGAGGCAATATGGGAAAGAGAAAAAGATATGCCAGAGTAATATCCTCGTTTATTCTATTAAGGTGAACTAAATTTGAGGACCAAATTTCCTATAGGAGGGGAGAAATGTAATCAAATCAAATAGTTAAGTTATGAATTAATTTTTTCCTTACTTGCCATTATACTTTAGGAAATCTTAATATATTTTCTTGTTTGCTATTATAAATTAGAAAATAACTATTAAGCATTCCAAATACGGTGATATCATATTTGTTAGTATATTAAATATAAATAATTTATATTAAATAAATATAAAAATTAAAATAAATTTCTTTTAATGGAGGCTCACCTCCTTCTATTTAAGGGGAGGAATTTCTCTTCTTAGCCGAGTCTAGCAGTAGGAGGAATGAGGAGTTATACCCTGTTGATGAGAGGTAGGTTTTCCTGCTTTTTTTGAAAATAAAAGTTTTAGTTTTTATTTTGATTATTTAAATATTGAAAGTTTTATAGTTTAAAAAATATTTATCAATTTTGTAAATGTCAAAATTTTTATTATTGCATTAATATCTATCAGTCGAAGTTTTTATAATGTTCTTTGACTCTAACTTAATGTTTTTATTTTTAGATTTAAACATGTTAAAAATTTACATGTTTTATGTATTAAATATATGATATTTCCTAGCATTACGACTTATCTTTAATATTATCTAGATTATTTTTTTTATTAGATTAAAATATGTTATCTAAATTTTTGATATTCTGAAAGATTTAAAATTTATTTGACTAGAATATATTAAAATTATACATATGTTGAAAGTATGATTTCTAATTCTTATTTAATTTAGAAGGTTATTTTCTTATATTAAAACTTATCTCCCAATCTTACCTTTTTAATGTGTTATTATCTTTTTTTTGTTTATATAATTATGAATATATATTATGGTATGAAATTGGATATGAATTGGATTGAAATTGCTTAGCCACAACCCACTGGCCAAGCCCAATCAACAGACCAAGCCCACCTCGTAGGCCAGGCCCAACCCACGGGTCAAGCCCTAGACCGTAAGCTAACCCAACCCAACTATCATGAGTAATCACATGCGACGCATATGACTAGTCCATGGGCCAAGGTTGGGCCAGCCTGGAGTGATGCATGCCCAGTCATATATAATGCACATGATCAGTATATAGGCTAACTTAGCCCAATATTATTGTTGGATTTGAGCCTAAATATTGATTGAATTAAACTAGGCTTGATTAGTCTAGATCGATTCAGGATGATTATATATTAATTAACTTATTAAGTTAATTTAATCTAAATTAAACATAATCTAATCCAAATTATACTAATCTATGATGGTTCTAGACCAGTTAAATAAGGATTAGAGATCGGTTTAGTTATGTTCTAGGAAATCGAGTTCAATTGGATCGATTGAACTATATGGTTCAAGTCAATTGAGGGATAATTTGTATTATTTGATATTGATGATATTTGAAAGAGATGTTTTCAATGTGTTATTTCATCCCGATATAGACATGACCAGTGTGAGATTATGTTATTTCCTTGCTAAGGGTAGGTAGGGCGATTCCTTTCAGGGATTAACAGGTAGTTAGACGTGATGGCTGGATGGTTCCTTCATCCACTGTTGGGAGGAATGTGTTCATACTTTGGCGGGTGAGGGATACCACTCCATCCGATGTTGGGAGTGCAATATGAGTTTGCCTCCAACTATTGGGAGAACACAAACTCATCCCGTAGGATAAAGCCTCTCCATCCGCTGTTGGGGGAGTGCTCCTTCTGATATTTGATATACGCTAATGGGATGATTAATTTTTTGATCATGTATTCATTTTGAGTTAACTTTTGGGGTTCCTACTTAGTTTTGTTGAATTTTGTTTGTTTTTTATTTTTAGAGCAGTCTCCCTCTAGTACTAAATCAGATTCTAATAAAGAACGTCCCTTCCTCTACCGCTAGGTAGAGCCACTTGGATGATTCTTAAAGTTAACATCACTATGTTTACTTTTCTACTTGTGATTTGATGAATAAATATTTATAAATGATGAATAAAGTGATGTTTATCTACTTGACTTGAATGTGTGGAAAGATATGAAAAAAAAAAAACATTCAAGATGTGACAATAGTGCTTAGTTTAGCCCATGAAGGTAGGCCTGCCTAGTTTTATGATCGACATTAAACACATTTTTATCCCTTTATGCAATTCATTATATCTTAACCTAACTTATTATTTGGGATAAGTATGTATAACACATATGACTTATCAGGTGGGTCAATTCGGTCTGGGTAGCACTCCGTGATAAAATCTAATTTTCTCTTTTTTTTTATTGGTTTGAATTATTTCAAACTAACTTGACTAATTCAAACCTATTTAACATAATTAAAATTAGTCAAATCTAAATTAGACCGATCTAACATGATTCTAAATTGATTTTACGTGGATTTAAGGTTCATCGTGTTAGATCTTAATTGAATTGACTTTAGTTTAAGTTAATTGGATTATTCTAATCATTAATTGAATTGACTTTAGTTTAAGTTAATTGGATTATTCTAATCATTATTCTGGTTGATCGAGGATTATCGAGAGATTGATATCCTATATATTTATAATTTGATCAAATTAAAAAAATTATTAAATATTTATGATATTTAAATAATTATTAATTTTTTACTATTTTTTTTAGATCAAGTTTATGATATCGATGTGATTATTATTATGTAATACATATGACTATGCAATTGGTCCACATTGGAAGTATAACATACGAAATAAAGATGGACTCATCATATAAAGCTACTAATGGACAACATATTTTCTCATAATATTTTATTATATTATATTTTAAATATATATAAATAAATAATTATGATTATTTATGTATTCCTATCAAGATCGATGATTTTCTTTGGGGTTTAATGGGTCACTAAATATGATGTTAGATAATTCTTTACTTGATCGTTGTTGAGAGTGTAATATAGATTCTCTTTTTGTTATTGTTATTGAGAAGAATATATCTCCTAAAATATATTTTTTCATTGTTAGAAGAATAAACTATCATGTGGTTGTTATGTATTAACTGTAACCGATATATGATTTTATTTATTATAAAAAAATATTATTATTTTTAATATAAGTTTTATAATAAATTAATATATTATTATTTTATATTAAATTATTAATATGTATATATATTATAAATATTAAAATTACTTTTACATTTTTTTTTTTTTTGAAGTTCCGAGTGTGATTGCTGGTGCGTTTCGGACCTTCTGTGACTTCATGGATATATTGTTGACATCTTCGGACCTCCTGCATTCTCCTGCCATGGTGTGCTGATTCTGAAAAATCTACTTTCCAGGTACTATATAGTAATTGCATTTAATTACATTGGCAAGACATGTCACATTTACTGGGCTGCAAGCCCGTCGGGAAAGGGGTTACAAACTCATGCGCATAACACGTGACCACTGTCCATTTAAAACCCTTGCTGGTCAAAACTCTTCGCCCTCCCATTCCGTTCGCAGCCGATATTTTTAGGGTTTTACCTCACGCCCTCTTAGCGATGACGCGGCGAATCCTGATCGCTAAGCTCCACACCCTCTGCCGCTCCTCGCGGGCTCTCTCGCTCCCCCTCGCTTGCCCTTCCCCTCTGCTCCGCTTCCGTCCCCTCGTCGCCGTCGCCACTGAATACCCCCTGCTTCGCCTCAACTCATTCGCCGACGCCTCAGGGACCAGATGCTTCTCCACCCGGCCGACGACGTCTTCACTCAACGATCCGTCACCGAACTGGAGCAACCGCCCTCCCAAGGAGACCATCCTACTCGACGGCTGTGACTTCGAGCACTGGCTTGTCGTCATGGAGCCCGCCGATCCCTCCCTCACTCGCGACGAGATCATCGATAGTTACATCAAGACCCTGTCCCAGGTTCTTGGAAGGTGATCTTTTCTTTTCTTTCCCTCTTCCCCCCCTTTTCTCTCCCTCCTTTCTTCTATCTTATTTTGTATAAAATATTTATATCAAGACCCTTCGACATCCTCTCTCCTCTATCAAATTATTGAGTAATTATTTGCGATCTTCCCTTTTTTTTTTTGCAAAGAAAATATATCAGATAAGGTTTCAAACCCTCAACCTTTGATAAGAAGATTTTTTACACCGCTATTATACCAATATTTATGGTATACACATAGTAAAAATATATCAGATGAGGTTTTGAACCCTCAACCCTTGTTTATTTGTTGCTAGGTTGCAACAAAATTTCAAGGTTGTTTAGATTAATATATGGAGGTGGTTTATGTAGAATGTCGTCTGTATTTTTAAACATGTGTCTGTCTCAAGGGCCGTATTTTAGCTTTATTTTCTTCCGCTGATTACATAGTGTCATGTATGATTTATGGATATTCTTTCACGTGAGCACTATAGTTTCTTGTCTTCTTGTTATCCTTAGTCTTGTCTCCTTCAATTGTGAACTATTTCATCTGTTACTGTTCTGTGTCAAATTTAGGATGTGTAACCTGATTTTACAAATGAAGTAGATGAAGCTCCATAAACTATTAAAGCTACAATACTTTTCTTTGATCTAAATTTTTGCAAATATCCATTTAGGTCTTCCGATGTGTTGTGTCTTGTATGTTCTCTTGACAATTTATGCATCGTGCACCAGTTAGGTTCATTGTGATAGGCATTGATTTAGCATTTGTTGTCGTGCATTGTAATCTCCATTACATTTGATGACTTTTGTCTCATCTCTTTGCCCTTCAATTAATATTATGTTACAGTGAAGAAGAAGCGAGGATGTCAATTTATTCGGTGTCGACAAAGCATTACTTTGCTTTTGGGTGCAAAGTATCTGAAGAGATCTCATATAAGATCAAGCGTATGTTTGTTTTACTTAGTTATTATTTTATACTTCCGTAAATATGTTTGTTCTTTCCTTTAAATTTTCCATGTATAATGCAGCTTTGCCGAAGGTCCGTTGGGTCCTGCCTGACTCATATTTAGATGTGAAGAACAAAGATTATGGAGGTAAAGACCAGAAGATAACTCATATGCTTTTCCCCTTTTTGCATCCTTTTCTTCTCTATAAATAACATAAAGATAAAAAAACAGTATATCGTGCTTATACACTGTTAACATGTGGCCTCTCAGGTTGTTACCATTATGATTTGTTAATTCCTTCTCATATTTCTTTTGTTTATTCTACAATAAAATGCATGGTTTTACTGGCTTTTTTGGTTATTGCCTTCTATAGCTTCCCTATTCTTGTATCTCATAGCTGTAATAAAATATGATTATCACATTTAGTCATAGATGAGCATATAAAACACACAATAGTAATGAGGAGGTTACCCAGTTGGAGATTGTCATAGCAGTTTTTCAATATACAATGCACAATTTCATTCAAAAGGTTTACAAGATTTGCATTGGTTCATGGTAAATCTAACAAGCTAAGCTACCTTAACAAGCATTTCATTAAAGAAGTGTAATTTCATGGTCGTTAAGAGGATTGCTATCATAAGATTTTACTATGGTCTCTTTCATGATTGTATTATGTCTAATGAGTTTTGGTCAAATGTAAGCGGACATGGTTGTTACTGCATATTGCTTATGGTTGTTTACTCTGAATATATATGTACAGTGAAGCATCTTTTACTGGAGTTTAGGATTGCTTCAGTAATTTTCTTTATCACTAACAAATTTTTTCTTGATCTTCTCTGAACATTTTCAATCTATAATTTGTAAGCTGTTAACGTTTGTTGAACCTAGTTGATTGATAATTGTTTGAAATAACAAGTGACAAGATGGGTCAAAAAATTTACAAATACATCTATAGAGAGGTAATTGATTCAACTCAAAATTTCTACCACATCGTATATGATAAAATTTTGAATATAGAACATGAATTGAATATTCTCTTTATAAGCAGCTCATTTCATTAATTAAGGTAGGTATATATGATCAACATGGAAAAAGAAACATGTTTATATATGAGTATGTTTTGTTCTATAAGCTGGCATAACTGCATCCACCAATTGCATTTTGTGGTCAAGCACACATCAGTGTATGATGGTGCTTGAGAAATCTATGCTGGCTTGACTGATGGTTTTTCTCCATGATGTTGCATAGGATGGAGTTTAGATTTCATTTAATAGGCTTTATTATGAGATCAGTTAGTGAAAATACAAGACAACATTGTATCTGCAGCATTAATTTTCCCTTCTATATGTCAATATAATTTTTACTTTTATATGTATGTAGTAGGTAATGTTGCTCATATTCTTTGGTTTTAAAATTATGTGCTGCTTCAGTTGCTGCCTTTGTTCCATTAGGTTTTGCAGTACTAGGACTGAATTAGTTTCTGCACATAGATGAAAATAACATATTGTTGAGTTTGTTGAAATAGTGCTAGCTACTTGCATCAACTTTTAGCAAGATGCTAATTGAGATTCTTAGTACACTTTAGATTGTTAATATTGTACTTCATTTGGTTATTTGTCATCCCTGACTGCTTTTGAGTGTTGAATATTGTTGCTTACAGCATGAACAGAGGATGATAACTTGACTTGATTGCTTCTGTATGGGCCTTTTTCTTTCCTTAGTTGGTACTTCTCAATTTGCAAATTCTGAAGCTGAGTTCACGATAAGATAAACTATATTGATCTTTTTTCAGGAGAACCATTCATAGATGGTACAGCTGTTCCCTATGACCCTAAATACCATGAAGAGTGGGTGAGGAATAATGCACGTGCACAAGAGAGGTCGAGGCGGAATGATAGGCCTCGCAATTTTGATCGATCTCGGAACTTTGAGAGGAGAAGGGAAAACATGCAGCACTTCCAGAATAGAGAAGCACCACCAATGCAAAACCAGCAGGAGTTCCAGAATCGTGATGCACAGAATGCAATGCCACAAAATGCCCAGAGTCCTATGCCTTCTAGAGACGTTCCTCCAACACCTAATCGTGATCCCAATACCATGCCACCACCTAACTACACGCCAAATGCTGGAAGTAGCTATGGAGGGGGCGGACAAGGCTATCAAGGAGGCCCTGGTTATCAAGGGGGTGGTCAAGGGTACCAGGGCAGCTATCCTGGAGGCAATATGCCAAGTGGGCCCGGTTATCAAGGTGGCCGCCTTGGTTACCAGGGAGATTTCCGTGGTTATCAAGGAGGCGGCACTGCTGGTGGAAATGCAGGAGGCATTATGCCAGGTGGTACAGTCTATCAAGGAGGCAGCCCTGGTGGTTATCAGGGAGGTGGCCCAGGTTATCAAGGAGGCAGCCCTGCAGGTTATCAGGGAGGTGGCTCTGCATATCAAGGAGGTGGCCCGCTTTATCAGGGAAGCAATCCACCTTATCAAGGTGGCTTATCTGGTAATCAATCTGGAAACTCTAGTTATGAAGGAAGCAGCCCCAACTATCAGCAGGGTGGTGGACCTGGGTACCAAGGAGGGGCTCCTTATCAAGGAAGAGACATGCCTGGAAGAGATCAATAAGCGGCATTCTACGTATCCTGTGCAGAATTGGTATAAAATGCTAGAGTTTCTTCTGTTACAATGACATGCGGGTTGAGTCTCTTAGGGACTGAAATTTTACCTTCGTCTGCACTGTTGTTTATTGTTTCAAGGACATCTTTTAGCTTCTGGAACATAATATCTAAGAATATATCAGATTTAGAATTGTGATCCAGTGGCTGCATCTAGTTGGAACTGCTACGGACAGTATTTCTCATAATTACTCGCGTAGTGCCTTTTTGAATATTTTGCTTCATCGGCAGTATTTATTTATCAATGAATTTGGCTGTTTTATCCATGATGCCCCTGTTTGTTCTTTAATGCCCGGCTTTCATGTGGTTGTTGTCATTCTTTAAATGCAACACTGTAATCATCCGCTCGGGAAGAGGAGAGAAATCATTGATTAATAATTAAAGAATAAATTTTTAAATCAAGATAAATAATTAAAGAATAAATTTAAAAATAAAGAAAAAAATAGATGTAACTCCTTCAGTATAATCTCTCACGTCTTACTCTCCCATTAAAACATACCACAGATATAAGTGGATTTTTTATAAAACAATTAAATCTATTTATAAAATAATTAAATTCTAATTTTCTACGGCTCTTTTCTGCTAAAAAAATTCTGTTCATATGAGAATATCTTATTCAACAACAATATTTTTATCTCTTTTCTTACAACAAAAATCCTTTTCATACTTGTTTCATCTTTTTAAATAGAATTTCTCGTCCAACATCAATTTCATCTCTTTCTTTCACAAAAAAAAATCTTTTCATATTAGAATTTCGCTTCAAGAACTCTGATTCACTAATCCAAAATTATTTGCATACCTAACATTATATGCGTTAGTGTGCATCTCGTAGTTAGGGCACGTGTCCCGTAAGGTAGCTTGGTTCGACTCGTCTCTTCACCTTCACCCGAGGCCCAAGAATCTTGGTGATGAAAGAAGGCCGAGGGTTTACGTAGCTTCCCTCCATTGGAGTTACGCCAGGAGGCCGACCTTTTCCTCCCATTCTCTCCCTAAAGCGTTGTGATTACTCTAATGATTATTTCATCTCTAATCAAAAGAGAGGAAGGAGGTAAAAGAGCGAGCACGAGGGAGGAAAGAAAGCACGTTAGGGAGAGAGAAAAGCGGGTTCATCGCGATAGTCCTGGCTTAGATCTCGCGACGGGAATCAAATTGGCTCTGCTCTTCCATCGGGATTCAAATTATGGCCGTGCCCGCCAGCCGAGTATACGACCTCCATCGAGTGCTATAGGCAAGATCCATCGATTTCCCACCTTCTTTACTGGCCATGTTGGATCAATGAGCTCCAGAATTCGTGTAGGGCAGATTATTGAATTATAATCTTCAATGAGTTTGTGTTAAAGTTGCTTTCTGGATACATTTTGCTTAACAATTGTCATTATGATATTTGTGAAGACAAAGTGCCTTATCGAAAGTAGACTTTAATTTATGATTATTATGATATTGGTTATATAAGATTTGTGAAGAATAAGATATTTTGTGAGATAGTTGATTATATTCTTGATTTCACTAAATTTATTATGATATTGTTATGATTCTTTATGTCGTAGCTCGAGAAAGGACACACTTGGTTCAATCATGATTGTGTAAGGTTATCCGCAAGGTTAGAAGGCTTCAAGGAGGAAGAGCGAAGAGTCGTAATTGTCATCTCTTAAGGTGTTCTCTCAGCGAATTCGCGAGAGGCTTTTAGTCCCGAGTCCCTACACAACAAGTCAATACCGGAGGGGGTGTTTCAGCTTGACCTCTCCAAAGCATAAGTCAAATTTTTGTTGATAGTGAATCTTGTCCCTTGGCATATGCTTGGGGGTAATTTTTATACCTTCCGTGGGGAACTGACTCCCCTTGGGCTCGTTGGCGTTCACCAACATTTCTAGCTAGTGATTTATTTGTTCTAGGGCCATCCTCTTGAGCTTGTGCCTTGTGGGGTTGTATCCTATGAATTAGTGCAGCGGATAAAAAGATTAGTTTTGAAAAGTCTTCATTTCGATAATGTTAGGAACGAGTCGACACTAAGAGGGGGGGTGAATTAGTGTAGTGGTAAAATCATGTCGGTTCAAAAAAAAAAAAACTTCGTTTCGATTAAAACAGATTTCGAAAATATGCTCGATTTGAAAGCGTGTTCATAAATGTATTGAAAGCAATAAGCAAGTAAAGTGGTTTACATTTAAAGTAAATTGCTCAAAAGAAAATGCAAACCAAGTTTATAGTGGTTCGGTCATCGTGACTTACATCCACTCCCGATTCCTCCTCCGTCGAGGCCATTGGCATCTACTATCGGTCTTCCTTCAAAGGCGAATACCAACCACATTTTCATCTCTTTCTCCTTTTATCAGGTTTAGGAGATAATCCTTACACCTCCACTTACTCCTCTCTCAAACTATTCTAACACTTAGAATTTTGAGAGGAGTTCACATAAGATTACAACAGCGTTTCTTTCTTTTTCACTCTCAATACTTGTGTAGTTTAATCAGGGATGAGAGGGGTATTTATAGGTCTCAAGTTGATTCAAACTTGGAGCCTAAAAATGTCTCATCCCCGGTTCTTGGGGTCTTGGCGGTACCACCGCCTATGTTGGGTAGTAACACCGCCTGCAGCACTGACATTGGGCGGTACCACCGTATGAAAAACTATGTATGGGCGGTACCACTACTTGACACAGTCTCGAAGACTATGCCACGATGGTGCTACCTATTGGGTCATTGTTTGGGCTTTTCATTGGGCCCAATACAATTTATACATGAGCCAAATGGCCCATAATTGGGTTGGCCCAATTCTAATTCTAATTATGTGCTAACTATGAAATCTAAGACATTTACTAAGCTAAACAAGTTCGTAAGTCTAGGTTTCTTCCGGTGAGCTTTCGACGATCTTCCGACGAACTTCCGACGATCTCTCAGTAATGTTTCAACGGACTCCTGGCAAGCTCTTGGACTTCACGATGATCTTCTTAGCGAGTTCGAGCTTCTTTGGCAAGCTCCTGGACTTCTCGGTCAATTCCGACATAACTTCTGACGAACGTCCGGACTTCCAACAAACTATCAAACTCCCAATGAAATCACGTTCTTGACTCCGAGACTTCATTTTACTTTATGCCTTGATATCGTAGTTAATCTTATACACATAAAAATATACTTCGATATAGACAATTAATACTAAGCTAATCAGATGTTGTCCGGCATGTCATTGGTTTATCGACACTTCGTCCGATTCTTCAGCGCATCGTCCTCTCTTGCGGCCTATTGCCCAATCGGCTAGTTGATCTCCACAACTCCAATTTCCTTGGTGCAATATCTGCTCTTCTTGGCCTGATGCCCGAACTTATGGCCCGAAGCCTTCTATCGATACATTGACCGATCCTTCAGCGTGACGTACAATCTTCTGACATGTTTTTCTCTAGCCCAACATGATTCTTCCTGCTTTAATTGTCTCTCTCTGATCGAAGCTTCCTGCATCACTCAAAACACAGATCAAATCATAAACTCTACTAATTGGTTTCATCATCAAAATATGAGATTCAATAATCTCCCCCTTTTTTATGATGACAACCAATTGATAACAGAGTTGTTGAATCTCGGATTTTGATGATGAAACCAATTGATAGTATTTATGATTTAATATTAATTTTGAGTGACGTAGGATGCTTCGATAGGATGAGATAATTAAAGCAGGAAGAATTATGTTGGGCTGGAGGAAAATATGTCAGAAGATTATATGTCGAGCTAGATGATCGGTCGACGTATCGACAAAAGGCTTCGGCTCATGGATTCGATCATCGGGCCAAGAAGAGTGGATATTACGCCAAGGATATCGGAGTTGCAGAGGTCAACTAGCCGATTGGGCAATAGGCTACAAGAGAGGACGATGCGCTGAAGAATTGGACGAAGCGTCGATGGACCAATGGCATGCCGGATAACATGATTCATGCTTAGTAATAATTGTCTAGATCGAAGTGTATTTTATATATACAGGATTAACTACGATAGCAAGGCATAAAGCAAAATGAAGTCCCGGAGTCAAGAATAAGATTTCATTAGGAGTTTGAGAGTTCATCGGATGTTCTACCAGAACCAACCGAGAAGTCTAGGAGCTTACCAAAGAAGCTTGTCGGAACTCGCGAAGAAGATCGTCGGGAAGTCCAGGAGCTTACCAGGAGTCCGCTGGAACATTACCGAGAGATTGTCGGAAGTTCGCCGGAAGAAACTAGACTTACGGACTTATTTAGCTTAGTAAATATCTTAGAAATCGTAGTTAGCACATAATTGGGATTGGAATTGGGCCAACCCAATTATGGGCTAGTTGGGCCCATGTATGAATTATGTTGGGCCTAATGAAAAAGCCCAAATAGTGACCCAAGAGGTGGCATTGTCGTGGCACAGTCTCCGAGATTGTGTTAGGCGGTGGTACCATCGGTTTGGACGGTAGTACCGCCCAGTGCAAGGTGCTAGGCGGTGGTACTACCAGACTGGGCGATGGTACCATCCAATGTAGTGTTAGTATCAGACTGACACAAGCAGTGGTACCGCCCAGCACAAGCGATGATACCGTCAGGACCTGGGAAACCTAGGATGAGACCTTTTTAGGCTCTAAGTTTAAATCAACTTGAAACTTATAAATACCCCTCTCATCCCTGGTTAAGATACAAAAGCACAAAGAGTTTAAAAGTGAGAAAACACTGTAGAAATTACTTGAGAAATCCCCTCCTCTAGCTTAAACTTAGAATTCTGTTTAGAGAGGAGTGTGTGCTTGTAAAGGTTGTCTCCTAAATCTGTGAAAAGGAGAAGAGGGGTGTAAAAGGGTAGTTGATCTTCGTCCATTAAAAGAAAATCGATAGTGGATGCCGGTGGCCTCGACGAAAGAGGAATCGGTGGAGTGGATGTAGGTCACGACGATTGAACCACTATAAAAATCTGGTTTGCTTTCTTTTGTTCAATTTACCTTACTGCAAACCTCCTGACTTGCTTTACATCCACTATGCTATTCCGTATGCTTTCAAGCTATCTTTCCGAAATCGATTTTAATCAAAACGAAATATTTTCGGAACCGAAGTAATTTTACCGCTACACTAATTCACCCCCCCCCCCTCTTTCCTATACGCAAGGAAACAGGGATATACGATCTCCCTAGGTAACATAATCTATTCTATACATAATTTGTTTCATGAATTTTTGTGCATTAATCTTCGCACGACGATGAACATCTTTTTGGAAAATTGAGGATTTTGTTTTTTCTTGTTCTTCCGCTATGCATATGATGTCGCCCCTAAGATTTCCCAACATCTTAGTGCTGACCCCTGATCCTACCAGATCATGCATGGAATGATGTATTGAAAATTTGATTATGCATGATTTTATGTTTCTTGGACTCATAATGATTTCATGATGAAATATTGCTCTGACTTGAATTCAAGGTTCTATCAATATGACATATTGATAGGGGGAGTTAAGGTTAACTTTGTCATCAATTGGTTGTTATCAACAAAAAGGGGGAGATTGTTGAATCTCGAATTTTGATGATGAAACAAATTGATAGTGTTTATGATTTTGATTTGCGTTTTGAGTGATGTAGGAAGCTTTGATCAGGGAGAGATAATTAAAGTATGAAGAATCATGTTGGGCTGGAGTGGAACATGTCAGAAGATTGGACGTCGAGCCAAATGATCGGTCGACATATTAATAGAAGGCCTTGGTCCATGGGTTCATGCATCGGGCCAAAAATAGCAAAAATTATGCTAAGGAAATTGGAGTTGCGGAGGTCAACTAGCCGATTGGGCAATAGGCTGCAAGAAAGGACGATGTGCCGAAGAATCCGATGAGGCATCGATGGACCAATGATATGCCGGACAACATTTGATTAACTTAGTAATAATTGTCTAGATCGAAGTAGGCCTTAAGTGTTCAGGATTAACTATGATAGTGATCAAGGTATAAAGCAAAATGAAGTCTCAAAGTCAAGAACAAAATTTTACTAGGAGTTCGAGAGTTCGTTGGAAGTCTAGACGTTTGTCGGAAGTTCTATCAGAATTGATTAAGAAGTCCAAGAGCTTGCCAAAGAAAATTATTGGAACTCGCCAAGAAGATCATCGTAAAGTCCAAGAGCTTGCCGGAAGTCCGTTGGAACATTTCTAAGAGACCGTCAAAAGTTCGTCGGAAGACTGTCGGAAGCTCACCGGAAGAAACTTAGACTTACCGGATTTATAAAGCTTAGTGTATGCCATAAAATTCATAGTTAGTACATAATTAGGTTGGAATTGGGTTAACTCAATTGGGGGCCAATTGGGCCCAAGTTTGGGCTGTGTTGGACTAAGTGAAAGGCCCAAACAATGACCCAATAGATGAAACCATTGTGGCACAATCTCCGAGATTATGTCATGCGGTGGTATCGTCGGTCTAAGTGGTGGTATTGCCCAGACACAGTCTCCGAGAGACTGTCAGGAGGTTGTGCCACTAGATTGGGTGGTGGTACCACCTAGTGACAGGGTGCCAAGCGGTGGTACCACCAAGCACATGTGGTGGTACTACCAGTACCCTGAAAACCGGGGATGATACATTTTTAGGCTCCAAGTTTGAATCCACTTGAGGCTTATAAATACCCCTCTCATCCCTGCTTAACATACACAAGCACAGAGAGTTTAAAAGTGGGAAACTGCTATAATAATCACTTGAGAGATTCCCTCCTTTAGTTCTAAGTTTAGAATTCTATTTAGGGAGGAGTGAGTGCTTGTAAAAGGTTATCTCCTAAACCTGTAAAAAGGAGAAGAGGGGTGTAAGTGTTAGGACTATAGCTAGGAGAGTCCTAATTGAGTGAGGCATTTATATAAAACCTACCTAAGTCGACTCCTATTAAAGAGGTGAAGAGGCTGGCTAGGGTTAGGAGGTTGTTTCTTAGAGAAGAATTAGGAGTTATAAAGGAATAGGAATCTTGAGTATGAGTCCTCTTAGGAGTTGGTTAGAAGTAGGAGTTTTGAGTAGGAGTCCTATTAGGAGATAGGGTTTACAAGTCATATCAATAGCCATGTATTCATCCTATTTTCTCAAGCAATAGATGAATCTTTTCTGCAGCCTTTGAGTAGTAATTTGGAGGAAGGAACCCCTATAGAGTTCCAAGGAGACCGATCCCTTAAAAATATCAACCCCAAGCTTAGAATCTGCAAGGGTTCTAATATCTGGTATCATAGTAGCGTTTTTAGCATCTCGCTGCCCTTCCACAGCCATCTATCAGCCCTCTACAGCCACCTAAAATAATTCCCACAATTACTTAAAAGATCGTCGCCAAATTCTACCATAATCTCCACCACCATAGATCATCCTTTGATCTCTCCATGAATTGCAACAGGTTCTGGTTTCTTACGTTACTACTGCTGTAATTTGCTAGCCATAGGTGCCCAGCAAGCCAATCACGTGAGTGATGGCACGTGTGACTTAATATAGAATCTTTTTCTTATTATATTTTGGCATATATCACTTTATAACTATTGCATAAATGCATACATATATTGTGATGTCCTTGGATTTGTGCAATGGGAATCGGATCGTGATGAGATCACGATAGTGAGATCGATTCACCTTTAAACACATATCCTAAATAATCCTGGTCATAGGTTACTCGAGAGGGATATCGTGATAACCGGACAGATTGGTGTGCTGTATACCCGTCCATATGATGGATGCAGCTGGTCTCATAGCTGCTTGTGTAGGGACACTAGGGATACAGTACAAGTGCTCATTAGAGAATGAGTTCACTGATTGATCCACTTACGGAATGCTGGATGGTTGATGATGCCTTATTGTCAGATAGCGATTCCGTAGTCCTAGTGGTGTATCTGGTCCTTAGACTTGAGACACCAAGGATGTCCTGTATGAGTGCTCCACTCTTTGATACCAGACTTATAAGTTTGGTTGTTCCAGATCTAGTACAGTTGGTCATTGGGAGTGGTAGTCGACCTTACGAGGGCTATTGAGTGTCGATAGAGGATCATCCACTCTCGGCATCATGAGAGGAATATCCCATGTGTTCTTGCTTAGACAAATCCCTGGCCAGGGTCATTCGGGTTGAGAGAGAAAGAATTCAATGGGAGAATTCGATTAGAGCGAGACTCGAGAAGAAACCGTATGAGTTTGACAACACCATACTCTATATACGGTCTTTGGGATATTAGATGGATGAGGGACTATAGATACACGGTAACTGAGGACAGACAGGTCCAATGGATTGGATTACCCTGTATCGTCTGGGGACTACGGCGTAGTGGCCTAGTACGTCCGTAGTCGATGAGTCGAGTGAATTATTACAGAGATAATAATTCACTGAGTTAGAAGGAGTTCTGACAGGTATGACTCACGGCCAGCTCGATATTGGGCCTAGAGGGTCACACACATATGGTAGGCATTGCGATGAATAGAGGTTCGGATATGAGATATCCGACGGAGCCCTTGTCTTATTGGATGCAAATCCAATACCCACTAGGGGAGGACCCATTAGGGTTTGCTAGGGGACCTCTATAAATAGGAGGGATTCAGAGCCCCATAGGCCAGAGAGCTTTTGTTTGCCTTTTCTTATTCTCCTCTCCATCTCCACCTCTGAGTAGACCTGGAGTTTTGAGGAGCGTCATCGCAACCCTGTTGTGTGGATCACCGCTAGAGAGGAGGACGCTTGACCTCCTTCACCCTCTCCTAAGGATCTACAAGGAAACAGGGATATACGATCTCCCTAGGTAACACAATCTACTCTATACGTAGTTTCATGTTTCGTGGATTTTTGCGTACCAATCTTCGCACGACGACGAACATCTCTTTGGGAATCAGGGATTTTGTTTTCTTGTTCTTCCGCTGTGCATATGATGTCATCCCCAAGGATTTCCTAACACAATTTAGTTATCCTTATTTAAAAAAAAAAATTATTCCTATATTTCTATGTGAACTTTTTGTTGTAAAGTTTTCATCTCTACGACGAAAGATACATTGCAGAATTCCTACCGCATAGCATTGTCTGTTTGATCTTGCTATTGTATTTATTTTGTCTAAATCTCTATAAAATTTTTATGACAACTTTGACACTAACTAACAGCAGATTTTCCTTTGGTTTTGTTGATAAATTTTTAATATAAACCACTGATCTTTTACGTCCAATCTGCTATACTTGAAAATCTATACTGTAGAAAATTTCAGCCGCATATTGTTGCCTTAAGCGATCTATTTGCAATCCTTTTTGAACAAAAAATTTTATATACTTTATAGATCATTTTGACTTTCATCTAAGATTGATCTATCGAGGAATTCATCTCTAAAAACATTCTTGTGTTGCTACAAATTTTTATCGCAAGCCGTTGAAATTTTTTGATGAGAATTCTACTATCACAACTTGCATCAATTTCCTTACTGTTATATTGCCAAAATTTTCTTGATTAAATTGGTCATCATTGGTATCATATAAATCAAGATTTCGTTATCAATTCTCTCCTCAAATCTCTCAATTTTTGCAGGAAATTTCATCGAGAAACCACTGTTTCTTCGACAACAATTCTACTCTTACAAGATAACACATACCTGTAGTAACTTCCATTGATATCTATCAAACCTTTGCTGCCATCTATCATAGATCTAAAAAATTTTTTCCTAACCTTCATCCACTACCATCACAGCCCTAAAACTCTACCAAACCACACTCTTAAACTATACCCAAAACAGCCACAAAAGAAGCCTAAACTGTAGCCTACATCCACTAATCCACCAACCCTTTCGACCATCACTTCTCTCAACCTATACATGCCTTTAACCCGACAATAAAAGAGACATCTTAACATCATAGATTTGGAGGCATATACTATGACATATGAGGAGGCAATTAATGCTAAATTTAAAGCCTTCGAGGCGCGAATGGAGGATAAGATTTGGACTCTCTTTATCAAACTCAGTTTGGGCCAACCACCAAGCCCGAAGAAATCACATTAAGGAGAGAGCTCTGACCAATTGTACAAAGCCCGAAGAGATGATTTCCAAGAGAGGGGAGGCTCTATGACCAACCCCGACTATCCACGCATGAGGGTGGACTTCCCTAGATAGGAAGATGGAGACCCGATTGGTTGGATCTCGCGCGCGGAGCGATATTTTCGGTACCACAAAACCGCGGATGCATCTATGGTGGAAATTACAGCTATACATCTGGAAGGAGATGCCATACAGTAGTTTGATTGGTTTGAACACACTTATGGAGTCCTCTCATGGTGACAATTCAAAGAATGACTATTGATCTGCTTCGGACCAACCGATTACGAGAACATTGACGGACAACTAATAAAGATCCGACAAACCTCCACCATTCAGGAGTACTAAACTAGGTTTGAAAGGTTATTTAATCAAACTTGTGATTGGTCTGAAAAATAGCTATTGGGGACCTTCACTAAGGGCTTGAAGCTAGAGATCCGGGGAGAAGTAAAAGCACGATAACTGTACATGCTTATGGCAGCCATCTCTTTCGTACGACTTCAAGAGGAGCGATTGAATCATAAAGCCTAGAGGACTAGGGTCGCTCCCCGACTAGCAATATTGAAGCCCTTAGCCCCCCTACTATCAACCGAGTCCCTACACCAAAAAGGTGTTGGGAAATCTTGGGGGCGACATCACATGCGCAGCGGAAGAACAGAAAACAAAATCCTTAATTTTCCAAAGATTTGTTCGTCATTGTATGAAGATTGGTGCACAAAAATATAGGAAACTTAAAACTGCCTATAGAGTAGATTGTGTTAGCTAGAGAGATCGTATATCCCTGAATCCTTACAGATCTCTAGGAGAGGTTGAAGGAGGTCAAGCGCCCTCCTCTCTAGCGGTAATCTACACAGCAGGGCTGTGACGATGCTCCTCAAAACTATAGGCATGCTTTGAGATGGAGAAGAGGGAGGAGAATATTGTTGAATCTCGTATTTTGATGATGAAACCAATTGATAATTGTGTTTATGTTTTAATCTGCGTTTTGAGTGACGCAGGATGCTTTGATTAGGATGAGACAATTAAAGCAGGAAAAATCATGTTGTGCTAGAGAAACATGTCAAAAGATTGGATGTCGGGCCGATGGATCGGTCGACATATCGACAGAAGGCTTCGGGCTGTGGACTTGGGCATCGGGCCAAGAAGAGCGGGTATTGCACCAAGGATATCGGAGTTGCGGAGTCAACTGGCCGATTGGGCAATAAGCCGCAGGAGAGGACGATGCGCCGAAGAATCGGATGAAGCGTCGAGGGACCAATGACATGCCGGACAACTTAGTTAATTGCTTAGGATTAATTGTCTCGATCGAAGTTTTGTTTTAATTGTGCAGGATTAACTATGATAATGATGAAGACATAAAGCGAAACAAAGTGTCGGAGTCAAGCGCGAAGGATTTGTTGCGAGTTCGAGAGTTCGACGGAAGTCCGAAGGTTTGTCGGGAATGCTACCGGAACTAGCCGAGAATGAGTTGGGAGCTTGCCAAAGGGTTTTTCGGAACCTCGCCTGAAGGTTCGTTGGAAGTTCGCGGAGCTCACCGAGAAAGATCGGAGCTTGCCGAAGAAGCTCGTTGGAACTCGCTAAGATCAAATCGTGAAGTCTAGGAGCTTGCCGGGAGTCTACAGAATGGTTTCCAAGAGTTCATCGGAAGACCGCCGGAAGTTTGCTGGAAGCTCACTAGAAGAAGTCTTGACATGCAGACTTTGTAATAGCTTAGAAAATGTCTTTAAATACATAGTTAGCACGTTAATTAGGGTTAGGATTAGGTGTTAATCCTATAACCCAAGTAGAGGCCAATTGGGCCCAAGTTTGGACTGGTTTGGGCCAAGTTTGGAGCCCAACCAAATGAGCTGAAATAGTGTAGGAGGTGGCAACGCTAGGGTCGGCGGTGGCACTGCCCAGGAGAGGATCTCCCAGCGAAGCTGGGCGGTGCAACCGCCCCAGGCAGGCGGTGGCACCACCAGGGCTCAGTCTCCGAGCGAGACTGGGCGGTGCAACCGCCTCTGACAGCGGTGCAATCGCCCCGGTCAGGCGGTGGCACCGCCTGAGCTCGGTCTTCGAGCTCTGCCAGGTGGTGCAACCACCCCTGACAAGTGGTGGCACCGCCTAGAGGCTCAGTCTCCGAGCTCTGCCAGGCGGTGCAACCGCCAAACCCCGGAATTTCGGGAGATGACAGATTTGAGTTCCAAATTCAAACTGGTTTGGAGCCTATAAATACCCCTCCAATCCCTGGGTAAAATACACAAGCACAGAGAGATTAAAAGAGAGAAAACACTGTTGCAATCTCTAGAATTTCCCTCCTCTAGCTTAAGAGTTAGAATTCTGTTTAAGAGAGGAGAGTGAGTGCTTGTAAGGGTTGTCTCCTAAACCCAGTAAAAGGAGAAGAGGGGTGTAAGAAGGAGGTTGATCTTCGCCTAGTAAAGGAAGATCGTTAGTGGATGCCAGTGGCCTCGACGGAAAAGGAATCAGAGGAGTGGATGTAGGTCACAATTGACCGAACCATTGTAAACTCCCGTCTTCTCTGGTTTGTATTTACTTTGAGCTTATTATCCTTACTGCATACCTCCTTCATAGCCTATTGTGTTCTGCGCTTTTAGGTCTACGTTTTCAAGCTCAATACTTTCCGAATCGTGTTTAGACGTAAATCGATTTTCTCGTAAATCACTCTAAATCGCACTGCTCTTTGGTTTGCATTTACTTTAAGCTTATTATCCTTACTGCAAACCTTCTTCATAGCTTACTGTCTTCTGCGCTTTTACGTTTGCGTTTCCAAGCTCAATACTTTCCGAATCGTGTTTAGACGTAAATCAGTTTTCTCGTACGAACATCGTATTTCAGTTTACGCTTACATTCTGATTTCTATCACAACAACAAACTGCCTTAAATAGATTCGTTTTAACTACCTCTTGCCTAATCACAAGTTAAAGTGATTTACGAATCGAAATTTCTGCTGAAATCGGCTTTGTCGTACGAACTCAGTTTAAAAACGTAGAAAGTTTTCCGCTGCACTAATTCACCCCCCCCCCCTCTTAGTGCTCTTGATCCTAACAATTGGTATCAGAGCCCGGTATTTCTCATTTCGGATTTACACCTGAGAGAAATGGCTCTTCATGGCTTTCAAGAGGGCTTATCGGTTTTTCGTCCATCGTTGTTTAACGGATTGGACTACACTTATTGGAAAACTCGAATGAGAGTTTTCTTAATTTCTATGAATTTAGATTTATGGAATATTGTTGAAAATGGTTTTCAACTTCCCTCTAAATCGATGAACGAATGGTCGGATTTGGAGAAGAAGTATTTTTCTTTAAACGCAAAGGCTATGAATGCCTTGTTTTGTGCACTTGACAAAAATGAATTTAATCGCGTTTCAATGTGTGATTCGGCTTTTGATATTTGGAGAACTCTTGAGGTCACTCATGAAGGCACTAGCTGAGTGAAAGAGTCCAAAATCAACATTCTCGTGCATTCTTACGAACTTTTTCGAATGGAGCCTTGCGAAACCATTGTTGACATGTACACCCGTTTCACGGATGTCGTCAATGGTTTAAGAGCTCTTGACAAATGCTTTTTGGATTTTGAACTCGTAAACAAGATTTTACGTTCTCTTTCTAAGAAGTGGGATTCAAAAGTAACTGCAATATAAGAAGCTAAAAACCTAAACAACTTACCACTTGAAGAACTAATTGGTTCATTGATGACATATGAAATGGTGCACAAAGCACATGATGAACATGATGAACAAAACAACCTTCCAAAGAACAGGAAGGATTTGGAACCCTGGACAAATGAATACCACTTGAGCGATGACTCAAGTGATGAGGACAATGATGAACTTGAACTTCGAACACTAAATCTTAATAAGTTTATTAAACAAAAATCTAAAATAAATAATGAACTTGAATGGAGAAAGAGGCCAAAGAAGAAGAACACAAAGTGGGATGAATCGAGCTCCTTCGAAGACGAGGAGAAAATCAAGAAAGGCGAGGTGGCAAACTACGCCTTAAACGCCTTTAATGAAAAGGTAATCGAAATCCCCCTGATTTATTTTGAAATTACTTGATTATGAGTTTCAAGTTAATTTTGATAACTTGATTATGAGTTTCAAGTTAACGATTTGATTTGAATAAGTTATGTCTAAATCATAATCATGATCTTGCAAAATTGAAGTCACAAATAATATCTTTTGGTATTCATGAATTGATACTCACAAAAGCATTGGTATTCATGACTTGAATTGGATTGAAACATTGCATGCTTAAATTAATCATTCTCCTATGTTTCAAAAATTCTTTAAATGCCTTATGTGATGATTGAAAATTAACTTGCTTTATGATAAATCTATATATACAATTTTGATGATGAGATTTTTGATGAATTTGACGATTTGAATTTGAATGAGTTTGTGTTCAAATTATGATCTTGATTTCTTGGATATACTACTTGAGATTTTTTTAATCACAATCTCTTCTTTGTACACCTATAATTTTTGTTATTTATAAAAGGAAGAGATTTGATAAAATGAATAATGTCTTTTGGCATTCAAATGGTCTTATATTTGATGATATGATTTCTTTGTATCTATGATTTAAATGCCTTGAAATGATTGAAATATTTTACACTTTTATGCTCTTCCCTACTTCTTTCTTGTTTTCAATGATAAAACGGGGAGAAGTTTTGATCATGCATGGTAGGATATAATTTGACAAAATTGATACCATCATGATATGAAACATTTATGATGTGCAATTATGCATGCAATACTTGTGCTTTCTAATTATGATGTGATGTAAATCATGATTTAAAATGCTATGAGTGCTAAGTTACACATTTTGAGAAGAAATTGCTATATTGAAACATTAATGTAATTATGAATGATGAAATGATATTATGCATGTAATACTTCAACTTATGATAATGATGCATGCAATGATAAAATATTCATGATGAAAAATTGTCTTTGTTAAATCTCGTATTTTGATGATGAAACCACTTGATATGTGTTTATAATTTAAACTGCATTTTGAGTGATGCAGGTCTACTCGATCATGATTAGACAGTTAACGCAGGAGGAATTGACATTGCGCCGGAGGAGATCACGTCAGGATATTGGACGGCAGAAGGCTTCAGACGTTGGGCATCGGGCCAAAGGAGAGCGGAATTGTGCCAAGGATATCGGGGTTGCGGAGGTCAACTGCCGATTGGGCAACAAGCCGCAAGAGAGGATGATGCGCTGAAGAATCGGACGAAGCGCCAACCAATGATGTGCCGGGCAATAGAATGTCAATTCACGTTATAATAACTGTCTAGATCGGAGTAGAGTTTTGGCTTGCATGTGCAGGATTAACTACGATAACGATGAAGACATAAAGCAAAACAAAGTATGGAGTCAAGCACGAAGGATTTGTTGGGAGTTCAAGAGTTCAACGGAAGTCTGAAGGATCGTCGGGAACGCTGCCGGAACTAGCCGAGAATGAGTAGGGAGCTTGCTGAAGGGTTTTTCAGAAGCTTGCTGGAAGGTTCATGGGAAGTTCGCAGAGTTTGCCGAAAAAGATCAAAGCTTGCCGAAGAAGCTCGTTGGAACTTGCCAAGATCAAATCGTGAAGTCTAGGAGCTTGTCGGGAGTCCGTAGAATGGTTTCCGAGAGTTTATCGAAAGACGTCGGAAGTTCGCCGAAAGTTCGCCGGAAGAAGTCTTGACTTACGGACTTTGTAATAGCTTATAAAATGTCTTTAAATTCGTAGTTAGCACATTCATTAGGGTTAGGATTAGGTATTAATCCTATAAATCCAAGTAGGGGCCAATTAGGCCCGAGTTCGAACCAGTTTGGGCCAAGATTGAAGCCTAACTAATGGGCTGAATCACTGTAGGTGGTGGCACCGCCTGGGCTAGGCGGTGGCACCGCCCAACACTGTCAGGGTCAGAAACTGACAGGCGGTGGCACCGCTAGCATCGGGAACTCCAAAAGAATTCAAATTTTGGAGCCCAAATTTAAATACTCTTGAGGCCTATAAATACCCCTCAAATCTCAACTGAGATAACAACTTTTTGAGCAGCAAGTGTTTGAGAGAAAGGCCTTAGAAAAGTCCTTGCTAGTCTTGTTTTCAATTTGCTAGTGTTCACCTCTTTCTTTCTTGCTGAAAATCTATAAGAGAGTGAACCGCTTGTAAAAGAGTTGTAAGAGGGGTATTCACCCTTCCCTTTCAAGAGATTTACTAGTGGAAGGTGGGAGCCTCATCGAAGAGGGGCCTCGCAAGTGGATGTAGGTCACTTGACCGAACCACTTCAAAAATGATGTAATCTCTGGTTTGCATTTCATTACTACTATTTACATTACTACAAACCTTCTTACTTGCTTTATTTCATCATTATCTTTGCTGCACAACTTTGCGAATACACTTTCCAATTAAGCACTTCCGATTCAGATTTTTATCGTACGAAAGAATTGTTGAAACCAACGTTTTAATCCGCTGCACTAATTCACCCCCCCCTCTTAGTGTCGCTTCGATCCTAACAATTGGTATCAGAGCTCGGTATTTCTCATTTCGGATTTACACCTGAGAGAAATGGCTCTTCATGGCTTTCAAGAGGGCTTATCGGTTTTTCGTCCATCGTTGTTTAACGGATTGGACTACACTTATTGGAAAACTCGAATGAGAGTTTTCTTGATTTCTATGAATTTGGATTTATGGAATATTGTTGAAAATGGTTTTCAACTTCCCTCTAAACCGATGAACGAATGGTCGGATTTGGAGAAGAAGTATTTTTCTTTAAACGCAAAGGCCATGAATGCCTTATTTTGCGCTTTGGACAAAAATGAGTTCAATCGGATTTCTACGTGCGAAACGGCTTTTGATATTTGGCGAACACTTAAAATCACACACGAGGGAACTAGTAGAGTCAAAGACTCGAAAGTTAACATTTTAATGCATGATTTCGAGCTTTTTCAAATGAAGCCGAGCGAAACCATTGTTGACATGCACACCCGTTTTACGGATGTCGTCAATGGTTTACAAACTCTTGGCAAATGTTTCTCGAATTTTAAACTTGTTAGTAAAGTTTTACGATCACTTTCTAAAGTTTGGGAATCAAAAGTTACGGCAATACAAAAAACAAAAGATTTAAATATTTTTCCACTTGAAGAACTTATCGACTCATTGATGACATATGAAATGGTACACAATGCACATGATGAACACAATGAACACTTGAGCTACGTTCCAAAAAATAGGAAGGATTTGGAACTCCGGACAAATGAATACCACTTGAGCGATGACTCAAGTGATGAGGACAATGATGAACTTGAACTTCGAACACTAACTCTTAATAAGTTCATTAAACAAAAATCTAAAATGAATAATAAACTTGAATGGAGGAAGAGGGCAAAGAAAAGGAAGACACCCAAGGATGAATCAAGAACTTCCAAAGGTGAAACAGCGAATTGGGCTTTGACGGGCTTCGACTACAAGGTAAGTAACTCAACTCTCTTGAATTATTTTGAAATTACTTGAAGTTTTTCATGAGTGCTTAATTTAGATAGTAGGAATAGGAAATAAAAAAAAATTATTTTTTAAAAATTATATCATGTTTTTCTTTATAGCATCTTTTGAAAAATTAAAGAATTTGATCATGAAAAGTATATTGCTAAGGTTTCATGCATGTTATGTTTTGAAATGTTGAATGATGTACACAACATTATGGATGATAATTATATGATATGTGATAATGCTTAGGATTAATCCGTGAATGTGTATTTTGATGATTTCCATATTAATTTTCAATGACGATGCATAGCTTTTGAATGGAAGGCTTGATTATTTTTTTTTATGAACCTTATCTTTGGTTTTCAAACATGATGTATGGTTTTGACATAAGAACAAAATTTTAGCATGCTAATATAAAGTCAATCATATAAATTCAAATTAAAGAAGTTTTAGTTATCTATAAGAATAATTCAAAATTATGTTCAATGAAATCAATGCAACAAAGTTGTAATAAAAATATTAAAATTTTGATACCATGATGAAAGTTGCTTTCGAAAATGATGCACGACTTTTGTATGCAAACTAAGCATGAAAAGATAGATTCACCTAAAAAGAAAAATGTATGACTACAACAAATAACAAATGATTTTGGTTGAAAATACTTTATACTCAATGAAACCATCATTAATAAATATGCTTTATGTTTAATAGTTTCTTTGGCTTATATGCTCTATCATGATAAATATTTTAAAAATAAATGAAATCATGTTTGATTTGAAGTAATGCTTAATGATGATACTTAATGATGTATTTTTTGATTTGACATAAAAGTGACTTTAAAAAATGATGTATGTTTTGATTTGACATAAATGAAATAGGCATGCTTATAGGAAATAGTGAAGTGTCATGCTTGACAATTGTATACTTAACGATGCATAAAGTTGTAATGAAAATATTAATATTTTAATACTATGATTTGATGATTTTATGCATGACATTGTAAAGTTATATATAATGATACATAATGATGAAATTGTGTAATAAAAATATTAAACATTTTGAAACCATGTTTTAGTGTCATGTATATTGATCATGCTTAATAAAATTTGAAATTATGCATCATGAATCTTACGATTTATGGATTATTGATTTTTATCATAATGAAAATACCATATTGATCTTTGTTGTAATAAATCTTACTCTTTATTAGGCATGTTGTAATGAAAGTACCATATTGATTTTAAACATGATACATGTTTTTATTAGGCATAAATAAAACAAAATCATATGTTTTGAAACAATCGAAAAGAGGAAAACATTCTTGAAAATTATTTTGCTTAATCTTATTGATTTTGATGAATCCATTTTTGATTTTGATGAATCCATTTGTATCATCTTTGTGAATCTCTTGGATTTTGTTAATGATTTTGATGATTTAAATTTGAATAAATTTTTATCGAAATCACGATCTTGATCTCTTAAAATTTATAATATAAAATTCTTTATGAATCAACATTGTTTTCTATTTAAAAGGAGATTTGTCTAAATGTTTCATAGTCTTTTAGTATTCATGATCTTGATAATTATGTTTTGAAACTTTATGTAAACCAAGAATGTTCATCATGATTTGAATATTTAAAGAGGAGAATTTTCTAGATGAATCATGATTTTGATGATTGAATATTTGATGTGCATGAATTGAGATCTTGCTCTCCTACTATTCTTTTTGCTATTCACCAAAAGGAAGACTAATTCTAATAAACCATGATATGCTATATGAATTTTATTGTATTCATGAAGTAATATCTCATCACTAATTTTTGTTTATATTTCTTCATGTGATGATATGAATGTATGAAACACTTATGATATTATGTATGTAATACTTCAACTTATGATAATGATGCATGCAATGATAAAATATTCATGATGAAAAATTGTCTTGACATTCATAACTTGATTATTCATCCTTTGTCATGATTTTGAAATCGTTATAAAAGGAAAAAGAACTACAAAACTGTATTCTTCTTTTCTTTTTGACAATGACAAAGGGGGAGAAATATTGCTCGCTCAAGGTGCAAAATTTGAAAAATTGCACATTGCAATAGGAAGCAAGAATTGTGAGCTTACACAAGAAAGCTATCTTGTATTTGCTTTCGTAATTTTTTGCTAGCTTGTATGTAATAAAACTTGCATATTTCAAAAAGCAAGAGTTGCTTTCTTGAACATCTCTAAATTGCTAGCTTGCAAGTTCTAAAATATTGTAAAATTACTAGATTGCATGATGATAAAAATTTAACATTATGATTTTCATGCAATGAGTTGAACCCATATAACAAACACTTGATTGTGGTACTTCTCCTTTTTGTTGATGACAAAGGGGGAGAAGTATGTTGATGACATGATATGTGATGCATAAGTTTATGCATATGTTCACGATGATGTGTTGCAAGTATTCATGATGAATATTGCAATGACTTGAATTATGTTTGAATTCAAGGTTCTATCAATATGGCATATTGATAGGGGGAGTTTGTTTAAACTCCGGGAGTTAAGGTTAACTCTGTCATCAAGTGGTTGTCATCATCAAAAAGGGGGAGATTGTTGAATCTCGTATTTTGATGATGAAACCACTTGATATGTGTTTATAATTTAAACTACATTTTGAGTGATGCAGGTCTACTCGATCAGGATTAGACAGTTAACGCAGGAGGAATTGACGTTGCGCCGGAGGAGATCACGTCAGGATATTGGACGACAGAAGGCTTCGGACGTTGGGCATCGGGCCAAAGGAGAGCGGAATTGTGCCAAGGATATCGGGGTTGCGGAGGTCAACTACCGATTGGGCAACAAGCCGCAAGAGAGGATGATGCGCTGAAGAATCGGACGAAGCACCAACCAATGACGTGCCGGGCAACAGAATGTCAATTCGCGTTATAATAACTGTCTAGATCGGAGTAGAGTTTTGGCTTGCATGTGCAGGGTTAACTACGATAACGATGAAGACATAAAGCAAAACAAAGGACGGAGTCAAGCACGAAGGATTCGTTGGGAGTTCAAGAGTTCGACGGAAGTCCGAAGGATAGTCGGGAACGCTGCCGGAACTAGCCGAGAATGAGTAGGGAACTTGCCGAAGGGTTTTTCGGAAGCTCGCCGGAAGGTTCGTGGGAATTTCGCAGAGTTTGCCGAGAAAGATCGAAGCTTGCCGAAGAAGCTCGTTGGAACTCGCCAAGATCAAATCGTGAAGTCTAGGAGCTTGTCAGGAGTCTGCAGAATGGTTTCCGAGAGTTTATCGAAAGACGTCGGAAGTTCGCCGAAAGTTCGCCGGAAGAAGTCTTGACTTACGGACTTTGTAATAGCTTATAAAATGTCTTTAAATTCATAGTTAGCACGTTCATTAGGGTTAGGATTAGGTATTAATCCTATAAACCTAAGTAGGGGCCAATTGGGCCTGAGTTCGGACCAGTTTGGGCCAAGATTGAAGCCCAACTAGTGGGCTGAAACACTGTAGGTGGTGGCACCGCCCAGCACTGTCAGGGTCAGAAACTGACAGGCAATGGCACCGCCACTGATAGGCGGTGGCACCGCCAACATCGGGAACTCCAAGAGAATTCAAATTTTGGAGCCCAAATTTGAATACTCTCGAGGCCTATAAATACGCCTCAAATCTCAGCTGAGATAACAACTTTTTGAGCAGCAAGTGTTTGAGAGAAAGGCCTTAGAAAAGTCCTTGCTAGTCTTGTTTTCAATTTGCTAGTGTTCACCTCTTTCTTTTTTGCTGAAAATCTGTAAGAGAGTGAACCGCTTGTAAAAGAGTTGTAAGAGGGGTATTCACCCTTCCCTTTCAAGAGATTTGCTAGTGGAAGGTGGGAGCCTCATCGAAGAGGGGCCTCGCAAGTGGATGTAGGTCACTTGACCGAACCACTTCAAAAACGGCGTAATATCTGGTTTGCATTTCATTACTGCTATTTACATTACTGCAAACCTTCTTACTTGCTTTATTTCATCATTACCTTTGCTGCACAACTTTGCGAATACACTTTCAAATTAAGCACTTCCGATTCTGATTTTTATCGTACGAAAGAATTGTTGAAACCAACGTTTTAATCCGCTGCACTAATTCACCCCCTTTTAGTGCCGCTCCGATTCTAACAGTCTTGATATTCATAACTTGATTATTCATCCTTTGTCATGATTTTGAAATCGTTGTAAAAGGAAAAAGAATTACAAAACTGTATTCTTCCTTTCTTTTTGACAATGACAAGGGGGAGATAGCTAGCTTGCACAAGTCAAGAAGATGCAAAAACTTGATTGCTAGCTTGCCTATCTTAAGTAGCAAAGATTGCTAACTTGCTTATTTTAAGAAGTAAAAATTGTCTTCTTGAACATCACTATCTTGAATATCTCAAGAAGCAAAACTTGCAACTTGCACATTGCAATAGGAAGCAAGAATCATGAGCTTACACAAGAAAGCTATCTTGCATTTGCTTTCGAAATTTTTGCTAGCTTATATATTGTGAAACTTGTATATCGTAAAAATTGCTAGCTTGTGGTCTAAAGAGAAGCAAAAAGTTGCTATCTCAAAAGAAGCAAATGTGCTATCTTGCCTATCTCACGAGGCAAAAATGCTAACTTGCACATCTAGCAAAACTTGACAAATTTGCATATCTCAAGAAGCAAGAGTTGCTTTCTTGAACATCTCAAAACTGCTAGCTTACATGTTCTAAAATGTTATAATATTGCTAGCTTGCATGATGTAGAACTTGCTATCTTAAACACTACCAAAAGTGCTATCTTGTATGCTGTAAAACTTGCATATCTGAAACTTGATAGCTTAAATGTTCTAAGCATGATGTAATACTTGCTAAATTTTCTGGCTTCAAAACTACATGATGATAAAACTTGATATTATGTTTTTCATGCAATGAGTTGAACTTATATTCCAAATACTTGATTGTGGTAGTTCTCCTTTTTGTTGATGCCAAAGGGGGAGAAGTATATTGATGAAAGTATGTTGATGACATGACATGTTATGCATAAGTTTATGCATAAGTTCATGATGTAGTGTTGCAAGTATTCATGATGAATATTGCAATGACTTGAATTTAGTTTGAATTCAAGATTCTATCAATATGGCATATTGATAGGGGGAGTTTGTTTAAACTCCGGGAGTTAAGTTTAACTCCGTCATCAATTGGTTGTCATCATCAAAAAGGGGGAGATTGTTGAATCTCGTATTTTGATGATGAAACCAATTGATAATTGTGTTTATGTTTTAATCTGTGTTTTGAGTGACGCAGGATGCTTCGATTAGGATGAGACAGTTAAAGCAGGAAAAATCATGTTGTGCCGGAGAAACATGTCAGAAGATTGGACGTCGGGCCGATGGATCGGTCGACGTATCGACAGAAGGCTTCGGGCCGTGGACTTGGGCATCGGGCCAAGAAGAGCGGGTATTGCGCTAAGGATATCGGAGTTGCGGAGTCAACTGGCCGATTGGGCAATAGGCCACAGGAGAGGACGATGCACCGAAGAATCAGACGAAGCGTCGAGGGACCAATGACATGCCGGACAACTAGTTAATTGCTTAGGATTAATTGTCTCGATCGAAGTTTTGTTTTAATTGTGCAGGATTAACTATGATAACGATGAAGACATAAAGCGAAACAAAGTGTCGGAGTCAAGCGCGAAGGATTTGTTGCGAGTTCGAGAGTTCGACAGAAGTCCGAAGGTTCGTCGGGAATGCTACCGGAACTAGCCGAGAATGAGTTGGGAGCTTGCCGAAGGGTTTTTCAGAAGCTCGCCGGAAGGTTCGTTGGAAGTTCACGGAGCTCATCGAGAAAGATCGGAGCTTGCCGAAGAAGCTCGTTGGAACTCGCTAAGATCAAATCGTGAAGTCTAAGAGCTTGCCGAGAGTCCGCAGAATGGTTTCCAAGAGTTCATCGGAAGACCGCCGGAAGTTTGCCAGAAGCTCGCCAGAAGAAGTCTTGACTTGCGGACTTTGTAATAGCTTAGAAAATGTCTTTAAATTCATAGTTAGCATGTTAATTAGGGTTAGGATTAGGTGTTAATCCTATAACCCAAGTAGGGGCCAATTGGGCCCAAGTTCGGACTAGTTTGGGCCAAGTTTGGAGCCCAACCAAGTGAGCTGAAATAGTGTAGGAGGTGGCACCGCCCAGGAGAGGATCTCCCAGCGAAGGTGGGCGGTGCAACCACCCCAGGCAGGCGGTGGCACCGCCAGGGCTCAGTCTCCGAGTGAGATTGGGCGGTGCAATCGCCTCTGACAGCGGTGCAACCGCCCCAGTCAAGCGATGGCACCGCCTGAGCTCGGTCTTCGAGCTTTGCCAGGCGGTGCAACCGCCCCTGACAAGCGGTGGCACCGCTCAAAGGCTCAGTCTCCGAGCTCTGCCAGGCGGTGCAACCGCCCCAGTCAGGCGGTGCAACCACCAGACCCCGGAATTTCGGGAGATGACAGATTTGAGCTCCAAATTCAAACTGGTTTGGAGCCTGTAAATACCCCTCCATTCCCTGGGTAAAATACACAAGCACAGAGAGATTAAAAGAGAGAAAACACTGCTGCAATCTCTAGAATTTCCCTCCTCTAGCTTAAGAGTTAGAATTCTGTTTAAGAGAGGAGAGTGAGTGCTTGTAAGGGTTGTCTCCTAAACCCAGTAAAAGGAGAAGAGGGGTGTAAGAAGGAGGTTGATCTTCGCCTAGTAAAGGAAGATCGTTAGTGGATGCCGGTGGCCTCGACGGAAGAGGAATCGGAGGAGTGGATGTAGGTCACGATTGACCGAACCACTGTAAACTCCTGTCTTCTTTGGTTTGCATTTACTTTGAGCTTATTATCCTTACTGCAAACCTCCTTCATAGCCTACTGTGTTCTGCGCTTTTACATCTATGTTTTCAAGCTCAATACTTTCCGAATCGTGTTTAGACGTAAATCGATTTTCTCGCAAATCACTCTAAATCGCGCTGCTCTCTGGTTTGCATTTACTTTGAGCTTATTATCCTTACTGCAAACCTTCTTCATAGCTTACTGTCTTCTGCGCTTTTACGTTTGCGTTTCCAAGCTCAATACTTTTCGAATCGTGTTTAGACGTAAATCGGTTTTCTCGTACGAATATCGTATTTCAGTTTGCGCTTACATTCTGATTTCTATCAGAATAGCAAACTGCCTTAAACAGATTCATTTTAACTGCCTCTTGCCTAATCACAAGTTAAAGTGATTTACGAATCGATATTTCTACTAAAATCAGCTTTGTCGTACGAACTCAGTTTAAAAACGTAGAAAGTTTTCCGCTGCACTAATTCACCCCCCTCTTAGTGCTCTTGATCCTAACAAATAGGAGAGGCAAGTAAAGACTCTAGCCTATGAACCACTGAATCCCTCCTATTTATAGAGGTCCCCTATCAACTTAACTCTAATGGATCCTCCCATATTGGGTATTGGATCTTCATCCAACTACCCAAGCCTCTTAGATTAGTGGATCTCTATTCAATAATCTCCCATAGGCTTTTATTGGATCTCGTCCATGGGATCCAATAATTCAGGGGCTTATTGGATACCCAATAAGATAAGGGGCTCCGACGGATATCTCATATCCGAACCTCTACTCATCGCAATGCCTACCATATGTGTGTGACCCTCTAGGCCCAATATCGAGCTGGCCATGAGTCATACCTGTTAGAACTCCTTCTGGCTCAATGAATTATTATCTCCATAATAATTCACTCGACTCATCGATTGCGGACGTACTAGGTTACTACGCCATAATCCCCAAACGATACAAGGGAATCCAATTCATTAGACTTGTCTGTCCTCAGTTGCTGTGTACCTATAGTCCCTCATCCATCTAATATCCCAGAGACCATATACCAGGCATGGTGCTATCAAACCCATATGGTTTCTACTCGAGCCTTGCTCTAATCGGATTCTCTCGGAGAACTCTTTCTCTCTCAATCTGAATGACCCTGGCCAGGGATTTGTTTGAGCAAGAACACATGTGATATTTCTCTCACGACACTGAGAGTGGATGATCCCCTATCGACACTCAATAGTCATTGTAAGGTTGATTGCAACTCCCGATGACTGACTATACTAGATTTGGGATATCCAAACCTATAAGTCCAGTATCAAAGAGTGGAGCACTCATATAGGACATCCTTGGTGTCTCAAGTCTAAGGACCAGATACACCATTGGGACTATGGAATCATAATATGACAATATGGTATCATCAACCATCCAACATTCTATAAGCGGTTCAATCAGTAAACTCATTCTCCAATGAGCACCTGTACTACATCCCTAGTGTCCCTACATGAGCAACTATGAGACCAACTGCATCCATCATATGGATGGGTATACAGCACTCCAGTCTGTCCGGTTATCTCGATGTCCCTCTCGAGTAACCTATGACTAGGATTATTTAGGATCTGTATTTAAAGGTGAATCGGTCTTATTATCGTAATTTCATCACTATCCGATTTCCATTGCACAGATCCAAGGATATCACAATATTTACATACGTATATGTAATAGGCAATATAAAGTGATAAATGTCAAAATATAATAAGCAAAAAAATTATGTGTCAAGTCACACGTGTCATCACTCATGTGATTGGTTTGCCAAGCACATATAACTAGCAATCTCCCACTTGACCTAAAGTCAATCACCTATGTGTCTAATCCTCATCAAACCCTTGTGACGCTCAAAGATAATATGAGACAATGGCTTTGTCAGTGGATCTACAATGTTATCTTTGGATGTAACTCTTTCCACGACTACATCTCCTCGGGTCATAATCTCTCTAATAAGCTGGAACCTCCTCAAAACACTTTTGATGAGACCTCGGTTCCCTTATTTGAGCAATCCCCATAGTTGTCGCAATATAAGGGAATCGACTCCTTACTGCCTGACATGACTCCCAGATTTGTAATGAACTTCTTCATCTATACTCTCTCCTTTGCTGCCTCTACTACAACAATGTACTCCGCCTCTACGATCGAGTCAGCAATAGTATCTTGCTTGGAACTTTTCCAGCACACTACTCCTCCATTCAAAGTGTACACATATCCCGAATTCAACTTACTATCATCGACATCATACTGAAAACTTGAGTCCATGTAACCTTTAATCCTGAGGCTACTACCTCCATATACTAGTAAAAGATCCTCAGTTCTTCTCAAGTATTTAAGGATATACTTTACTGCTTTCTAGTGTTCCAAGCCTGGATCCGCCTATTAACTACTCGTGACACTCAAAGCATGCGCTATATCAGGCCTTGTACATAGTATAACATATATGATAGACCCTATCGTTGAGGCATAAAGTATCCTATCCATGTTCGCCCTTTCTTCAGGAGTCTTTAGGGACATACTCCTAGAAAGCGATATCCCATGTCTCATCGGTATGAGACTTCTCTTGGAATTTTTTATACCAAACCTTTTGACAATGGTTTCTATGTACTTGGACTAGGACAAGCCAAGTATCCTCTTGGATCTATCTCTATAGATCCGAATCCTCAAGATATAGGATGCTTCCCCTAAGTCCTTTATGGAGGTGTCTAGATAACCAAGCCTTTACTCTAGATATCATTCCTACATCATTCCCAATGATCAGGATGTCAATCACATATAACACCAAAAAGGTGATAGCGCTCCCACTTACCTTCCTGTACACACAAAGCTCATCTTCGTTCTTAACAAAGTTATAAGATCTGATTGCCTCATCAAATCTTATGTTCCAACTTCGGAAAGCTTGCTTTAGTCCATAAATGGATCTAAGCAATCTACATACCTTATCTAGGTAGTCTTTGGACATGAATCCCTCGGGTTGTATCATATACACCTCATCCTCGAGGTTCCTATTGAGGAATGTAGTTTTCACATCCACTTGCCAGATTTCATAATCATAGTGTGCTGCAATAGCCAATAGAATTCGGATGGATTTTAACATTGCTACGAGTGAGAATGTTTCGTTATAGTCATCACCTTACCTTTGACGATACCCCTTAGCCACTAGTCTTGCTTTATAGGTCTCAACCTTTCCATCTATTCTGATCTCTTTTTTAAAGATCTACTTGCAACCGATAGGTATAATACTCTTAGGCGCATCAACTATGTTCCAAACCTTGTTGGAGTACATGGAATCTATCTAAGAATTCATAGCTTCTTGTCACTTTCTGGAGTCTATACTCATAATAGCCTCCTCAAAGGTTTGAGGATCAATATCATCAACATCATCTCCTCCAATATGTCCCACATATCTCTTAGGATGATGGGATACTCTGTCGGACCTACATAAAGTTGGAACTTGTGTGTTAGGTACATGAATAGACTCGGGCTGTAGAGTGGTGCTTGAGCTAGGTTCTTCAACCTCACTCAACTCTATCATACTCCCACTATCTCTGCCAAGAATGTGTTTCTTCTTAAGGAACATCGCTCTCTTAGCTACAAAGACCTTTTGATCCGAGAGATGATAGAAATAATACCCACAAGTTTCCTTGGGGTATCCCACGAACTTGCACCGCTCCATCCTTGATTCCAACTTATCAAGTTTATGTCTTTTAACGTGGGTAGGGTAGCCCCAAATTTTAACAACCTTAAGATCGAGCTTCTTTCCTTTTCATATCTTATTTGGTATAGACACTACCGACTTAGTTGGAACTCTATTCAGAAGGTAAGCTGCGGTCTCTAGGACATATCCCTAGAATGAGATGGATAGGTAAACGAAACTCATCATGAACCATACCATATCTAATAGTATATGATTCCTCCTTTCAGATACACCATTGAGCTGAGGTGTATAAGGAGGTGTCCATTGAGATAAAATCTCATGATTCTTAAGGAATTAGGTAAACTTTGTACTTAAGTACTCACCTCCTCGATCTGATCGAAGAGCCTTGATACTCTTTCTAGTCTGGTTCTCCACTTCATTCTTATACTCTCTGAATTTCTCAAAGGCCTCAGACTTATACTTCATTAAGTACATATATCCATACCTTAAGAAATCATCAGTGAAGGGAATGAAGTAGGAGTAACCACCAATGGCATAAGTTGTCATTGGTCCACATGCATCACTATGTATGAGTTCCAACAGCTCAGTGGCTCTCTCTCCAGTTCCACTAAATGGAGAGTTGACCATTTTTCCACGAACGAAAGGCTCGTAAGTTGCATATGACTCATAGTCGAATTGATCTAAATATCTATCCTTTAGCAATTTTTGAATCCTTCCCTCATGGATGTGACCTAGCCTACAATGCCATAAGTATGCACTGTTCACCTCATCTCGTTTCCTCTTAAACACACTTACATTCATGATATGTGGAGTAGTGTCTAGTATAAACAAACTATTATGCAATGTTCCTTTCGTGATAATCTCATTATCTAATAATATTAAACAACCATTGTTCTCAAAAACTAATTTATATCCACTAACTGTCAAACATAAAATGGAGATAATATTTTTGATAATAGAAGAAACAAAATAACATGTATCTAATGCAATAATAGCTCCACCAGGCAGATATAGGGTGACCTCGCCAATAGCTACTGCAATAACTTTTGCTCCATTGCCCATCTTGAGGTCTATCTCGCCTATTGCTAATCTCCTAGGCCTTGCCAGAACCTGCAACGAATTGCATATATGATAAGCACTACCGGTATCTAATACCCATGTGTTATCATAATAGTTTTACAAATGGAGACTGATCATGAATGTACTTGAAGCTTTTCCAAGCTTTTGTTTGGCCTTCTCTACAAGGTACTCTTTGTAGTTCAAAACCAATCTATCGCACAAAAAACCTAGCTTTGATACCACTGTTGAGAAATCTTGGAAGCGACATCACATGCGTAGTGGAAGATTAGAAAACAAACCCCCAATTTTCCAAAGATTTGTTCATCGTTGTGCGAAGATTGGTGTGCAAAAATCCATGAAACTTAAAATTGTGTATAGAGTAAATTATGTTACCTAGGGAGATCGTATATCCCAGAATCCTTACAGATGTCTAGGAGAGGGTAAAGGAGGTCAAGTGCCCTCCTCTCTAGTGATCATCCACACAGTAGGGTTGTGACAATACTCCTCAAAACTCCAAGCCTGCTCTGAGGTGGAGAGGGGGGAGAAGAATAGGAGAGGCAAGCAAAGGATCTAGCCTATGAACCACTGAATCCCTACTATTTATAGAGGTCCCCTATCAACTAAATCCTAATGGATCCTCCGCTATTAGGTATTGGATCTTCATCCAACTACCCAAGGCTCTTAGATTAGTGGATCTGTTGAATCTCGGATTTTGATGATGAAGTCAATTGTCATTTGTTATCTAATCCATATGTTGAGATAAGTGTGTAGGATTAACTACGATAGAAGAAAGACATGCAGTAGAAGTTGTGCCGGAGTCAAGACTATGATCATGTTGAGAGTTCGAGAGTTCGACGGAAGTCCAGACAATTGTCGGAGGTTCTGCAAGAACAAATCCGAGAAGTCCAGGAGCTTGCCAAAGAAGCCCGTCGGAACTCGCCAAGTGGATCGTTGTAAGTCTAGGAGTTTGCCGGAAGTCCGTCGGAGCATCACCGGAGGTTCATCGGATGTTCGTCGGAAGTTCGCCGGAAGAAGTGATTGACGCACCGGAGCAAGTTGTAGTAAATGTCTTAAGAAATATCGTAGTTAGCATGTAGATTAAGTTAGTAATGGGAGGTGATCCCATTAACTTAATCTGGAGGCAATTGGGCCCTTGATAGACCCAAATTAGGCCGAATGAATCAACCCATTCGGACCAGAATTCCTCCCAAGCGGTGGCACTGCCTAGGAGATGGTCTCCCAGGAAAGCTGGGTGGTGCAACTGCCTAGGTCAGGCGATGGCACCGCCCAGAGGCTTAGTCTCCGAGCTGCCAGGTGGTTGTACCGCCCTAGTCAAGAGGTAGTACCGCCAGGACCCCGGAAATCTGAGAAATGACATTTTTGAGCTCCAAATTCAAACTAGTTTGGGGCCTATATATACCCCACCCTTTCCTGCATGAAAGGGCACCGAAAATCCAATCTTACTCTGTGATTTTTAGAGCTCAAAAGTGTTGTAAAGAATAGAAGTTCTCCTCCCTCTTTTCTTCCATGTTTTGAGCTTTCAAGAGATGAGAGAAATTCTGTAAGGGTTGTCTCCTAAGCCCATCAAAAGGTGTGAAACTGTAAAAGGGTGGTTGGCCTTCGCCTATTGAAGGAAGGCCTCTAGTGGACGTCGGTGACCTCATCGGAGGAGGAAGCCAAAAGTAGATGTAGCTCAAGATTGACCGAACCACTCTAAATCTCAGTTTGCATTTACTTTTTGTTCTCTATCTTAACTACAAACTGCCTTCATAACTTTACTTTAACTGCACTTCGCCTAATCCAAGTTAAAGCAACTTCTGAATCAGCTTTCATACCGAAATCACTTTTATCGTACGAACGTCGTATTTCGATTTGCAATTCATTATGTTCTCTATCTTAACTGCAAACTGTCTCTATATCTTTACTTTAACTGCATCTCGCTTGATCACAAGTTAAAGTGATTTTCAAATCGGCTTTCTTACCGAAATCGTCTTTATCGTACGAACATCGTTTTAAATCGTCGAAAGTTTTCCGCTACATTAATTCCCCCCTTTAGTGCTTTTTTGATCCTAACAATTGGTATCAGAGCGGGGTTAACTCTCAAACGGATTAAAACCCAAGAGAGATGGCATACGCCGAAAACCAAGAGGGCCACTCTATTATATGTCCACCCATGTTCAATGGGACGGACTACACCTATTGGAAGACCCAAACGAGGATCTTCCTTATTTCAATGGATTTTGAACTTTAGAATCTTGTCGAAAATGGATTTTCGAAGTCTTCTTTTCGAATGATCGATTGGAATAAATTGGAGAAGAAGACTTTCGCTCTTAATGCAAAGGCTATGAATGCCTTATTTTGTGCGCTTGATAAAAATGAGTTCAATCATATTTTGATTTGTGAAACCACATTTGATATTTGGCATACACTCGAAGTGACTCACGAAGGCACAAGTAGAGTGAACGAGTCAAAAATCAATCTTTTGATACATTCTTTTAAACTTTTCCAAATGAAACCGAGCGAGACTATAGGTGACATGTACACCCGTTTCACAGATGTCATCAATGGTCTAAAAGGACTCGACAAAAGTTTTTCGGATTTTGAGCTCGTAAATAAGATTTTAAGATCCCTTCCTAAGAGTTGGGACCCTAAAGTCACTACTATTCAAGAGGCTAAAGATTTAAACAACTTCCCTCTTGAAGAACTAATCGGGTCATTAATGACCTATGAAATGACTTGCAAGGCTTATGAAGAGCAAGAAGACATCCTTCCAAAGAACAGGAAGGATATGATACTTAGAACTTTAGATGACCACTTGAGAGAAAACTCAAGTGATGAGGACTGTGACGATGACTTGGCACTTCTAACAAGAAAATTCAAAAAATTCATTAAGAGAAACAAATTTAAAAATGACATAAAAAATAAATTTGAAACAAAAAAGGACCAAGTTATTTGCTACGAGTGTAAAACACTGGGACACTATAAAAGTGATTGTCCCCAAGCCAAGAAGAGAACATCAAAGAAGAAGACGCTCAAAGCAACGTGGGATTACTCGAGCGCGTCCGAAGAAGAGGAGTCCAACACCGAGCAAGTTGCTCATTATGCCCTAATGGCCATCGGAGAGGAGGTAACAAATTTAATTGATGCAGATTTATCATTTGATCAATTATTAAATGCCTTCCATGACTTATTTGATGAATGCGAAACAATTAGTAGAAAATATAAATTGCTAAAAAACAAGCATGATAGTCTTGTTAGCAATTTTGATAAATTAAAAACTGAATATTATGATAGTTTAGCTCAATGTGAAAAATGTCATGATCTAGAAACTCTCCAAAAGGAGAACTTGCTACTTATGGACGCCTTAAAGAAATTCAAGGTTGGTAGCAAATCTTTGAACATGATCCTTACAAATAAGGGTCACGTTCCCAAAAGAAGTGGAATCGGATTTATGAGAAGTCCTCACCAAAATCCAACCACCTTCATAAAAGGCCCTATCTTACATATTCAGCACCAAACCAAATGCAACTTTTGTTGCAAACATGGACATACAACGTATCATTGTTCATTCAAGAAAATTAGTTCGAACAAACTAATTTGGGTTCCTAAAGGAACCATGATAAACTCTATGCAACATAATAAATAATGTAGATCAGTTTTTGAGGCACCCAAAAGTAAATAGGTATCTAAAAATTATCCTTTCTTGTAGAGATATTCACCATCACAAGCTAGGAGCAAGAGATGGTACCTTGATAGTGGATGCTCAAGGCATATGACCGGAAATCCATCTCAATTCTCTAAGCTCACTAGCATAGATGAAGGCTATGTTACATTCGAAGACAACAACAAGGATAAAATCATTGGCAAAGGAACTATAGTTAATAAATCCAACTTCTTTATTGAAGATGTTTTTTTAGTTGATAGTTTAAAATATAACCTCTTAAGCATTAGTCAATTATGTGATAAAGGATATATCGTCAAATTCGAATATAATGTTTGCATCATTGAAAAACTACACAAAAACACATCTATGATTGCATTAAAATAGAATAATGTATACACCATTGACATCAATGATCTTTGCAATGAAAAGTGTTTCTCGGTTTTAAATGAGGATGCTTGGCTTTGGCATAGGAGATTATGTCATGCTAGCATGAAATTAATCACTCAAATATCATCCAAAGAACTTGTACGAGGAATTCCTCATATCAAGTTCATCAAAGATAATGTGTATGATGGTTGTCAATTAGGAAAACAAATTAAGAGTAGTTTCAAATCTAAGAATCAAATAAGCACCTCTAGGCCCTTACAATTGATCCATATGGACTTGTTCGGACCAATCTCTACATCAAGCCTAGGAGGTAGCAAATACACCTTTGTCATTATAGATGACTATAGTAGATACACATGGACTTATTTCTTGAAACATAAAAATGAATGCTTTAGATATTTCACCAAGTTTTGTAAACTTATTCAAAATGAAAAGGGTTTTATGATTTTATCAATTCGAAGTGATCATAGTGGTGAATTTCAAAATCGTGATTTCCAAGAATTTTGTGAATCTAATAGATACAATCACAACTTCTCTACTCCAAGAAATCCTCAACAAAATGGAGTAGTAGAAAGAAAGAAAAGAAATTTACAAGAAATGACAAGAACCATGTTGAATGAACATAGCCTACCCAAATACTTTTGGGCTGAAGCCGTAAACACTACATGCTATATTTTGAATAGAGTTCTACTAAGACCCTTACTCACCAAAACTCCCTATGAGTTGTGGAATAATAAAAAACCCAATGTTTCATATTTTAAAGTTTTTGGGTGTAAGTATTTTATCTTGAATAAAAAAGATGCCTTAGGAAAATTTGATGCTAAATCCGATGAAGAAAATTTTCTTGGTTATTTTTCGTTTCTAAAGCTTTTCGTATCTTCAATAAAAGAACTTTAATTATAGAAGAATCCATTTATGTTGTTTTCAATGAGATTTCTGAAATCAAGAAAAATGATTTTGATGATGATGTTAATTTCGATTCTTTGAATTTAAATGAAACCCCTTCTCCAACTAGCAACTTGGATGCATCCACTTTCGAAACATCCTTTCCCAAGGATTGAAAGTATGTAGATGCTCATCCTAAGGAGCTAATCCTAGGAGACACATCTAAGGGGGTTCAAATATGTTCTTCTCTTAAATTTTATTGTGCCAACGTCGCTTTTCTCTCCCAAATTGAACCTAAATATATTGACGAAACCATGAAAGATGATTCATGGATTATCGCAATGCAAGATGAGTTAAATCAATTTGAGAGAAATGAGGTGTGGAAGCTTGTTCCTAGGCCAAATGACCATTTAGTTATTGGTACTAAATGGGTCTTTAGAAACAAGCAAGATGAATATGGTATCATGGTTAGAAACAAGACTAGATTAGTGGCCAAAGGTTTCAACCAAGAAGAATGTATCGATTACGAAGAAACCTTCGCTCTTGTGGCTAGATTAGAAGCCATAAGGATGCTCCTTGCCTATACTAGTAATAATAATTTTAAGTTATTTCAAATGGATGTTAAAAGCACTTTTCATAATGGCTTTATTTCTGAAGAAGTTTATGTTGAACAACCTCCCGGATTTAAAAATAATAGCCTCCCTAATCATGTATTTAAATTAACTAAAGCTCTCTATGGTTTAAAACAAGCCCCAAGGGCTTGGTATGATAGACTAAGTACTTTTCTTATTGAAAATAATTTCACAAAAGGCAAGGTTGACACTACATTATTTATCAAGAATTTTGAAAATAATTTTCTCATTGTTCAGATTTATGTTGATGATATTATCTTCGATTCTACGAATGAATCCCTTTGTGAATATTTTGCTAAAACCATGAGTCTCGAATTTGAAATAAGTTTGATGGGAGAATTAACCTTTTTCTTAGGCATACAAATTAAGCAACTAAGCAATGACATCTTTATTAGTCAAACTAAATATACTTTAGATCTGCTAAAAAGATTTAATATGGATAGCTCAAAAGCTATTAACTCTTATGAGCACCTCTACTAAGTTAGAAGTTGATGAAAGTGGAGAAAGCTTCAATCAAAAAACTTATAGGGGTATGATAGGAAGTTTACTTTACCTCACTGCAACTAGACTAGACATCATGTTCAGTGTAGGATTTTGTGCTAGGTTTCAATCGAACCCTAAGATATCTCATCTCAAAGTGGTTAAAAGAATATTTAGATATCTTAAAGGTACCACAAATCTAGGATTATGGTATCCAAAATCCGAGAATTTTGAGTTAATTGTTTATGCTGATGTGGATTTTGCTGGGTGTAGACTAGATAGAAAAAGCACATCAGGAACATGTCAATTTTTGGGACATTCCTTTGTTTCCTGGTCATCTAAGAAACAAAACTCGGTTGTACTATTAACAACCAAAGCTAAGCATATTGCAGCTAGTGCATGTTGTGCACAAGTTGTGTGGATGAAAAATACCTTAGAAGATTATAAAGTCCATCTTAAAAACATTCCCATTAAATGTGATAACACAAGTGCAATATGTTTAACAAAGAATCTCATTCAACACTCAAGAACAAAACATATTGATATTAGACATCACTTTATATGAGGTCATATCACTAATCATGATGTAATCATAGAGTTCATAGATACTAAGCATCAACTAGCTGATATTTTTACAAAACCACTAAGTGAAGAACAATTTGATTTCATTAGAAGAGAATTAGGAATGTTAATATGTCCGAATGCATAAACTTGTTAAGATTATTTTTCAGATTTTTTTGATCAAATCACTTAATTACCATGATGATTTTACACAATTACATGCCTTAATTACATGTTGGAAATTATGTGTTTTGGATACAAAAAATTTCCATGATAATAAGCATGTTTTATCTTCATGATTGAATTTGAAAATCTATAGCAAAACCTCGTCCAAATGCATGAAAATGTTAAATTTTATTTTCGGATCTTCTTGATCCTAACAATCGGATTTTCTCGATACATTATTATCTTCCGAACTTAATAAACATATGTCATATCGAGTTTTTGATTCATATCATTGATTTTTTACATATGGAATCAACTAGCAAATGCATCTCTCATAGACTTATCATGTGAAAAATATCTTTCGAGTAATGGATTTGATGATTCCTTCTTATATTTTTTGAGAAATAGTTTTACGTCCGAGGATTTGATTCACATACATATCTTGATTCTTGTAAAAATAAAGTGTGCTTTAATATCTTATCAATTTTAACTTCATTCGAGTAAGCTTACAAATGGCTTTCCTCCTTCATACAAAAAGATAATAACAATGTCATGTTTTCCTTGAGATGTTTGTATAATTGCTAATATCATTCTCCTTTTTGTTGATGACAAAGGGGGAGAAATATATGAATTGATGCTATGAGTGCCATATTTGAATGAGAAATATATGAATTGATGAGTTTCATATTTGAATTTAATGCTATATAAATTGATGCTATGAATGCCATATTTGAATTTGAATTATGTTAAGGTATCAAAATCTTGCATCGAAATATATGATAAATTGGTGATAGAATTGCTATGATTGCCATATTTGCACTATGTTATTGCCATATTTGCACTATGTTAAGATATCTAGAGCATACATCGTAATTCTACAAATTGATATGTGATGAAATGCTATGATTGCTAAACACTTGAAACATTTGTATTATGTTAAGATATCAAGAACTTGCATCGCAGTCTTATATGTTGATATCTTACCATATGATGAATTGCTACGATTGATATCTTTCAAATTTGAAATGTAAAACCTGAAAAAGGGTGTCAAGCCTTGACATCATTTTCAGAGAAATACATCATGATAGAAATCATGATGGGAGTATTGATAAGGTTAAATGATCTTAACTTATCAATATATGTCTCTTGAATTCAAAGGCTTTGAATTTAAGAATGACTTATCTTAAGTATGACATATAGATAGGGGAAGTTAAGGTTAACTCCGTTATCAATTGATTGTCATCATCAAAAAAGGGGAGATTATTGAATCTCGAATTTTGATGATGAAGTCAATTGTCATTTGTTATCTAATCCATATGTTGAGATAAGTGTGTAGGATTAACTACAATGGAAGAAAGACATGCAGTAGGAGTTGCGCTAGAGTCAAGACTATGATCACATTGAGAGTTCGAGAGTTCGACGAAAGTTCGGACGGTCATCGGAGGTTCTGTAGGAACAAATCCGAGAAGTCCAGGAGCTTGCCAAAGAAGCTCATCGGAACTCGCCAAGTGGATCGTCGTAAGTCCAGGAGTTTGCCGGAAGTCCGCCGGAGCATCGCCGAAGGTTCGTCGGATGTTCGCCGGAAGTTCGTCGGAAGCTCGCCGGAAGAAGCGATTGACGCACCAGAGCAAGTTACAGTAAATGTCTTAAGAAATATCGTAGTTAGTATGTAGATTAAGTTAGGAATGGAAGGTGATCCCATTAACTTAATCTGGGGGCAATTGGGCCCTTGATAGACCCAAATTGGGCCGAATTGATCAACCCATTCATACTAGAATTCCTGCCAAGCGGTGCCACTGCCCAGGAGATGGTCTCCCAAGAAAGCTGGGCGATGCAACTGCCCAGGTCAGGCAGTGGCACCGCTTGGGCTTAGTCTCCAAGCGAGACTGGGCGGTGCAACCGCCCTAGTCAAGTGGTGGCACCGCCTAGGCTCAGTCTCCGAGTGAGACTGGGTGGTGCAACCGCCCCTATCAGGTGGTGGCACCACCCAGAGGCTCAGTCTCCGAGCTACCAGACAATTGGAATGCCCCAGTCAGGAGGTAGTACCGCCAGGACCCTAGAAATCCAGGAAATGATATTTTTGAGCTCCAAATTCAAACCAGTTTAGGGCCTATATATACCCCACCCTTTCCTACATGAAAGGGCACCGAAAATCCAATCTTACTCTGTGATTTTTAGAGCTCAAAAGTGTTGTAAAGGCTAGAAGTTCTCCTCCATCTTTTCTTCCAAGTTTTGAACTTTCAAGAGAGGAGAGAAATTCTGTAAGGGTTGTCTCCTAAGCCCGTCAAAATGAGTGAAACTGTAAAAGGATGGTTGGCCTTCGCCTATTGAAGGAAGGCCTCTAGTGGACGTCGGTGACCTTATCGGAGGAGGAAGCCAAAAGTGGATGCAGGTCAAGATTCACCGAACTACTCTAAATCTTAGTTTGCATTTACTTTCTATTCTCTAACTTAACTGCAAACTGTGACACGGGAGTGTCTAATTTACTACAATCTGATTATATGAGCCTTGATTATGATCTAGTATCTTTTTCAGTCAATAATGATGCCTCATAATCTTTATCTCAGTACAATCAAATATGATGACTCATCAAAGATATTCTCTCGCACAAAGTTAAAGTCGCTTTTCAGCACACTCAAATATGACAGACTCATCAAAGATATTCTCTCGCACAAAGTTAAAGTCTGTTTCAAGGTGCTTGGCATATTCTCATCAAAGATATTCTTCAAGACAAAGGAATGCATTAAAGGAGTTAGTTGGCAAATCAGAACATTTCTTCATTACCAATGAGTGCATTAAAATAGTTGGTTAGTAGTCAGAAACACTTAATTTCGAAATTCCCCTATGCATGAAGGGTTGTTTCATGCACTAGTATTTATTTTGGTGTTTAGGACTTAGAAAGGAACTTTAGAAACAAATGAGGATATTGGCGTAAGCTCTCTTGGAGTGCTCTTGTGAACTCAGATCTCTTGGAAGTGTCCTTGAGTGGTGAGTCTTTTGCTTTCAGTTCAGATCCTTGTTATTGTCATTAGGGTGGTGACCTTTCTGTATCCCTTTTGATTTTTAACTTGGTGGTGAACTATTTTTTTTTTTTTACCAAAGTTTCTTCAAGAGTTCTTTAGCCTTCTCAGACATTTTCTATCCGAACAACTATTCTATCGTGTGTTCTTTGAAATCCATTCTGCATTTTACCCTCCCCCCCCCTCGAGTTTGGTATCGAGCTAAAGGCTAGAGATCATGGCAAGGCGGAATGGAAAAGATGTAGTTGGTGAAGGTAGCGACCATGAAGATGACGCTGAAGTCGTTGAGGTGCAGACTCTTAAACTTGTCAAGCAGTAGCCTACAAGAAAAAAAAAAATGAAATAATCGACGAACTTCAAAGTAGACACAACCAAAGATGAAAATGATGCTCGAGAGTTTATTTCGATGATGATACACCTCATCTTCCAAGAGAGTCGAGAAGATGTCGAGAGAAGAAATGAAGTCCAAGACGAAAGTGGCGTAATAAATATAATCCCAGATTTGATATTCCGAATTTGAAGGGAAAGTAAATGTTGATGACTTTATCGATTGGCTTAATACAAGAGAAAGAATCTTCGATTTTCATGAACCACCGAACAAAAGAAGGTCAAACTTGTGGCACTCAAACTCAAAGAATGCATCTTTTTGGTGGGAAAATCTCAAGAAACAAAGAGAACGTGAGGGGAAGAGTAAGATCGTTACATGGGAGAAAATGAAAAGGGAGCTAAAGAGAAAATATTTACCTGATAATTATAGACAAGAGATCTTTCTCAAAATACATGATTTCAAGCAAAAAGATCTTAGTGTGGAGGAGTATACTGCAGAATTTGATAATTTGATGTTAAAAGGAGAGCTTGTGGAACCTAAGAGCAAACAATTGCAAGATACTTAGGAGGTCCGAGGTATGAGATTTCTAAAGTTGTTCTCCTTTCTGACCATATTGGTCTTTAAATGATGTGAGCAAGTCGGCATTAAAAGTTGAAAAGCAAACAGAAGTTTGAAAATAGTTTCTAGGTATGGCTCAAAAGAAGGCTACACAAAAGGAGGAAGTTCCAAGCCTACTGTCCAAAGCAAGGTGATATCGAAGGTGCAAGAAAAGGGTGAAGAGTCTGCTGGTAACAAAAAAATACTTAATTCTTCTACCCCAAGTGGCCGAAAATGCTTCAAATGACATGGTTTTGGGCATATTGCTTCGGATTGTCCAAATAGGAGGATTGTAACTTTGGTTGAAGATCATAGTGATAGAGGCGAAGAGGAAGCCGACGACGAACCAAAATACGATGATGATGAGGAAGAGATTACTTATGCTGATCATGGTTTGTCTATTGTATTGCAACATAGTTTACAAGTGTCATATGTGGCCGACGATGAAAGTTGGGTGAGAAAAAATGTGTTTCACACTAAATGCACTTCTCTTGGCAAGGTGTGCTTGGTGATCATCGACATTGGCAGTTTTGAGAACGTGGTTTCTTTGGAGATGGTGCAGAAGCTGAAGTTGGATACGATCTCTCATCCACATCCATACCAATTATGTTGGTTGCAAAAAGGAAATGACATCAAGGTAACTAAAAGATGTTTAGTTTCATTTTCTATTGGCAAGTATTATAAAGATAAAGTGTGGTGTGATGTCGCCCCTATGGATGCTTGTCATTTACTATTGGGAAGACCTTGGCATTATGATAGAAGAGTGTTGTATGATGGTTATAAACATACTTATTCTTTTAAAGTGAATGAAAAGAAGATTATCTTAGCTCCATTACAACCTTATGAAATCAGTGCGCCAAAGAAGGAAGTTAGTGCTTTTATTTCTTATAGAGAATGCAGATATGAATTGGACAAGGGCGGTCATGTTTTGGCCCTAATGGTAGTAGAGGAGAACGAACAACATAAGGAGACACCGAAAATCATGCAACCAATCCTAGAAGAATTTCAAGATGTTATACCGGAAGAGATTCCACATGGCCTTTCACCCTTGAGAGATATCCAGCATCACATTGATCTTATTCCTGGGGCTGTTCTACCTAATAAGGCAGCATATAGAATGAGTCCCAAGGAGCATGCAGAACTTCAAAGGCAAGTTGATGAATTGGTTAAAAAAGGGTTAATCCGGGAGAGCATGAGTCCTTGTGCGGTTCCTGCTTTGTTAGTGCCTAAGAAGGATGGTTCTTGGAGAATGTGCGTGGACAGTCGCACCATCAACAAAATCACAGTGGACTATCGCTTTCCTATTCCAAGGTTAGATGATTTACTTGATCAATTGTGTGGTGCTTATATTTTCTCTAAAATTGATTTGAGGAGTGGCTATCACCAAATAAGAATGAGGCCCGGAGATGAGTGGAAAACAGCGTTTAAAACTAGAGAAGGCTTATATGAATGGTTGGTTATGCCATTTGGACTATCTAATGCTCCTAGCACATTCATGAGCTTTTATGAATCACATACTTAAGCCATGCATTGGAATATTTGTTGTAGTTTATTTTGACGATATATTGGTGTACAGCAAGAGTGAAGAGGAGCCTATGAGTGATTTGAAAGAGATCTTTCTTATTTTGAGGCAACAAAAACTTTATGCTAATCTAAAGAAATGTGATTTCTTAACTTCTAGTGTGGTGTTTTTGGGGTATGTTGTTTCAAAAGATGGAATCATGATGGATCAAAGCAAGGTTGAAGCTATTCTCAATTGGCCAACACCTGCTTCATTACATGATGTGAGGAGTTTCCATGGCTTAACATCTTTTTATAGAAGATTCATCAAGAGTTTCAACTCTATTATCGCTCCAATCACCGAATGTCTGAAATGTGATAAATTCAAATGGACTAATGAGGCTAATGATGCTTTTGAGCTTTTGAAAAGAAAGGTTACTGAAGCTCCTATCTTAGTTCTACCAAATTTTGACAATGTGTTTGAAGTTGAATGTGATGCATCTAATGTGGGAATTGGTGCTGTTTTGAGTCAAGACGGAAAGCCCATTGCATTTTTTTTTAGTGAAAAGCTGAATGATACGAAAAAAGAAATACTCTACTTATGATAAGGAGTTCTATGCGATTTATCGAGCTTTGTCTCATTGAGTCAATATCTTCTCGCCAAGCCATTTGTTCTATATTTTGATCACGAGGCATTAAAGTTCACTAATCATCAAAGACAAGCTAAACAAGAGGCATGCAGCTTGGGTGGAGTTCTTACAATCTTATAACTTTACAATCAAGCACAAATCTGGTGTTCAAAATGTAGTTCTTGACGATTGAGCAGAAAAAGCATTCTTTATTATCGACAATGGAAGTCAAAGTGGTTGGATTTGAAACATTCAAAGATCTATATGAGAATGATGTGGATTTTGGCTCGATATGGCAGAATTGCAAATCAGGTTCCTGTCAACAATTTTCAATCTTTGATGGTTTTCTTTTTCGAGCTAATGCTTTATGTGTTCCATCTTGTTCTTTGAGACAAGTAATTAAAATCAAGCTCATGGTGGTGTTTTGGGTGGACATTTTGGTAGAGATAAAACTTTAGCTCTTATTCAATCAAACTTCTATTAGCCTAAAATGTTTAGAGATGTGGAAAGATATGTAAAGCAATGTCGAGTGTGTCATTTGGCAAAAAACAAGAACTCAAAAATTCTGGTTTGTACACTCCATTGCCAATTGCCATGCTCCCTGGGAGGATGTGAGTCTTGATTTCATTTTAGGATTGCCAAGAACTCAAAGGAACAAGGATTCTATCATGGTTGTTGTTGACAGATTTTCAAAAATGTCTCACTTTGTTCCATGCAATAAATCAAATGATGCATCTCATATTGCTGATTTATATTTTAAGGAGATTGTTAAATTGCATGGTATTCCAAGAACTATGGTGTCCGATCGAGATTCAAAATTTGTTAGTCATTTTGGAGAACTCTTTGGAGGAAGTGGGTACTTTTTGAATTTCAGCAGCTCGCATCATCCACAAACCGATGGGCAAACCGAAGTAACAAAAACCGAAGCTTGGGAAATTTGCTTAGAAGCTATGTTGGCAAGAATATTAAGCAATGGGATGTCATTCTTCCACAAATTGAGTTTGCCTACAATCGTTCTATGCATAATAGTATCGGTAAGAGTCCTTTTGAGGTTGTTTATGGTGCTAATCCTGCTAGTCCTTTGGACTTAATCCCTCATTCTACAACAAAAAGCAATTTAGTGGAGATCTTTGATGAAAAAGAGCTAAGCAGATAAAGAAGCTGCATGAGGGTGTGAAAGCAACCATTGAGAAGCAAAATGAGAGGTACATGCATGCTGCCAACAAACACACAAAAAACATGTGGAGTTTAATGCGTGATTTGGTCCGATTCATCTAAGGAAGGAGAGGTTTGCACCGGCAAATTTGGAAAATTGAAACCAAAGGTCGATGGTCCATTCAAGGTGCTTAAGAGAATTGGTAAAATGCTTATGAGATAGAGCTACCAAGATTATGGAGTATCCCCAACATTTAATGTGGCTGATTTGAGTCCTTTTTATAATCATGTTGATGAATCAAATGAAGACTTGAGGACAAGTTTCATTCAACCGGGGAGATTGACACGAGTGTCTAATTTACTACAATCTGATTATATGAGCCTTGATTATGATCTAGTATCTTTTTTCAAAAATAATGATGCCTCATAATCTTTATCTCAAGACAATCAAATATGACACTCATCAAGATATTCTCTGCACAAAGTTAAAGTGTTTCAAGCACACTCAAATATGATGACTCATCAAAGATATTCTCTGCACAAAGTTAAAGCTATTTCAAGGTGCTTGGCATATTCTCATCAGCATTCTTCAAGACAAAGGAATGCATTAAAGGAGTTGGTTGGTAGCTGTGAACATTTCTTCATTACCAATGAGTGCATTAAAATAGTTGGTTAGTAGCTGTAAACACTTAATTTCGAAATTCCCTATGCATGAAGGGTTGTTTCATGCACTAGTATTTATTTTGGTGTTTAGGACTTAGAAAGGAACTTTAGAAACAGCTGAGGATATTGGCAGAAGCTCTCTTGGAGTGCTCTTGTGAACTCTGTATCTCTTGGAAGTGTCCTTGAGTGGTGAGTCTTTTGCTTTCAGTTTTGTATCCTTGTTATTGTCATTAGGGTGGTGACCTTTCTGTATCCCTTTTGATTTTTAACTTGGTGGTGAACTATTTTTTGCAATTACATTCTGTTCTCTATCTTAATTGCAAACTATCTCTATATCTTTACTTTAACTGCATCTCACTTGATCACAAGCTAAAGTGATTTCCGAATCAGCTTTCTTATTGAAATCGTCTTTATCGTACGAACATCATTTTAAATCATCGAAAGTTTTCTGCTGCACTAATTCACCCCCCCCCCCCCCTCTTAGTGCTCTTGATCCTAATAGGATCTCTATACAATAATCTCTCATGGGCTTTTATTAGATCTCGTCCATGGGATCCAATAATTCAGGGGCTTATTGGATATCCAATAAGAAAGGGGCTCCGACGGGTATCTCATATCCAAACCTCTACTTATCGTAATGCCTACCATATGTGTGTGACTCTCTAGGCCCAATATCGAGCTGGCCATGAGTCATACCTATCAGAATTCCTTCTGGCTCAGTGAATTATTATCTTCATAATAATTCACTCGACTCATCGACTACGGATGTCCTAAGCCACTACGCCTCAGTCCCCAAACAATACAAGGGAATCCAATCCATTGGACCTGTCTGTCCTCAGTTACCATGTACTTACCATCCCTCTTCTATCTAATATCCCAAAGACCATATACCGGGCATAGTGTTGTCAAACCCATATGGTTTCTACTCGAGTCTTGCTCTAATCGGATTCTCCTGGAGAACTCTTTCTCTGTCAATCCGAATGACCCTGGCCAGGGATTTATTTGAGCAAGAACATATAAGATATTTCTCTCATGACACCGAGAGTGGATGATCCTCTATTGACACTCAATAGACCTTATAAAGTTGACTAAAACTCTCGATGACTGGCTGTACTAGATCTGGGATATCCAAACCTATAAGTCCGATATCAAAGAGTGGAGCACTCATACAAGACATCCTTGGTGTCTCAAGTCTAAGGATCATATACACCATTGGACTACGGAATCATTGTCTGACAATAAGGTATCATCAACCATCTAATATTCCGTAAGCGGATCAATTAGTGAACTCATTCTGCAATGAGCACCTATACTATATCCCTAGTGTCCCCACACAAGCAGCTATGAGACCAGTTGCATCCATTACATGGACAGGTATATAGCACATTAGTTTGTTTGGTTATCTCGATGTCCCTCTCGGGTAACCTATGACTGGGATTATTTAGGATCTGTGTTTAAAGGCGAATCGGTCTCATTATCGTGATCTCATCACTATCCGATTTTCATTGTATAGATCCATGGACATCATAATATATACATATATATATGCAATAGTCAATGTAAAGTGATAAATACTAAAATATAATAAGCAAAAAGATTGTGTGTCAAGTCACACATGTCATCACTCATGTTATTGGCTTGTCGGACACATATGACTAGCAAAAGGTTGATAAGAGAAGAGCTTCGAGAGCGATCTGCGAAGAGGTTATGTTGGCATTGCGATGAGCCGTGGAGCCACAAGCATCGCTATAAAAAAGGAGTTAGGATCAAGAGTCAGCACTAAGAGGGGGGGGGGGTGAATTAGTATAGCGGTAAAATAACGTCGGTTTAAAAACCTTCGTTCGACAAAAAACGTTTCCAACGAAGAAAATCGATTTCGGAAGATGTTTACGTCAAAGCGTAAGTAGACATAGTTAAACACAATTAGGAGGAGAGGCTAATTGCTATAAAGGAAATATGCTCAAAGTAAATGCAAATCGAGATTTTAGAGTGGTTCGGTCAACGTGACCTACATCCACTTTCGGCTTTCTCCTCCGATGAGGTCACCGGCATCCACTAGAGGCCTTCCTTCGATAGGCAAAGGCCAATCACCTTTTAAAACTTAATTCTCCTTTTACCAGATTTAGGAGATAACCCTTAAACCCCACTCACTCCTCTCTCAATCTATTCTAACACTTAGAATTTTGAGAGGAGCTCACACAAGATTGCAGCTACGTTTCTATTTACTCTCAATACTTATGTATTTTAACCAGGGATGAGAGGGGTATTTATAAGCTTTAAGTTGATTCAAACTTGGAGCCTAAAACTTTCCCATCCCGGGTTCCCCGGGCCCGGGCGGTACCACCGCCTGCATTGGGCGGTACGATCGCCTAGTGTCAGTTTGACGCTGACACTGCCCTGGGCAGTACCCCCGCCTAGGGGCAGTGCTGGGTGGTACCACTACCCAGACTAGTGGTACCATCGCTGGCTCCCTGCCAGGGGTGGTATAATCGCCCAGATTGGCGGTACCACCGCCTGACATAGTCTCAAAGATTGTACCATGATAGTGAGACTTCTTGGGGCACTGTTTGGGCCTCTTATTAGGCCCAACACAGTTCTTACATGGGCCTAACTAGCCCCTAATTGGGTTGGCCCAAATCCAAGCCCAATTACGTGCTAACTATAAAATCCTAAGACATTTGCTAAGCTAAACAAGTTCCTATGTCTATTCTTTCGGCGAGCTTCCGGCGATCTTCCGGCGAACTTCCGACGATCTCTTGGCAATGTTCCGACGGACTCCTGACAAGCTCCTGGACTTCATGATGATCTTCTTGGTGAGTTCCGACGAGCTTCTTTGGCAAGCTCTGAGACTTCTCGGTTGGTTCCTCCAGAACTTCCGACGAACGTTCGGACTTCCGACGAACTCTCGAACTCCCAACGTAATCGCGTCCTTGACTCCAGGACTTCATTTTGCATCATGCCTTACTATTGTAGTTAATCCTGCACATGTAAAAACATACTTCGATCTAGACAATTAATACTAAGCATTAATCAAGTTGTTTGGCATGTCATTGGTCCCTCGACGTTTCGTCCGATTCTTCGGCGCATCGTTCTCTCTTGCGGCCTGTTGCCCAATCAGCCAGTTGACTCTACAACTATGATATCCTTGGCGCAATATCCATTCTTCTTGGCCCGATGCCCAAATCCATGACCCGAAGCCTTCTGTCGATACGTTGACCGTTCCTTCGGCCCGACGTCCAATCTCCTAATATGTTCCTTCGGCACAACATGATTTTTCCTACTTTAATTGTCTCATCCTAATCGAAGTATCCTACATCACTCAAAATGCATATTAAAATATAAACACATATCAATTGATTTCATCATCAAAATATGAGATTCAATAATCTCCCCTTTTTGATGATGACAACCAATCGACAACGGAGTTAACCTTAACTCCCGGAGTTTAAACAAACTCCCCCAATCAATATGCCATATAACTCTTGGATTCAAAAATCCAAACAACATGTCATCATAAACTTATCCATAACATGTCATGTCATCATACTTCTCCCCCTTTTTCATCAACAAAAAGGAGAGGTTCAGCTTTCTAATGTTTGAGCATACAAGTTCTAATCATTGCATGATAAACATAATCTCCATTTTTATCATCATGTAATTTTGCTATCATCATAGATATACAAGGTAATAAGATAGCATGTTCTACATCATACAAGCTAGCAAATTAGAGATGTGCAAATTTAGCATATTTTGCTTCTTGAGATAGGCAAGATAGCACTTTCGCTTCTTTTGAGATAGCAATTCTTCGCTTCTCTTTAGATCACAAGCTAGCAATTCTAGCAAATTTTACATCATGCAAGGTAGCAAATTTTTGGTGATATTCAAGATAGCTATTTTTGCCTCTTCTTGAAATTTCAAGCTAGCAATTCTTGGTGATGTTCAAGATAGCAAGTTCTTTCTTGTCTTTTGAGAAGTGCTATTTTTTTTTGCTTGCTTTGCAAAATTTGAGCTAGCAATTTTGCTTCTATTGCAAAGTGCAAGTTAGCATGTTTTGCTCCTCTTTTGTCATTGTCAAAAAGAAGGGAATACCCTTTACATTAATTTTCAAATTATGACAAAATTAAGGTAACAAAGATGAAAAAATCAAGATGTGAATATCAAAACAATTTTTCATCATTAATATTTTATCATTGCATGCATCAAAGTAATATTATGAGTGTCTCATGCATAATACCAAATCATCATTTATAATTACATCAATATTCCAATCATTATTTCAATCTCCACATCATGAGAACAATAAATTTGCACTATAGACAATCTCATGTTTTATCATTCAAGCTAGCATATATTTTTGTTCTCTTTTGAAATTAGCAATCTAACAATTTTCTTTTTCTTTTATAATAGTGATTCAATCTGATAAACAAATCATAATTACAAAGGAGTATTGAATCATAAAGAAAATCAATTTATGCATAAAATGTTCCAAGCATCAAAGTACATTTTCCCAAATTGTGGGTATCGAAAAATCAAGAGAAAACAACTTACGATTCATTTTGAAAAATATTCTCTTTGATAAAATGAGATAATCATGATTAACAATCATGATTTACATAAATTTTTAAAAACATAATTATCAAGATCATGAATACTAAAACACCATGAACCATTCCGACAAATCTCCTTTTAAATAGAAAGCAATCTTGATTCATTCAATAGAAAATTCAAATTATAATTACAAGAAATCAAGATAAAGCTTATTCAAATTCAAATCAACAAAATCATCAAAATCTCAACATTACTTTCAAAAGATTCAAAATGGCAAAAATAATTTTATTGGTCTCTTAGTGAAAAATCGATAAGATAGAGAAAAAGAAAATTTTTCAAGAAAAATTCTTTCCTCCTTTTGTTTCAACTCATTGATTGATTTCATATATGATTGTTCTTTTCTTTTATGCCAAATCCATGCATCATTCATTAATGCTGAAAAAGATCTTTCAAAAGATCGCAAAGTTCGAAAATCACAAAAATCATCATGCATAATTTTGAAATATAAATTTATTAAGCATGATCATTATACATGACATCAAAACATTGTTTCCAAACATCATTATGCATCAATCATTAAACATGATCTCATATTTTCAATCAAAATTATTTTATTTGTTTATCATAAAATATGTATTTTTCATGATTATTTTTAAAATAATTGAAAAGGTAAGCATGATCCAATTTTATTTTTACATTTTCATTAAACATGTAATAAAAAATATTTAATTATCTTAAACTAAATTAAAGCTAAATTAAAAATAAGTCATGAGAAGTATTATGTAATTTCAAAATAAACTAAAGGTTATTTTATTACCTTAACGTCGAAGGCCATTAAGGCGTAGTTTGCCACCTCGCCTTTGTTGATTTTCTCCTCATCTTCGGAGGAGCTCGATTCATCCCACTTTGTGTTCTTCTTACATTCAAAGCAAGTAGGTTCATTCTTTTTAAGTTTATTTTTGTTCTTCAATTCTTGTTTCATAAACTTTTTAAATTTCATAGTGAGTTCAAGTTCACCATCATTGGAGCTTATGCTCGAGTGGTCTTCAATTGTTCTATGTCCAAAATCCTTCATGTTCTTTGGAAGGTGGTTTTGTTCATCATGTTCATCATGTGTATTGTGCACCATTTCATATGTCATCAACGAACCAATTAGTCCTTCAAGTGGTAGGTTGTTTAGGTTTTTAATTTCTTGTATCGCAGTTACTATTGAATCCCAATCTTTAGAAAGAGAACGTAAAATCTTGTTTATAAGTTCAAAATCTGAAAAACATTTGCCAAGAGTTTTTAAACCATTGACGATATCCATAAAACAAGTGTGCATGTCAACAACGGTTTCGGTTGGTTTCATATGAAAAAGTTCAAAATCATGTATTAAAAAGTTGACTTTAGAATCCTTAACTTTGCTAGTGCCTTCGTGTGTGATTTCGAGAGTGTGCCATATGTCAAAAGTCATTCCGCACATAGAAATTCGATTAAACTTGGTTTTATCTAAAACGCAAAATAGAGCATTCATAGCTCTAGCATTTAAAGAAAACGTCTTCTTTTCTAAATCATTCCAATGGTTCATTGGAAGAGAAGACATTCGAAAACCATTTTCAACAATGTTCCATAAATTTAAATCCAACGAAATCAAGAAAACTCTCATTCGAGTTTTCCAATAAGTGTAGTCTATCCCATTGAAAAAGGGAGGACGAATGAGAGAGTGACCCTCTTGAAAGCTGAAAAGAGCTATTTCTATTTGGGTGTTAAACCAAATTAGAAAATCGTGGCTCTAATATCAATTATTAGGATCAAGAGTCGGCACTAAGAGGGGGGAGTGAATTAGTGCAGCAGTAAAATAACGTCGGTTTAAAAACCTTCGTTCGATAAAAATCGTTTCCGACGAAGAAAATCGATTTCGGAAGATGTTTACGTCAAAACGTAAGTAGACATAGTTAAGCACAGTAAGGAGGAGAGGCAGTTTGATATAAAGGAAATATGCTCAAAGTAAATGCAAACCGAGATTTTAGAGTGGTTCGGTCAACGTGACCTATATCCACTTTCGGCTTCCTCCTCCGATGAGGTCACCGGCATCCACTAGAGGCCTTCCTTCAATAGGCGAAGGTCAATCACCTTTATACTCAATTCTCCTTTTACCAGGTTTAGGAGATAACCCTTATACCCCCACTCACCCCTCTCTCAATCTATTCTAACACTTAGAACTTTGAGAGGAGCTCATACAAGATTGTAGCAGTGATTCTATACTTTTTTACTCTCAATACTTGTGTATTTTAACTAGGGATGAGAGGGGTATTTATAGGCTTCAAGTTGATTCAAACTTGGAGCCTAAAACTTTCCTATCCCGGGTTCCCCGAGCACGGGCAGTACCACCGCCCAATGTCAGTCTGACGCTGACACTACTCTGGGCGATACCACCGCTTAGATATGGTGGTACCACCGCTTGGGGGGCAGTGTTGGGCGATACCACTACCCAGACTGGCGGTACCACCGCCTGACACAGTCTCGAAGATTATGCCACGATGGTGAGACTTCTTGGGGCACTGTTTGGGCCTCTTATTTGGCCCAACACAGTTCTGACATGGGCTTAGCTGGCCCCTAATTGGGTTGGTGTAAATCCAAGCCCAATTACATGCTAACTATGAAATCCTAAGATATTTGCTAAGCTAAACAAGTCCCTATGTCTATTCTTCCGGTGATCTTCCGGCGAACTTCTGACGATCTCTCGGCAATATTCCGGCGGACTCCTGGTAAGCTCCTAGACTTCACGACGATTTTCTTGGTGAGTTCCGACGAACTTCTCTAGCAAACTCCAAGACTTCTCGGTTGGTTCCTCCAGAACTTCCGACGAACATTCGGACTTCCGACGAACTCTCGAACTCCCAACTTAATCGTGTCCTTGACTTTGGGACTTCATTTTGCTTCATGCCTTGCTATCATAGTTAATCCTGCACATGTAAAAACATATATCGATCTAGATAATTAATACTAAGCATTAATCAAGTTGTCCGGTATGTCATTGGTCCCTCGACGCTTCGTCCGATTCTTCGGCGCATCATCCTCTCTTACGGCCTGTTGCCCAATCGGCCAGTTGACTTCGTAACTCCAATATCCTTGGCACAATATCCGCTCTTCTTAGCCTGATGCCCGAATCCACGGCCCGAAGCCTTCTGTCAATACGTCGACCGTTCCTTTGGCCCGGCGTCCAATCTCCTGACATGTTCCTTCGGCACAACATGAATTTTCCTGCTTTAATTATCTCATCATGATCAATGCATCCTGCGTCACTCAAAACGTAGATTAAAACATAAACATATATCAATTGGTTTCATTATCAAAATATGAGATTCAACAAAAGGGAGACTTCTTATGATTGAACCAGTAGAAGAAGAGATCATTGAATATCTAGAAGAGAGCCTTGAACATGAAAAAGAAGATGCGAAAGAAGAGCCACAACTGACTGACATTACGATACACGCACTAGCCGGCTACTCAAACCCGCAAACGATGAAAGTTTGAGGCCTTCTTAAACAACATCCGATCACTATTCTCATCGATATGGGCAGTACTAATAACTTCCTAAACAGTAAGGTTGCTCCTCAAATGGTGCTCCACATTGAAGGTTGCAACAAGTTCGATGTAAAGGTCACCGATGGAAGAATCCTAAAGTGCAACCAAAGATGTCCGTAGGTGAAACTATTACTGCAAGACCAAGAAATTATTACCGACTTCTTCCTTCTACCAATTAATGACAAAGAGGCCATGCTTGGCATAGAATGGTTGATGATGCTAGGTGATGTCTCTTGGAACTTCTTCAAATTAAGTATGAAATTCTACTACAAAAGCAAACATATCATCCTACACTAGAAGCGCGGAAGCAACGGAACCACCAATTCGACCCAACGAATGGAGAAATTTTTGCACAAGGTAAATGATGTCTTTTTGATGCATCTCCAGCAATAACTAGAGGGGAAGAAAATAGAAATTGAAGATCAAAATCTCGCCCAATTGTTTGCTGATTTGCCGACATTTTTACCGAGCCGTGCGGTCTTCCTCCTACATGGCAACATGACCATCGGATTCCAATCCTTTCGGGCAAGCCACCAGCGAACACTCAGTTGTACCAATATCCTCACCTCTAGAAGGATGAAATTGAAAATATCATAAATGAGATGCTTGAAACAGGGGTGGTTCGACCAAGTTACAACCCCTATTCCTCACCGATGATACTTGTACACAAGAAGGATGGAACTTGGCGGATGTGTATCGACTACCGAGCTTTAATTGATATCACCATCAAGGACAAATACCCTATTCCAGTAGTAGATGAATTGCTAAATGAAAGGGAGCACGAATCTTCACAAAGCTGGACCTTCCATCCGGGTATCATCAAATACAAGTGTGCGAAGAAGACATACCGAAAACCACTTTTCAAACATACAACAACCATTACAAATTTTTACTTTCTTTAACAAAAGGTGGAATATCTTAGGCATATTATATCAGAGGAAGGTGTGGCTGTGGATCCCTCCATAATTGAAGCAATGCACAATTGGCTGACCCCGAGGAACATAAAATTGCTACATAGCTTTTTGGGTTTAACAGGCTACTACCGTAAGTTCGTGAAAAACTATGAAAAGATTAGTGCACCACTTACTTCCTTGCTAAAGAAAGATGCTTTCCAATGGTTGAACAAAGCCACTACCACTTTCGACTTAAAGCCATAATGACGATAGTGCCCGTACTAGCGCTAACCGACTTCGGCAAGACTTTTGTTATTAAAGTCGATGCCTTCGGAGTCAGAATTGGTGCTATACTAATGTAAGATAGCCGCCCCCTCACTTATACTAGTAAGGACTTATCTCCTTCCCATCTCAAGATGACTATTTACGACAAGTAGATGCTTACGATTGTGCATGCGGTGGCCAAGTGGAGACCGTACTTGATCGGGTGACACTTTCAAATCAAGGCCGACCATAAAAGCCTCAAGTACTTTTTGGAGCAAAAGATATCATCCCATGAGTAACAAAAATGGGTAACCAAACTTTTTAGATTTGATTATGAAATTATTTACAAAAATGGGAAAGAAAACGTTGTTGTAGATGCACTCTCACGGCTACTTGAGTAAGCTAAGGTTTTAGCCATCTCCCTTCCTACCACCAGCTTCCTCAAGGATATTAGGGAAGAATGGAAGAAGGATTCAGAGATTATTCTTTCCTGAAATTATTCTTTACACTACTGCAAGCTTTCGATTTTCATCTACTCAAGTTACTATCGAAACGAAATCTCCTCGTATTTACGAATTCATTTTTAAACTTACAAGTTTTAATCCGCTGCACTAATTTACCCCCCCCCCCCCTAGTGCCGCTCCGATCCTAACATAACTTAGTTAGGGGCCAATTGGGCCCTCAACATAGTTCAATTGGGCCGGTTGAATAGCTCATTCAGCACTTGAAGTCACGGCCGCTGGTAGCACCACTAGGGACTCAATCTCCTAGGTGTTCTAGGCGGTAGTACCGCCCAAACTGGGCGGTGGTACTACCGGCGGTTAAAATTATCAAGCGATGGTACCGTCAGAGCTCGGTCTCCAAGCTCTATCAAGGGGTCGTATCGCCTAGACTGAATGGTGGTACTACCTAGTGTTAGTCTGCAGGCGGTAGTACTACCCAATAATGGCGTGGTATCGCTAGTATAGCGAAATATGGGGATGTGACACTTTTTTGCTCCAATTCTAAAGCCATTGGGGCTAATAAATACCCCACCCTTTTTTGCATGAAAGGGGCACAAAAGTATTAACAATATCTTGAAGTCTGAGAGTGTCAAAAGTGTTGTAAAAGTGCTAAGAGTCCTCCTCTTATTCTAAGTCTTGTGATCATTCAAGAGATGTGTGAGACTTGTAAGGGGTGGTAATGAGAAAGCGCTGTAAAGAGGTGGTTGGTCTTCGCCTATTGAAGGAAGACCATTAGTGGATGCCAGTGACCTCGACGGAGGATGAATCAGAAGTGGATTTAGGTCACAACGACCGAACCACTATAAATTCCGGTGTGCTCAATTCCATTCTGCTTTTTACTACTACTGGTATTACTTTCTAAGTTAACTGCTAGTTTATTTACTTTAAAGTCAAGCACTTTCTGAAATTGGTTTTCAACGAACGAACATCTTACAAAATCGATAAATTTTTCACTGCACTAATTCACCCCTAGTGCCGCTCTTGATCCTAATAATTGGTATCAGAGCAAGATCACTCTCATTTTGTTTGAAACCCAAAAGAGATGGCATTTGTCGGCAATCAAGAGAGTCATTAGATTACACATCCACCCATATTCAATGGGACGGATTACACATATTGGAAAACTAGAATGAGAATTTTTTTAATTTCAATAGATTTTGAGTTATGGAACATTATGAAAAATGACTTTCAAAAGTCTTCTCTTCCAATGAATGATTGGAATAAGTTGGAGAAGAAGACTTTTGCTTTAAATGTCAATGTTATGAATATCTTGTTTTGTGCTTTAGATAAAAACGAGTTCAACCGAGTGTCTATTTGTGAAACGGCTTTTGATATTTAGCACACACTCGAAATCACTCACGAAAGCATAAGTAGAGTAAAAGAGTCTTTTCTAGTTCATACTTATGAATTGTTTCGGATAAGCCAAGCGAGACTATTGTCGACATATACACTCGTTTTACGGATGTCGTCAATAGTTTAAAAGCTCTTGATAAATTTTTTTCAAACTTTGAACTTGTTCATAAAATCTTGATATCCCTTCCAAAGAGTTGGGACCCTAAAGTAATGATCATTCAAGAGGCCAAGAATTTAAATAACTTTCCTCACGAAGAACTAATTGGGTAACTAATAACCTATGAGATGACTTACAGTGCTTATGAAGAGTATGAGAACAACCTTCCAAAGAATAGGAAGGATATGGAACTAAAAACTCATGAACACTACTTGAAAAAAAATTCAAGTGATGAGGACTATGATGATGACTAGGCACTCTTGATAAGAAAGTTTAAAAAATTCATAAAAATGAATAAATTTAAAAATGATACTAAAAATAAAATTGAACCTAAGAAAGAACAAGTTATATGTTACGAATGCAAGAAGTTGGGATATTTCAAAAGCAAATGTCCCCAAGCAAAGAAGAAGCAACCAAAGAAGAAGAAAGCTCTTAAAGAAACTTGAGATGATTCAAGTGCATCCGAAGAAGAGTAGCCAACTAACATAGAGCAAGTTGCTCATTACGCACTAATGGCTATCGGAGATGAGGTAAGCAGTTCATTAGATGTAAATTTATCTTGTGATGAATTACTAAGTGCTTTTCATGATTTATTTGATGAATGTAAATTAGTTAGTAAAAAAATATAAACTTTTGAAGAAAGAACATGCTTCTCTTGTTAGCGATTTTGATATATTATAAATTAAGCATGATGATAGTTTAGCTCATTGCACAAAATGTGATGAATTAGAAACGCTGCAGCATTCAATTCCCCCCCCCCCTCTTAGTGTCGCTATTGATCCTAACAATTGGTATCAGAGCAAGGTCACTCTTAGTGTCGCTATTGATCCTAACATTTGCCGGCAACCAATAGGGTCATTCAATTACACGTCCACCCATGTTTAATGAGACGAATTACACATATTGGAAGACTAAAATAAGGATTTTTCTAATTTCAATTGATTTTGAGTTATAGAACCTTGTAGAAAATGACTTTCAAAAGTTCTCTTCCAATGAGTGATTGGAATGAGTTGGAAAATAAGACTTTTGCTTTAAATGCCAAGGCTATAAATGCCTTGTTTTGTGCATTAGATAAAAACGAGTTCAATCGAGTGTCTATTTATGAAACGACTTTTGATATTTGGCACACTCGAAATCACTCACAAAGGCACTAGTAGAGTAAAGGAGTCAAAGATAAATCTTTTAGTTAATACTTATGAATTGTTTTGGATGAAGCCAAGCAAAACTATTGTTGATATGTACGCCCGTTATACGGATGTTGTCAATAGTTTAAAAGTTCTTAACAAATATTTTTTTAACATTGAACTTGTTAATAAAATCTTAAGATCCCTTCCAAAGAGTTAGGACCCTAAAGTAACGACCATTCAAGAGGTCAAGAATTTGAATAACTTTCCTCTCAAAGAACTTATCGGGTCACTAATGACCTATGAGATGACTTGTAACGCTCATGAAGAGCTTAAGAATAACCTTCCAAAGAACAAGAACGATATGACACTAAGAACTCAAGAAGACCACTTGAAAGAAAGTTCAAGTGATGAGGACTATGATGATGACTTGGCACTCTTGATAGGAAAGTTCAAAAAATTCATAAACAGGAATAAATTTAAAAATGATACTAAAAACAAAATTGAACCTAAGAAAGAACAAGTTATATGCTACGAATGCAAGAAGCTGGGACATTTCTGTTGAATCTCGGATTTTGATGATGAAACCAATTGATAGTGTTTATGATTTGATCTGCATTTTGAGAGACACAGGATGCTTCGATTAGGGAAAGACAATTAAAGCATGAAGAATCATGTTAGGACAGAGAAAAATATGTCAAAAGATTGGACATTGAGCTGAAGGATCAGTCGATGTATCGATCGAAGGCTTCGGGCCATAAGTTCAGGCATCGGGCCAAGAAGAGCGGATATTGAGCCAAGGAAATCAGAGTTGTGGAGGTGAACTAGTCGATTGGGTAATAGGTCGTAAGAGAGGACGATGCGTCAAACAATCGGACGATGCGTTGATGAACCAATGATATGCTGGACAACATAGCTTAGTATTAATTATCTAAATTAAAGTAGATTTTTATATGTGCAGGATTAACTACGATAGCAAGGCATAAAGCAAAATGAAGTCCAAGAGTCACGAACACGATTTCGTTGGGAGTTCGAGAGTTCGTCGAAAGTCTGGACATTCGTCAGAAGTTCTGCCGGAATTGACCGAGAAGTCCAAGAGCTTACCAAAGAAGCCCATCGAAACATACCAAGAAGATCACCGTGAACTCCAGGAGCTTGCCGGGAGTCCGTTGGAACATTGCCGAGAGATCGTTGGAAGTTTGCCAGAAGATCACCGGAAGCTCGCCGGAAGAAACCTAAACTTATGAACTTGTTTAGCTTAGTAAATGTCTTAGATTTCATAGTTAGCACATAATTGGGATTAGAATTGGGCCAACCCAATTAGGGGCTTGTTGGGCCCATGTATGGACTGTGTTGGGCCTAATGAAAGGCCTAAACAGTTACTCAATAGGTGGCACCGTCATGGCATAGTCTCCGAGACTGTGTTAGGTAGTGGCATTGCCCAAACATAGTCTCTGAGAGATTGTCAAGTGGTGGTGCCATCCAGTGCAGGGTGTTAGGCGGTGGTGCCACCCAGTCCAGGGTGTAGGCGATGGTATCACCCAGCACTCGAAAATCAGGGATAAGACATTTTTATGCTCTAAGTTTGAATCAACTTGAGGCCTATAAATACCCCTCTCATCCCTAGTTAAACTACACAAGCATAGAGAATTTGAAAAGGGAAAAACACTGTAGTAATCTCTTGTGAGAATCCTCCTCTTCTAGTTTAAGTATTAGCTCTGTTTAGAGAAGAGTGAGTGCTTGTAAATATTGTCTCCTAAACCTGTGAAAATGAGAAGAGGGGTGTAAAAGGGTAGTTGATCTTCGCCCTTTGAAAGAAGATCATTAGTGGATGCCGGTGGCCTCGATGGAAGAGGAATCAGTAGAGTGGATGTAGGTCAGGACGACCGAACCACTATAAATCGATTTGCATTCTTGTTTTGCTTTTAATTCAAATATTACAAACTAATTTACTTACTTTATTTGCCCATTATATTCTTGAAAACTCTTTAAAGTTATAAACTTTTCGAGATCAATTTTTCGACAAACGAAGATTTTACAAAACCGACGTTTTTATCCGCTACACTAATTCAGTCCCCCTCTTAGTGTCGACTCATCCCTAATAGTTGGTATCAAAGCCATGTATTTCTTATTTGGTTTAACACCCTAGAGAAATGGTTCTTTTCGGCTTTTAAGAGGGTCACTCTCTCATTCGTCCTCTCATATTCAACGGGACGGACTACACTTATTGGAAAACTTGAATGAGAGTTTTCTTGCTTTTGTTAAATCTCGATTTATGGAATATTATCGAAAATGGATTTCAAAAGTCTTCTCTTCCAATGAAAAATTGGAATGATTTAGAGAAGAGGACTTTCTCTTTAAATGCAAAAGCAATGAATCTTTATTTTGCGCTTTGGATAAAACTGAATTCAATCGGGTTTCTACTTACGAAACGACTTTTGATATTTGGCACATTCTTGAAACTACCCAAGAAGGCACTAGTAGAGTAAAAGTTTGGAAGATTAATCTTTTAATGCATGACTTCGAATTGTTTTATTTGAAACCAAGCAAAACCATTGGAGACATATACACTCGTTTTACGGATGTTGTCAAAAGTTTAAAAGCAACTGGTAAAAGTTTTTTGAATTTTGAACTTATAAACAAAATTTTACGTTCTCTTAATAAGAACTGGGATTCAAAAGTAACTGCTATACAAGAGGCAAAAGACTTAAACAAGCTTCCACTTGAAGAACTAATTGGGTTTTTAATGACCAACGAAATGACTAATATAGCACAAAATGAACTTGAGGACAACCTTCCAAAGAACAAGAAAGATTTCGAACTTAGAACAATTGAAGACCACTCGAGCATAAGCTCAAGTGATGGTAAACTTGAACTCCTCACTATGAAATTTAAAAAGTTTATGAAATAAGTATTGAAAAATAAAACTAAACTTAAAAAGAATGCAGCTACTTGCTATGAACGCAAGAAGAACGAACCAATCTTGGATGAATCGAGTTCATCCGAAGATGAAGAACAAACCAACAAAGACGAGGTGGTAAACTATACCTTAACAGCTTTTAACGACAAAGTAACCAAAATCCCCTTAGTTTATTTCAACATTATATGATGCTTTTTATGAGTTATTTTTTAATTTAGTTTAGAAAATTATATATAATTTTTTTTGAAAATTGTATGTTTAATGATGTAATGAAAATGTTAAAAAATTGGGATCATACTAGTAATTTTGAAAATGATAATAACAATTGCATGTTTTACAACAAAATATTAGATTTAAATGTAATGATAATCCTATCTATGTTTTTATGAAAAAATAATGTGATGATTTCTGATTTTAATTAAAAATGCTTTATAAAATCATGTTTGATGATATCATGCTTAATGAGTTTATCTTTAGAGATTATGCATGATAATTTTTGTGATTTATGGATTATCAATCTTTACCGTAATGAAAGTTCTTTTTCGGTTTTAAATAAGATGGATGGTTTTCATATAAAAAAGACAAAGGCATGCTTGTATGAAACAAACAACTAAAAAGAGGAAAATTTCTTCTTGAAAAATTTCTCTACTTTATCGATTTTTCAAAAAGGAGAGATTAATGAATCTATCTATGTTTATTTTTTAATCTCTTTAAAATAATTTTGATTTGATGATTTGAATTTGAATGAGCTTTATCTTGATTTTTTGAGATTTATAACATGAGATTTATAACAAGACACCCTTTTGCTATAGGAATGTCTTTATCTATATCATGATGTTGAATTCCCGATATTGATACTTCAAATTTTTCTATGAATCAAGATTTTGTTTTTGAACTCCTATGTTTCTTTTTCTTATTCACTAAAAGGGAGATTTATCAAGATAAATCATGTCATTTAGTATTCATGACTTAATCCTTCATGATCTTTGATATTTTATCTTTCATGATATAATTTTTCTGTATAATTACTTGTATTCATGAAATATTTATCTCATCACCTAATTAATTTTTTTTTATATTCTTCATGTGATGATATGAAATTATGCTTGAAATACTCATGATTTGAAATATTTATGATTTGGAATGATGCATGCAATACTATGATTTTTTGATGAAATGATGTGAAAGTCAACAATTATCATTTTCTAAAATGATACTCTAAAATGATTATCTATCTTTGTCATGCTTGGAAAATTATTGTAAAGGAAAAAAGGGAAATACAAAATTGTATTCTTCCCTTCTCTTTGACAATGGCAAAGGGGGAGATAAAGTTTGCTAGCTTGCATACTTTAAGAAGAAACAAAAAATTGCTAGTGTGCACATCTCAAAAGAGAGATTTTCTAGCTTGTATAATTCAAGAAGATGCAAAAACATGCTAACTTGCTCATCTCAAAAGAGAAGCAAAGATTGCTAACTTGCATATTTCAAAAGTTGCTTTCTTGAACATATCAAATAATACTAGCTTACATTTTTTAAATGATGTAAAAATTTGTTGGCTTGCATGTTCTAAAATATTATAAGATTCACTAGCTTGAATGATGTAGAACTTGCTATCTTGAACATCACCAAGTAATGCTATCTTGCCTATCTCAAGAAGTAAAACATGCTAACTTGTATATCTAGCAAAATTTACAAACTTGCAAAACTCAAAATTTTTGCTAGCTTACATAATGATAAAACTTGAGATTTATAATGTAATGTTTTGAACTTGTATATCTAAACACTTGATAGTTGAACTTCTTATTTTTGTTGATGACAAAGGAGGAGAAGTATGATGATGTTATACATAAGTTTCTGATAACATGTTGCTTGGATTTTTTAATCCAAGAGTTCTATCAATATGACATATTGATAGGGGGAGTTATGGTTAACTCCATCATCAATTGGTTATCATTATCAAATAGGGGGAGATTATTGAATCTCGGATTTTGATGATGAAACCAATTGACAGTGTTTATGATTTGATCTGCGTTTTGAGTGATGCAGGATGCTTTGATCAGAGAGAGACAATTAAAGCAGGAAGAATCATGTTGGGCCGTAGAAAAACATATTAGAATATTGGACATTGAGCCGAAGAATCAATCGACGTATCGACAGAAAACTTCGGGCCATGAGTTCGGGCATCAGGCCAAGAAGAGTGGATATTGCGCCAAAGAAATCGAAGTTCCGGAGGTCAACTGGCCGATTTGACAATAGGCCGTAAGAGAGGACGATGCGCCGAACAATCGGACGAGGCGTCAATAAACCAATGACATGCCGGACAATATCTGATTAGCTTAGTATTAATTGTCTAAATTAAAGTATATTTTTATGTGTGCAGGATTAACTACGATAGCAAGGCATAAAGCAAAATGAAGTCCTAGAGTCAAAAATGTGATTTCGTTGAGAGTTCGAGAGTTCATCGGAAGTCCGGACGTTCATCGGAAGTTCTGCCGCAATTGACCGAGAAGTCCAGTAGCTTGCTAAAAAAGCTCATTGGAACTTGCCAAGAAGATCGTCGTGAAGTCTAAGAGCTTGCTTGAAGTCCGTTGGAACATTGCTAAAAGATCATCGGAAGTTTGTCGGAAGAAACCTAGACTTACGTATTTGTTTAGCTTAGTAAATATCTTAGATTTCGTAGTTAATATATAATTGGGATTGAAATTGGGCCAACCCAATTAGGGGCCAGTTAGGCCCATGTATAGACTATGTTGGGCCCAATGAAAGGCCCAAACAATGACCCAATAGGTGACACCATCATGGTATAGTCTCCGAAACTATGTCAGGCGATGGTATCGCCCAGACACAGTCTCCGAGAGGCTGTTAGGTGGTGGTACCATCAGTCTGGGCAGTGGTACCGCCTAGTGCAATGTGTCAGGCAGTGGTACCGCCCAATGTCAGTGCCATAGGCGGTGGTACTGCCAGGACCCCAAAAACCGGGGATAAGACATTTTTAGGCACTAAGTTTGAATCAACTTGTGGCCTATAAATATCTTTCTCATCCCTAGTTAAATTACACAAGCATAGAGAATTTAAAAAGAGAAAAACGTTATAGTAATCTCTTGTGAGAATCCTCCTATTCTAGTATAAGTGTTAGCTTTGTTTAGAGATGAGTGAGGGTAAAGATTGTCTTCTAAACTCGCAAAAAGGAGAAGAGGGGTGTAAAAGGGTAGTTGATCTTCGTCCTTCGAAAGAAGATGGTTAGTAGAAACCAGTGGCCTCGACGGAAGAGGAATTGGTGGAGTGAATGTATGTCACGATGACCGAACCACTATAAATCAGTTTACATTCTTGTTCTACTTTTAATTGCAAACTAATTTAGTTATTTTATTTGCTTATTACAAAATCGACATTTTTATCCGCTGCACTAATTCACCCGCCCTTTTAGTGCTGACTCATTCCTAACAATTTCAAAAGCGAATGTCCCCAAGCAAAGAAGAAGTAACAAAAGAAGAAGAAGGTGCATAAACCAACTTGGGATGACTCAAGTGCATCCGAAGAAGAGGAACTAACTAACAAAGAATAAGTTGCTCATTACACACTAATGGCTATCGGAGATGAGGTAAGTAGTTCGTTAGATGTAAATTTATCTTTTGATGAATTACTAAGTGCTTTTCATGATTTATTTGATGAGTGTAAATGAGTTAGTAAAAAATATAAACTATTGAAGAAAGAGTATACTTCTATTGTTAGTGATTTTGATATATTATAAATTAAGCATGATGATAGTTTAGCTCATTGCACAAAATGTGATGAATTAGAAATGCTTAAAAATAAGAATTTGCAACTACATGAAACCTTAGAAAATTTTGAAATAGGTAGCAAATCCTTAAAAATGATTCTTGTAAGAAAGAATTATGTTTATAGAAGAGATGGAATCAGTTTTGTGAGTAACACTCATGAAAATCCAACCATCTTTGTTAAAGGCCTAACTTTCATGTTTCACCCTGAAAAACTATAACTTTTATTGTAAATTTGGATGTGTTACTTACCAATGTCCATTTAAAAGATGTAATCTACATAAATTGATTTGGTTCCTAAAAGAACCATAAAGAACTCCATGTAAAATAATAAATTAAGTTGATCGATTTTTTAGGCACCCAAGATCAAATGGGTACCTCAAAATCATCCTTTTTTGTAGAAATGTTTACAATCACAAGCTAGGAGTAAGAGATGGTACCTTGATAGTGGATGCTCAAGGTACATGACCGGAGATCCATCTCAATTATCTAAGCTCACTAACCTAGACGATGGATATGTCACCTTTGGAGACAACAACAAGGGTAAAATCATTAGAAAAAGAACCATAGGTAACAAATACAACTTTTTGATTGAAGATGTGTTGTTGGTTGATGGCTTAAAGCATAATCTTTTGAGCATTAGTCAATTGAGTGATAAATGATACATCATTAGATTTGAATCCAATACTTGCATTATTGAAAAATCACACAAAAACACATCTATGATTGGCCTAAAACAAAATAATGTATAGACTATCAATATTGAATATCTTTGTAAAGAAATGTGTTTTTTAGTTTTGAATGATGATGCTTGGCTTTAGCATAGGAGATTAGGTTATGCTGGAATGAAACTAATCTCTCAAATCTCATCCAAAGAACTTATAAGAGGTGTTCCTAATATTAAGTTTGTTAAAAATAATGTGTGATACATGTCAATTAGGAAAACAAATAAAAGGTGGTTTCAAATAAAAGAATCAAATAAGCACCTTTAGACCATTACAATTGATCCATATGGATTTATTTGACTAATTGATATATCAAGCTTATGAGGCAGCAAATACGCCTTTGTAAGTATAGACGATTATAGTAGATAAACTTGGACATACTTCTTGACACACAAAAGTGATTGCTTTAGGTATTTTTCTAAGTTTTGTAAACTTGTTCAAAATGAAAAAGGATTTATAATTTCATCAATTCTGAGTGATCACGGTGGTGAATTTTAAAACCATGATTTCTAAAATTTTTGTGAATTTAATGGATATAACCACTATTTCTCTACTCCAAGAAATCCTCAATAAAATGGAGTAGTAGAAAGAAAAAATAGAAATTTACAAGAAATGACAAGAACCATGTTGAACGAACATAGCCTACCCAAATATTTTTAGGCCGAAGCCATTAATATGGCATGCTATGTCATGAATAGGGTTTTGGTAAGATCATTGCTTTCCAAAACTCCTTATAAATTATGGAATAACAAAAACCCAATGTTTTATATTTTAAAGTTTTCAATTGTAAATGTTTTATCTTGAATGAAAAAGATGCCTTAGGAAAGTTTGATGCAAAATCCGATGAATGGATTTTTCTTAGCTATTCTTATATTTCTAAAGTCTTTTGTATTTTTAACAAATAAACATTGGTTATAGAAGAGTCTATTCATGTTGTCTTTAATAAAGTTTCTGAATTTAAGAAAAATGAGTTTAATAATGATCTTAATTTTAATGTTTTGAATTTAAATGAACACTCTCCTTCAATGAGCAACTTGGATACATCTTCTTCCAAAACATCCTTACCAAAGGAATGGAAGTATGTAGATGCTCATCATACGGAGCTAATCATATGAGATACATCAAAAGGGGTTCAAACTCGTTCTTCTCTTAAAAATTTTTGTATCAACGCCACTTTTCTTTCTCAAATTGAACCTAAATTCATTGATAAGGCCTTGAAAGATAATTCATGGGTTATCATAATGCAAGAAGAGTTAAACTAATTTGAGAGAAATAAGATGTGAAAGTTTGTTCTAAGGCCAAATAATCATTTAGTTATTGGTACTAAATGAGTCTTTAGAAACAAACAAGATGAATTTGGTATCGTGGTTAGAAATAAGGCCAGATTAGTAGCTAAGGGTTTCAACCAAGAAGAAGGTATTGATTATGAAGAAAGCTTCGCTCCTATGGTAAGATTAGAAGATATAAGGATGCTCTTTGCCTATGCTAGTTATAATAATTTTAAGTTATTTCAAATGGATGTTAAAAGTATTTTTCTTAATGGCTTTATTTCCGAAGAAGTTTATGTTGAACAACCTCCTGGATTTGAGAATGAAAATTTACCGAATCATGTGTTTAAATTGATTAAAGCTCTCTATGGATCAAAACAAGTCCTAAGGGCTTGGTATGAGAGACTTAGCTCCTTTCTTATCCAAAATAATTTCTCTAAAGGCAAGGTCGATACTATATTGTTTATTAAAATTTTTAAAAATAATTTTCTTATTGTTCAAATTTATATTGATGATACTATTTTTGGTTCTACAAATGAATCCTTATGTGAATCGTTTGCCAAGAGTATAAGCCAAAAGTTTGAAATGAGTTTAATGTGTGAACTAACTTTCTTTTTAGGCTTATAAATGAAATAACTTAATGATGTTATTTTTCTTAGTCAAACAAAATATATATTAGACTTGCTAAAATGGTTTAATATGGATAGTTCAAAGGATATTAATACTCCTATAAGTACCTCCACTAAGTTAGATATTGATAAAAGTAGAGAAAGCTTTGATCAAAATGTTTATAGGGGTATGATAGGTAGTTTACTATACCTCACCGCAACTAGACTGGACATCATATTTAGCATAAGACTTTATGCTAGGTTTCAATCTAATCCTAAGCTATCTCATCTTAAAGTAGTTAAAAGAATTCATAGATATATTAAAGGAACCACTAATCTAGGATTATGGTATCTAAAATCTGAAAACTTTGAATTAATTGCTTATGCTGATGTGGATTTTGCTTGATGTAGAATAGATAGAAAAAGTACACTCGGAACATGTTAATTCTTTGGTCATGCACTTGTCTCTTGGTCTTCCAAGAAATAAAACTCAGTTGCACTATCTACAACCGAAACCGAATATATAGCGGCTAGTGCATGTTGTGCATAAGTTGTATAGATAAAAAATACATTAGAAGATTATAGAATTTATCTTAGAAATATTCTCATAAAATGTGATAATACAAGCATAATATGTTTAACAAAAAATCTTATTCAACACTCTAGAACTAAACATATTAACATTAGTCATCATTTCATAAGAGATCATATTATTAACCATGACATATCTTTAGAGTTTATTGATACGAAACATCAATTAGCCGATATTTTTATAAAACCTTTAAATGAAGAATAATTTAATTTTATTAGAAGAGAGTTAGGGATGTTAAATTATCCGAATGTATGAGTTTGTTGTATTTCTTTTCCGAGCTATCTTCCTCTTAATTCATCTCATGAATGGAGCTTTTATGAATTTATTTCATTTTTATCTTCCTCTTAACTTGGTATCAAATTTATTTTATACAAACTCATGGAATTCATTGACAAATTCTCATGGATTTCACTCTTGTAAATTTTTAATGAGAAATGGATTTGAGTTATGAAGTTTTATTCATAGATTTCTTTATCATATGATGCTCCCTTCCCATGAATTCTTCCTTACTCTTCTCATGAAAGAAGAATTTTTATGAATTCTTAGTATGAGATGATCACTTGCAAGAATGGAGATTTGATTTCATATGGATATCATGATCCTTTTCATGAATCCTTTCTCTTCGTTAAAAAAAAAAATTGAATCGTGATTTAATTCATTAAATCATTTATTGTTTTGAATTTCACTTGGTTCAAATCATTTCATAAATTTTTTTCTTAATGGATTCCTTCCTTACCCTTCTTCCTCTTCTTCTTATTTTTATGACAAAGAAAAAAAGAAACTTGCATATCTAAAGAATAACCAAAAAGCCCTTGAGTAAAAATATTAGCTTATCCAAAAAAGTTATCATGCAAAGTTTTTGCTTATCTTCCTTTATGGTATGGATAAATTAGTATGAAACTTGCTTATGTTTTTACTACACTTGTATTGTTGAATTGTTCTCCTTTTTGTTGATGACAAAGGGGAGAAATATGGTAAATTGATGACAAATTTAATGTTTAAGACAAATGTATAAAATGTATCTTATCGTAAATACTTTTATGTTTTATGAAAACTTGAAATATAATTGGAATTGTCAAATACATCACACCACATCACAAATGCTTGAAACATATCAAAATGTATTTCATATGCATTGTAGATACTTGAAATGTTTCATGAATATTTGGTAATTGTCCATCATTATGATAAGGTATCATAAGCTTAACTTGCTATTCACAATTGATATCATGCCTCTAAATGATGAATTGTTATCTTTTATCAAGAATTGTATCTTGCTAAATTTTATATTATACTTGAAAATGATGATTGTCTATCATCATTGGACTTGAAAAGGGATGTCAAGCCTTGACATCATTTTTTATAAATATGTGGCATCGTATTTTGAATTGGTAAATCATGATAAGTATCATGATGTGCATATTGATAAGTTTAAATAAATATAACTCATCAGTTTGATGCTTGAATTCAAAGGCCTTGAATTTAAGAGTATCTTTTCTCAAGTATGGCATATAGATAGGGGGAAGGTTAACTTCGTCATCAATTGATTGCCAACATCAAAAAGGGGGAGATTGTTGAATCTCATATTTTAATGATGAAATCAATTGATAAATTGTTTGATCCAATCTATATGTTGAGATAAGTGTGTAGGATTAACTATGATAAGCAGTAAGGCATAAAGCATATGTTGGGCCAGAGTCAAGATCAAGATTAACTAACAGGTACCACTACCTGACACAATCTAGGAGACTGTGTCTAGGTGGTATAATCGCCTGACATAGTTTAGGAGATTGTGTCTAGGTGGTACCATGGCCTGACACTGGTGGTACCATCGTCGGGTCTTCCAAAAGTACATTTCATACTTTTTCAGCTCACAAGTGGTTCCACCGCCTGTTCTGGTGGTGCCACTGCCTGACCCAACTTTAGGTCTCTAAATAAGCCTCCCAATGAGCCCAACTTAACACCAGATCAAGCTCAATGGGCCCCTAATTGAGTTAGCATGGTTACACCCAAAACTAACTCAATTATGACCTAACTTACTTCGATCAAGACACGACCGATTACAAACATGAATCCTATATTGTCTAATATATCATTGGTTCATCCGGTGCTTCATGTGAACCTTTGATGCATCATCCTCTCCTTTGGCATATTGCACGATTGACATGTTGACCTCCCACAACATCTGATCTCCTTGGCGCAATGTCCGATTCTTTTGACCCGATGCCCAAACTTATGGCACAAAATCCTTCTACCAACATGTTGACCGATCCTCCCACCTGACATTTACTCTTCTGACATGATCCATTCCGGCCCAACGTCTGATTCTCCTACTTCAATCGATTTGCCTTTCCAAGATCGAAGTTAATCCTACATCACTCAAACGCTCATTAGATCATAACTTCATTGATTGATTTCATTATCAAAATTTAAAATTCAATAATCTTTCCCTTTTTAATGATGACAACCAATTGATAACAGAGTTTTAACTAACCTCCCCCTATCCATATGTCATATTGAAAGAAACTTTGAATTTAAGTCAAAATGATTTCAATCATAAATCATAGTGATCATATGCAACACATCATATCTGTTGAAAAATCTAGGGTGACATCACATGCGCAGTAGAAGAACAAAAAATAAAATCCTAGAATTCCTACAAAAAAATAAGGTTTTATCGTCGTGCCAAGATTGGTGCCTAAAAACTAGTAAAACTAAAAAACTACACATATAAGAAAGATGTGTTACCTAGGGAGATCGTATATTCCTGAAGACCTATAGATCTGTGGGAGAGGATGAAGGAGGTCAAATGACCTCCTTTCTAGTGGTGATCTATACGATAGGGGTTACGAAGATGCTCATCAAATCATTGCCTAAAACTCTTCCTCTCATGCGCCATGCAATCAAGAAGGGGTTGCCCCTTCTTGCTGTCCACAAGCCCCAAATAGGAGCTACAGTATGAGGAGGAGAGGGAGAGAGGAGAATAGGATGAGGTAGCTAAAAAGAACCCTGGCCCATGGACCTTTGGATCCCTCTTATTTATAGAGGTGCCTTGTCAACTTAACCCTAATGGATCCTATCATATTGGGTATTGGATCTCCATCTAACTATCCTAGCCTCTTAGATTAGTAGGTCTACCTAATAATCTCTTATTGGCTCTTATTTGATCTCATCCATAGGATCCAATAATTTAGGAGCTTATTGGATATCCAATAAGATAGGGACTCCAACAGATATCTCATATCCGAACCTCTACTTGTCGCATCACCTACCATATGAGTCATACCTATTAGAACTTCTTTTGACTTAGTGAATTATTATCTCTATAATAATTTACTTGACTCATCGACTGTGGACGTACTAGGCCACTACGTCGCAATCATCAAACGATACAGAGGAATACATTCCATTGGACCTGTCTGTCCTCAGTTACCATGTATCTATAGTCTCTCATCTATCTAATGCCCTAAAGATCATATACCGGGCATAGTACTATCAGACCCGTACGGTTTCTACTCGAGTCTCGCTCTAATTAGATTTTCCCGGAGAACTCTTTCTCTCTTAATCCGAATGACTATATCTAAGGATTTATCTTAGCAAAAACATATGAAATATTCCTCTCGTGAGACCGAGAGTGGATAATCCTCTATTGACATTCAATAGTCTTTGTAAGGTTGACTACTACTCTCGATAACCAATTGTGCTAGATTTGAAACTTCCAGGCCTATAAGTTCAGTATCAAAGAGTGGAGTACTCATACAGGACATCCTTAATGTCTTAAGTCTAAGAACCAGATATACCATTGGGACTACGAAATCGCTATCTAACAATAAGGCATCATTAACCATCCAACATTCCATGAGCAGATCAATCACTGAACTCATTCTCTAATGAGCACATGCACTATATCCCTAATATCCCCAAACAAGCAACTATGAGACCAGCTATCTCCATCATATAGATGGGTATATAGTAAAGCAATCTGTCTGATTATCTTGATATCCCTCTCGAGTAACATATGACTAAGATTATTTAGGGTATGTGTTTAAAGGCAAATTAGTCTCATTATCATGATCTCATCATGATCTGATTCTCATTGCATAGATCCATGGACATCACAATATATATTCATGTAATAAACAATATAATATAATAAAATATCAAATAATATAATAAGCAAAAAGAGTGCGTGTCATGTCACACGTGTCATTACTCACGTGATTGGCTTGTAGGGCATCTATGACTAGTAATATCAACATAATAATTACTTGTATCATAAGTTGGAGTATTGCATACATAACTCCAAACCATCATGCATATTTTCAAAATAAAAAATCATCATCACTTTAGGCATAACATGCATGACACCAAAATATTAACATTTTCAAATCATTATTACTTCTCCCCCTTTGTCATCAACAAAAAGGAGAAAAGTGTAACTAGCAAAATTTTGAAACATGCAAGCTAGCAATGTTTTTGATATATGCAAGTCAGCAATTTTTGCTTCTAATGAGATGTGCAAGCTAGTATTTTTTTTATTTCTCTTGAGATGTGCAAGCTGACAATTCTTGCTTCTCTTTTGAGATGTGCAAGTTTAGCAATGTTTGCTTCTTCTTGAAGTGTGCAAGCTAGCAATTCATTGTTCTCTTTTGTCATTATCAAAAAGAAGGAAATAATACAATGGTGTAATTCTTTTCCCTTTACATCAATGTTCAAATCATCACATGAAAGAGGTCTTTTCTTGCCACCTCCTATTCTCCTCTCCCCTTCTCCTCAGATAGCAGATGTGGAGATTTAGATAGTGAATCAAGGAGCATCATCGTAGCCCTACTGTATGGATCATTGCTAGAGAGGAGGATGCTTGACCTCCTTCATCCTCTCCAACAGATCTACAAGGATTCAAGGATATATGATCTCCCTAGGTAGCACAACTAACTCATGTGTGGTTTTTAATTTCGTAGATTTTTTATACCAATCTTCACACGACGATGAACATATTATTCAAAATTTTTGGGATTTTTATTTTATGGTCTTCTGCTACGCATGTGATGTCACTCCTAGATTTCCCTATAGTGGTATCAAAACTAGGTTTTCCGTATGAAAGATTAGTTTTGCACGTGTGTTATGTTTTTGAAAGATATTTGACATCAAAATTATTGATACAAAAGCGAAAAAGGGCAGCAACATGTATTTTTGAGAGACATTTGACGTCAAAATTATTGATGCAAAAGCAAAAAAGGGCAACAACTGTTGCTGCCCTTACTGCCCTCGCAGATGGTAACCTTGGCCTCCATCTGCTAGTCATAGGTGCCCAGCAAGCCAATCACGTGAGTGATGGCACGTGTGACTTGATACAGAATCTTTTTGCTTATTATATTTTGGCGTATATCACTTTATAAATATTGCATAAATGCATATATATATTGTGATGTCCTTGGATTTGTGCAATGGGAATCGGATCGTGATGAGATCACGATAATGAGATCACGATAATGAGATCGATTCACCTTTAAACACATATCCTAAATAATCCCGGTCATAGGTTACTCGAGAGGGACATCGTGATAACCGGATAGACTGGTGTGCTGTATACCCGTCCATATGATGGATGCAGCTGGTCTCATAGCTGCTCGTGTAGGGACACTAGGGATACAAAGATGCAGTGCTCATTGGAGAATGAGTTCACCGATTGATCCGCTTACGGAATGTTGGATGGTTGATGATGCCTTATTATCGAACACGGCAATTCCGTAGTCCTAGTGGTGTATCTCGGTCCTTAGACTTGAGACACTAAGGATGTCCTGTATGAGTGCTCCACTCTTTGATACCGCACTTATAGGTTTGGCTGTCCCGCATCTAGTGCAGTTGGTCATTGGGAGTGGTAGTCGACCTTTACGAGGGCTATTGAGTGTCGATAGAGGATCATCCACTCTGGCGTCCACGAGAGGAATATCCCATGTGTTCTTGCTCGCACAAATCCCTGGCCAGGGTCATTCGGGTTGAGAGAAAGAGTTCTCCGGAGAATCCGATTAGAAGCGAGACTCGAGTAGAAACCCGTATGGGTCCGACAACACCATGCTCGATATACTCGGTCTCCGGGATATTAGATGGATGAGGGACTATAGGTACATGGTAACGAGGACGACAGTCCCAATGGATTGATTCCCTTTATCGTCCGGGGACTACGGTGTAGTGGCCTAGAACGTGCGTCCGTGATCGATGAGTCGAAAGTGAATTATTACAGAGATAATAATTCACCGAAGTTAGAAAGGAGTTCGACAGGTATGACTCACGGCTGGCCGATATTGGGCCTAGAGGGTCACACACATATGGTAGGCATTGCGATGAGTAGAGGTTCGGATATGAGATATCCGGACGGAGCCCTTGTCTTATTGGATGCGGATCCAATACCCACTAGGGAAGGACCCATTAGGGTTTGACACGGGATCTCTATAAATAGGAGGGATTCACAAACCTCATAGGCTAGAGTCTTTGCTTGCCTTCCCTATTCTCCTCTCCCTCTCAACTCGAGGCACGGAGTTTTGAGGAGGGTCGCATTCAACCCTACAGAGTATGGATCACCGCTAGAGAGGAGGGCGCTGACCTCCTTCACCCTCTCCTAAGGATCTGCAGGAAACAGGGGATATCTGATCTCCCTAGGTAACACAATCTCTATCTCGCAGTTTTTTGTTTTTGTGGATTTTTGCGCACCAATCTTCGCATGACGACGAACATCTTTTTTTTTGGGAATCGGGGGATTTTTGTTTTCTTGTTCTTCCACTGCACATATGATGTCGCCCACCGATTTCCCAACAAAGGGTATCGAGAGCCAGTTATTCTGGCGAATGATTGTTTTTTTTAACTGCGTGTGTTGTGTTTAGGAAGAATATTGACGTCAAAATCGTTGACGAAAAGCGAGGAAGGGCGACAACGATTCTGTGCCCTCGATCTACATGCCTGCGACCACTGCGCAACGAATAACCGCGAACCGCGGGCCAATGGGCACCACAAAGACCGGCGAAGATGCGCGTACACCGCGATCGGCCGGCGGTCTGCTTCGCAGCAGCAGCTTTGCTGCCGGCGGGTCGGCAGCCCACGGGCAGAGACGCCAGGGGCGTGGCGCCGCCGCGAAGTGCGCTTGCTTGTCAAGAGGGTAACGACGCCCCGCCATGCCAGGGCAACAACGCCCTTGCCGCCCAGGCGTGGCGCTTCCGCCACCGCTCCGGGCTTAAACCCCACAGGGGCCGCCGCTAGCGGGACAAAGACCGCCCCTCGGGAGGGCGCGGCCGAAGGAGGCGCCCACCCGTAGTGACGTCGTCGCCAATGGGCGCCCCAAAGAAGCGAGGCGATGCCCTCACCTCGCCCTTTATCTGCCGCCGCCAAATAGGGGTGGCGGCCCGGCAACAACGGCAGGCAGAGAGGGAATTAGGGTTTTGGGAAAAGGACAGTTTTGCCCCTGAATTTGAGAAATTCCGTTTTGTCTTTTATCCAAATTATGAAAATACCCTTAGGAATTGAAAAATTCCCTACATGTCCCTAATTTCAGAAAAATATTAATTAATTAAAAGGTTTAGTTGATTATTATTTTTTATTATTATCTAGTAGTCCTACATGATGATGATTATTTATACATGTGATGTATGATGTGTGGACGGATGATCATGGACCGTGTGATGTGTGTACTTGTGATTATTATTATTGAGGTCTGCGAACCTCCATTATATTTCTCGTTTATTGTCGGGCCTGCGTGCACAATGATTAAGTTGTAATCACATGAGGAGGCCTTGACGAGGCGCGTGGATCGCGATAAGCGGGACCCACGAGACGGACGATCGTGATGCATGGAGATGCATCAAGATGTCGGCAAACCGACGAGGACGAGATGAACAATCACGAGGCATGGAGATGCACCGTTGCACACATAGATCTTGATGTGAGTGATTAGGCCCTCTTGCTCAGGCCCTAATCATATTAGGTTGTGGTCCATGATCATCCGATGTGATTGCTTATACACATACTAGATATGTATATATATTTGCATGCGATGTAGATATATATTAAATATGTATATGTGTGACATGTCATATTAGGAGACCAAATTATAGAAACATCTCTCGATAATATTAAATTCGGTAAACGTGAGGCAATTAGATTGACCCACGTGGCCTTCCATCGTTATGGTAGGAACCCATTCTCGGTGTAGGTTGAGTTGGTCGAGTCCCTCGAGACTCACCTATATCGCGATTCGCTATCTTGCTTACGACATAGAGATGTCACCGGTGACCCGAGGACATGGTATGCTTGGTCGAGTCCCTCGAGGGTATATCATCAAATCGGACTCATCTTGTAACGAAGGTGTTGACTTAACCGAAAGCATCATGGTTGGTCGAGTCCCTCGAGGCCATGGTGATTCGGAGGCCGAACAGGACCGGAATCACAAGGAGTTGTGATTGGCAAGAGTTGCCTACCTTTTTAGGCTTAGTGTGATTGGTCGAGTCCCTCGAGGTTACTCTAAGAAGTCGATTGGATCCCGATCCCCACTAGAAGTCTGGCGGAGACTTCGTTTCACGTCTCTTTGAGGGTGTCGCGTGACTCGTTAGTAAAATAGTGGGAGCATATTAAGATAGAAGTCCATATCTTGATAGTTTATTTCTTGTAAAATCTGCATGTTATTCATTTCTACTACATCTTTATTTTCAGAAAATGTCGTTTTCAAATCCCTTACGTAGCATACTTGATGTCAAACCGCCTTTTCGGTCCAAATTATACGGATTGGCTCAGATCTTGAGAATTGTTCTCACAAGGAGAAAATCGTGTACGTCCTTGATACAAATGATGCCTCACGCCCAAGAAGGGGCAAGCGCGGGATGAGATCGCCGCTTCGTGAAGTACATTGATGACTCCACTCTTGCTCGGTGCTATATGTTGGGCTCTATGACTCCGAGTTACGAGAGACAACATGAAAAAGATGGATGCCGATCCATTCTCCTACATGTCCGAAAAATTGTTTGAGGAACAGGGAAAGGACTCAACGATATGAGATATCTAAGAGTCTTTTCCCGCTAGGATGACCGAGGGGACACCGGTTCGAACCATGTCCTAAAGATGATTGAGTGGATAGAGAAACTCACAGGTCTAGGAATGGTCCTAGAGGATAACTTGTGTGTGGACATTGTGCTTCAGTCCCTACCGATTCCTTTTCACAGTTCATAATGAATTTTAATATGAACAAGCTTGAGGTGACTCTCCTAGAGCTCCTCAATATGTTGAGGGAGGCAGAGAGTACTATTAAGAAAGAGAAGCCAGTTCTCTCACCGGTGAGACCGAAAAGAAAAGGAAAGCGAAAAAGGTCCCTTAAGAAGGGAAAGGGCAAGGGCAAACAAGGTAAAACAAAGGTTGCTAAGAAAGACCCAAAGAAAAGGACAAAGGCTAGTGCTTCCACCGTGGTAAAGATGGGCATTGGAAGAGAAACTGCAAAGAGTACCTTGCTTGAAAAGGGCGAAAACAAAAGCTTGATGAAGCTTCAGGTACATTCATGATCAGTCTCCATTTGTCGGACTCTTATGATAACACATGGGTATTGGATACCGGTAGTGCTTATCATATATGCAATTCGTTGCAGGTTACCGCAAGACCTAGGAGACTACTGAGAGAGGCGAGATGGACCTCAAGATCGGTAATGGAGCAAAAGTTGCTGTATTAGTCTGTTGGCAGGTCGCCCTACATCTGCCTAGTGGAGCTTTTATTGCATTAGATGCATGTTATTTTGTTCCTTCTATTATCAAAAACATTATCTCCATTTCATGTTTAACAGTTAGTGGATATAAATTTGTTTTTGAGAACAATGGTTGTTCGATATTATTAGATGATAAGATCATCACGAAAGGAACATTGCATAATGGTTTATTTATGTTAGACACCACTCCACATATCATGAATGTAAATGTGTCCAAAAGGAAACGAGATGAGTTGAACAGTGCATACCTGTGGCATTGTAGGCTAGGTCACATCCATAAAAGAATGATTCAAATGTTGCTAAATGATGGATATCTAGATCCATTCGACTATGTGTCATATACAACTTGTGAGCCTTGCATTCGGGGAAAACCCACCAAATCTCTATTTAGTAGAACTGGAGAGAGAGCCAATGAGTTGTTGGAACTCATACATAGTGATGTATGTGGACCCATGTCAACTCATGCCATTGGAGGTTACTCCTACTTCATTACATTTAATGATGATTTCTCAAGGTATGGATATGTGTACTTAATGAAGTACAAGTCCGAGGCCTTTGAGAAATTCGGAGAGTATAAGAATGAGGTGGAGAACCGGACTAGAAAGAGTATCAAAACTCTTCGATCGATCGAGGAGGTGAATACTTAAAATGCAGAGTTTACTCGGTTCCTCAAGGACCATGGGATATTATCCCAATGGACACCTCCTTATACACCTCACTCAATGGTATCTCTCGAAAGGAGAAATCGTACATTATTAGATATGGTACGGTCCATGATGAGTTTCACGACCTACCTATCTCATTACGGGGATATGCCCTAGAAATCGCAGCTTACCTTACGAACAGAGTTCCAACTAAGTCGGTAGTGTCTACACCATATGAGATATGGAAAGGGAAGAAGTCCGATCTTAAGGTTGTTAAGATCCGGGGCTGCCCTGCCCATGTTAGAAGACACAACCCCGATAAGTTAGAATCAAGGACAAAGCGATGCAAATTTGTGGGATACCCCAAGGAAACTTGTGGGTATTATTTCTATCATCTCGAGGACCAAAAGTCTTTTGTAGCTAAAGAGAGGAGTGTTCCTTGAGAAGGAACACATTCTTGACGGAGACAATGGGAAAATGATAGAATTGAGCGGGGTGGGAGAACCAAGCTCAAGCACCACTCTACACCCGAGTCCGTTCGGTACCTAATACACAAGTATCAACTTTTACGCAGTCCGATAGAGTATCCCATCCTCCCGAGAGATATGTGGGACATATTAGAAGCAGAGGATGTAGAGGATATTGATCCTCGGACCTACGAGGAGGCTATTATGAGTATAGACTCCGAAGTGGAAAAGAAGCCATGAATTAGAGATGGATTCTATGTACTCCAATAAGGTTTGGAACCTAGTTGATGCTTCTAAAGGTATTGTACCCATCGGTTGCAAGTGGATCTTTAAGAAAAAATCGGAGTAGATGGAAAGGTAGAGACCTATAAAAGCAAGACTAGTGGCTAAGGGGTATCGTCAAAGGCAAGGTGTTGACTACTTACGAAACTTTCTCACCCGTAGCAATGCTAAAATCCATCAGAATTCTATTGGTTATTGCAGCACACTACGATTATGAGATCCGGCGGATGATGTAAAAATCGCATTCCTCAACGGAACCTCGAGGAGGAGGTGTATATGATGCAACGTGAGGGATTAGTGTCCAAGAACCCCTGCATAAGGTGTGTGTAGGTTGCTTAGATCCATTTATGGACTAAAGCAAGCTTCCTCGAGTTGGAACATAAGATTTGATGAGGCAATCAGATCTTATGTCTTAGATTAAAAACGAAGATGAGCCTTGTGTATACAGAAAGGTAAGTGGGGAGCGCTATCACCTTTTTTTGGTGTTATATGTGGATGACATCCTCATCATTGGGAATGACATAGGAATGCTATCTACAAAAAGGCTTGGTTATCTAGACACTTCTCCATGAAGGACTTAGGGAAGCATCTTATATCTTGGGGATTAGAATCTATAGAGATAGATCCAAGAGGATGCTTGGCTTGTCCCAGTCCGTACATAGAAACTATTGTCAAAAGGTTTGGCATGAAAAAATTCCAAGAGAGGTCTCATACGATGAGACATGGGATATCACTTTCTACGTAGTATGTCCCCAAAGACTCCGGAAAGAAAGGGCTAACATGGATATGATACCTTATGCCTCAATAGGGGTCTATCATGTATGCCATGCTATGTCTTGGGCTTTGATATAGCGCATGCTCGAAAGTGTCACGAAAGCAGGTATTAGGCGGATCCGTGCTTAGAGCACTTTGGAAATAAGTAAAGTGTATCCTTAAGTACTTGAGAAGGACTAAGGATCTTTTACTAGTATATGGAGGTAATAGCCTTAAGGTTGAAGGCTACACCGACTCAAGTTTTCAGTCGATGTCGATGATAGCAAGTCGAATTCAGGGTATGTATACACCTTGAATGGAGGAGCAAGATGTCTTTGGAAGAGTTCCAAACAATATACCACTTCTGACTTCGACCACGAGGCGAGGCATTTACTGCATCGATGATCAAAGAAAGGAGGGAGTCCGGGTGAAGAAGTTCATCACAGATTTGGGAGTCGATACGATATAGCGACAAGTCGACTTCCTTATATTATGACAACTATGGGGTGATTACTCAAATAAGGGAACCCGTGTCTCATCGAAGTGTTCTCGGGAGGTTCCACTTATAAGAAAAAGATCGTAACTTGAGGAGATGTAGCAAAGGAAAGAGTTTCATCCGAAGATAACATTGCGATCCACCGACAAAAGCCGTTGTCTCATTTTGTCTTTGAAATTCATAGGGTCCGATGGGGATGGACATACATAGGTGATTGGCTTTAGGTCAAGTGGGAGATTGCTAGTCATAGGTGCCCAACAAGCCAATCACGTGAGTGATGACACGTGTGACTTGATACTGAAATCTTTTTGCTTATTATATTTTGGCGATATATCACTTTATAACTATTGCATAAATGCATATATATATATTGTGATGTCCTTAGATTTTGTGCAATGGAATCGGATCGTGATGAGATCACGATAATGAGATCGATTCACCTTTAAACACATATCCTAAATAATCCCTACCATAGGTTACCGAGAGGGACATCGTGATAACCGGATAGACCGGGTGTCTGCTGTATACCCGTCCATATGATGGATGCAACGGGTCTCATAGTTGCTCGTGTAGGGACACTAGGGATACAAGATGTGCTCATTGGAGAATGAGTTCATTTGATTGATCCGCTTACTGAATGTTGGATGGTTGATGATGCCTTATTGTCGGAATGACAATTCCAGTAGTCCTAGTGGTGTATCTGGTCCTTAGACTTGAGACACCAAGGATGTCCTGTATGAGTGCTCCACTCTTTGATACCGTGACTTATAGGTTTGGGCATCCCCGGATCTAGTACATTTGGTCATTGGGAGTGGTAGTCGTCGACCTTTACGAGGGCTATTGAGTGTCGATAGAGGATCATCCACTCTCAATCATGAGAGGAATATCCCATGTGTTCTTACTCGAGACAAATCCCCCCCGGCCGGGTCATTCGGGTTGAGAGAAAAGAGTTCTCCCGAGAATCCGATTAGAGCGAGACTTCGAGTAGAAACCGTATGGGTCCGACAACACCATGCTCGATATACACGGTCTCGATATTAGATGGATGAGGGACTGTGGGTACATGGTAACCGAGGACGACAGGTCCAATGGATTGGATTCCCCTATATCGCTCGGGGACTACGTGAGTGGCCTAATACGTCCGTAAATGTCGATAAGTCGAGTGAATTATTACAGAGATAATAATTCACCGAGTTAGAAGGAGTTCTCGACAGTATATGACTCACTCCAGCTTCGATATTGGGCCTAGAGGGTCACACACATATGGTAGGCATTGCGATGAGTAGAGGTTCGATATGAGATATCCGACGGAGCCCTTGTCTTATTGGATGCAGATCCAATACCCACTAGGGAAGGACCCATTAAGATTTGACACGGGATCTCTATAAATAGGAGGGATTCACGACCTCATAGGCTAGAATCTTTGCTTGCCTTCCCTATTCTCCTCTCCCCTCTCCACCTCGAGGCTTGGAGTTTTGAGGAGGGTCGTCGCAACCCCCCGGGCCTGTGGGATCAACGCTAGAGAGGAGGACGCTTGACCTCCTTCACCCTCTCCTAAGGATCTGCAATGAATGAAACAGGGATATAATGATCTCCCTAGGTAACACAATCTCTATCGCAGTTTTGTGTTTTCTTGGATTTTTTACGCACCAATCTTCGCATCTACATATGAACATCTTTTTGGGAATCGGGGATTTTTGTTTTCTTGTTCTTCCGCTGCGCATATGATGTCGCCCCCGCTGATTTCCCAACACCATCTACATGCAAGGGGCCGATGGTCGGCGGGCTGCTATCGGTGGCCTGCCTGCAGTTGGTGCCAACCTACGGGTTGGGTGCCCATAGGCAGGGCCTCCGGTAGTGGTGGCCGCTTACGTGCGGGCACTGGGCTTACGCATAAGTATGACGCTGCTAATGGGGGAGAGGCTCACCTATAGCGACGCTTGCAAGGGTGGCACATGCGAGGGTGGTGGCCACCCACAACGGGCAGTGCCGCCCGTGGGCACAGCACTTGCGGGCGAGCCACCTACAACGGTGCCTATAGGGGCGCCCGCCCATAGGCGGCGACGCTGCCCGTGGGCACGCCGCTTGGGGGCAGAGGCAGAGCCCCCGACCCACCCCCTGTAGTGGCCACTACCAACAAGGTGGTGGTAGCTGCAGCACAGCAAATGGGAGGGTTAGGTTTTTTTTAGGCAAAAGATAGTTTTGCCCCTCGGAATTTTAGAAATTCTAAATTCTATGTTTTTATCCAAATTATAAAAATACCCCTCACAATTCAGTAAATTCTCTGCATGTCCATAATTTTAAGAAATATTAGTTCATTAAAAGGTTTAATTAACTATTATTATTATCTAGTAATCCTATATTATGATATGTACCTATGATGTATGATGTGGACGGATAATCAGGAATTGTACGATGTGTGTGTACATATGATTATTATTATTATTGGGGTCTGCGAGCCTCCACTTTATTTCTCATTTATTGTCAGGCCTGCGTGTATATGATTAAGTTGTAATCATACAAAGAGGTGTAGCGGGAGCGTGGAAGCAATAGTGGGACCCACGAGACAGATGATCTTAATACATGGAGATGTGTTGAAATGCCGACAGAACCGACAAGGACGAGATGGATGATCACAGGGCATTGAGTTGCATCGCTACACATATAGATTTTGATGTGAGTGATTAGGTTCACTAGCTCATGTCTGATTACATTAGGCTATGGTCCATAGTCATATGGTGTGATTGCTCATATGATGTGTGATTGCTTGTACACATACTAGATATGTATATATATTTACATGCAATATAGATTATATATATATATATAGTGTGTGTGTGTGTGTGTGTGACATGTCATATTAGGAGACCAAATCAAAATCCCATCTCTCAACAATATTAAGTTAATAAATGTGAGATAGTTAGATTGACCCACGTGGCCTTCCATCGTTATAGGTAGGGACCGACTCTCGATATAGGTTGAGTTGGTCGAGTCACTTGAGGTTCACCTATATCACGATTCGCTATCTTGTCTATGACATAGAGATATCACAGTTGACTTGAGGACATGGTATACTTAGTCGAGTCCCTCGAGAGTATATCATCAAATCATACTCCCCTTATAATGATGGTATTGACTTAACCAAACATCATAGTTGGTCGAGTCCCTCGAGACTATGATAGTTTGGAGGTCGAATAGGATAGGAATCACAAGGAGTTGTGATCGGTAAGAATTTTCTACCTTTTGGGCTTAATGTGATTGGTCGAGTCTCTCAAGGTTACACTAAGATGTTGATTGGATCTCGATCCCCGATAGAAGTCTATCGGAGACTTCCGTTTCACGTATTGAGGGTGTCGCGTGACTCGTTAAAAAAATAGTGTAAGTAAATTAAGATAGAAGTCCATATCTTAATTATTTATTTTTCTGTAAAATCTGTATGTTATTTATTTTTGCTACATCTTTATTTTTAGAAAATTTCACTTTCAAATCCTTACATGGCATACTTGATGTCAATTGCCTCACTAGTCTGAATTATATGGATTGGCTCCGTAACTTGAGAATTATTCTCACGGTGGAGAAAATCGCATACGTCCTTGATACAATAATGCATATACCCGAAGAAGGGGCAAGCGAGGATGAGATCGCTTGCTACATGAAGTACATAGATAACTCCACTCTTGCTTAGTGTTACATGTTGGGCTCCATGACTCCTGAGTTACAAAGATAGCATGAAAAGATGGATGTCGATCCATTCTCTTACATATCCGTAAACTATTTGAGGAATAAGGAAGAACTCAACGATATAAGATATCTAAGAGCCTCTTCCGTGCTAGGATGACTGAGGGGACACTGATTCGAAATCATATCCTAAAGATGATTGAGTGGATAGAGAAACTCATAGGTCTAAGAATGATCCTAGAGGATAACTTGTGTGTGGATCTTGTGCTTCAGTCCCTACCAGATTCCTTTTCACAGTTCATAATGAATTTTAATATGAACAAGCTTAAGGTGACTCTTCTTGAGCTCCTCAATATGTTAAGGGAGGTAGAGAGCACTATCAAGAAAAAGAAGTCAGTTCTCTATACTAGTGAGACTAGAAAGAAAAAGAAGACAGAAAAGTCTCTTAAGAAGGGTAAGAGCAAGGGCAGACCAGGTAAAGCAAGGGTTGCTAAAAGGGACCCGGCAAAGGACAAAGGCCAATGCTTCGACTACAGCAAAGATGAACACTAGAAGAGGAACTACAAAGAGTAATTTATAGAGAGAGCGATACAGAAGTTTGGAGAAGCTTTAAGTACATTCATGATCAGTCTCCATTTCATAATCTTATGATAACACATGGGTATTAGATACCAGTAGTGCTTATCATATTTGTAATTCGTTGCAGATTCTAACAAGACCAAGGAGACTAGAGAGAGGCGAGATGGACCTCAAGATGGGTAATGGAGTAAAAGTTGTTACGATAGCTTTAGCAAGGTCACCCTACATCTGCTTGGTGGAGCTATTATTACATTGGATACATGCTATTTTGTCCCTTATGTTATCAAAAATATTATTTTCATTTCATGTTTGATAGTTGGTAGATAAATTAGTTTTTAAGAATAATAGTTGTTTAATATTATTAGATGATGAGATTATCATAAGAGAAATATTGCATAATAATTTATTTATGCTAGACACTACTCCACATATCATGAATGTAAGTATGTCCAAGAGGAAATGAGATGAGATTAACATTGCATACCTATGGCATTGTAAGCCATGTCATATTCACAATAGAAGGATTCAAAAGTTGCTAAAAGATGGATATCTAGATCCATTCGACTATGAGTCATATGTAACTTGCGAGCCTTACCTTCATTAAAAATTGATTAACTCTCCTTTTTGTGGAACTAGAGATAGAGTCACTGAGCTACTAGAACTCATATATAGTATGTGAACCCATGTCAACTCATGCCATAGGTGGTTACTCTTATTTTATTACTTTTACTGATGACTTCTTAAGGTATGGACATATGTACTTGATGAAGTATAAGTCCGAGGAGTGAGAAATTCAGAGAGTATAAGAATGAAGTGGAGAACCAAACTGGAAAGAGTATTAAGACTCTTCGATAAGATCAATGATGTGAGTACCTAAGTACAGAGTTCACCCAGTTCCTCAAGGACCATGGGATCCTATCCCAATGGATACCTCCTTATACACCTCAGCTCAATGATGTCTCTGAAAGGAGGAATCGTACACTATTAGACATGATGCGGTCCATAATGAGCTTTGCCGACCTACCTATCTCATTTTGGGGATACGCCCTAGAGACCGCAACTTATCTTTTGAATAGAGTTTTAACTATATTAGTAGTGTTTATACTATATGAGATATAGAAAAAGAAGAAGCCTGATCTTAAGATTGTTAAGAGTTGAGGCTGTCCTGCCCACGTTAAAAGATACAACCTCGATAAGTTGGAATCGAGGACGGAGCGGTGCAAGTTCATGGGATACCCCAAGGAAACTTATGGGTATTATTTCTATCATCCAAATGACCAAAAGGTTTTTGTAGCCAAGAGAGTGGTGTTTCTCAAGAAGGAACACATTCTTAGTGGAGTTAGTGGGAGAGTGATAGAGTTCAGCAAGATTGAAGAACCTAGATCAAGCACTACTCCATAGCCCGAGTTTGTTTAGGTACTTAGCACATAAGTTCCGACTTTACGTAGATTCGGTAGAGTATCCCATCCTCCTAAGAGATATATGAAACATATTAGAAGAGAGTATGTTGAGGATATTGACCCTCAAACCTACGAGAAGGCTATTATGAGTATAGACTCTAAAAAGTGGCAAGAAACCATGAATTCTGAGATAGATTTCATGTACTCCAATAAGGTTTGAAACCTAGATGATGCACCCGAGGATATTGTACCCATCGGTTATAAGTGGATCTTTAAGAAGAAGATCATAGTAGATGGAAAGATAGAGACCTATAAAGTAAGGCTAGAGACTAAGGGGCCTCGACAAAGGCAAGGTGTTGACTATGACGAACCCTTCTCACTAGTAGCTATGCTAAAATCTATCCGAATTCTATTTGCTATTGTAGCACATTATGATTATGAGATTTGGCAGATGGATGTGAAATTGTATTCCTCAATAATAACCTTAAGGAGTAGGTGTATATGATACAGCATAAGGGATTCGTGTCTAATAATTGCTTAGATAGGGTGTGTAGGTTGCTTAGGTCCATTTATGGACTGAAGCAAGCTTCCCGAAGTTGGAACATAAGATTTAATGAGGCAATCAGATCTTATGACTTCGTTAATAACGAAGATGAGCCTTATGTGTACAGGAAGGTAAGTGGGAGCGCTATCACCTTCTTGGTGTTATATATGGATGACATCTTGATCATTGGGACTATGTAGGAATGCTATCTACAGTAAAGGCTTGGTTATCTAGATACTTCTTAATGAAAGACTTAGGGGAAGCATTCTATATCTTGGGGATTTAGATCTATAGAGATAGATCCATAAATATGCTTGGCTTGTCCCAATCTAGGTATATAAACACCATTGTCAAAAGGTTTGGCATGAAAAATTCTAAGAGAGGTCTGATACCGATAAGACATGAGATATTGCTTTCTAGGAGTATGTCCCCAAAGACTCCCAAAGAAAGGGCAAATATGGATAAGATACCCTATGCCTCAGTGTTAAAGTCTATCATGTATGTCATGTTATGTACTAGGCCTGATATAGCGCATGCTCTAAGTGTCACGAGCAGGTATCAGGCGGATCCAAGCTTGGAGCACTGGAAAGCAGTAAAGTGTATCCTTAAGTACTTGAGAATGACTAAGGATCTTTTATTGGTATATGAAGGTAGTAGCTTTAGGATTGAAGGCTACACGGACTCGAGTTTCTAGTCTTATGTTGATGATAGCAAGTCTAATTCGAGGTATGTGTTCACCCTGAATGGATGAACAGTATGCTAGAAGAGTTTTAAGCAAGATACTAATGCTAACTCAACCATAGAGTTAGAGTACGTTATTGCAGTAGAGGCAACAAATGAGGGAGTTTAGATGAAAAAGTTCATCACACATCAAGGGGTCATGCTGGGCAACAAGGAGTCGATTCCCTTATATTACGATAACAATGGGGCGATTGCTTAAGCGAATGAACCTAGGTCTTATCAAAAGTCTAAGCTCGTTTTGAGGAGGTTCCATTAGATAAGAGAGATCGTGACCCGAGGAGATATGGTAGTGGAAAAAGTTTCATCTGAAGATAACATTGCAGATCCATTGATAAAGTCGTTGTCTCATATTGTCTTTTAGCATCACAAGGGTTTGATGGGGATCAGACACATAGGTTATTGGCTTTAGGTTAAGTGAGTGATTGATAGTCATAGGTGCCTTGCTAGCCAATCACATGAGTAATTGCACGTGTGACATGATATACATTCTTTTTGCTTATTATATTTTGGTATTTTATCACTTTATATTATTAGGAATGAGTCGGCACTAAGAGGGGCGATGAATTAGTGTAGTGGTAAAATCACGTCGGTTCTGAAAATTCTTTCGTACGTTGAAAACCGATCTCAGAAATATGCTTGGCTTGAAAGCGTATTCATAAACATATTAAAAGCAGTAAGCAAGTAAAGTGGTTTGTAATTAAAGTAAATTGCTCAAAAGAAACGCAAACTAGATTTTTATAGTGGTTCGGTCGTCGTGACCTACATCCACTCCACCGATTCCTCTTCTGTCGAGGCCACTGGCATCCACTCTCGGTCTTCCTTCAATAGGTGAAGACCAACGACCTTTTACAACTCTTTCTCCTTTTGCCAGGTTTAGGAGATAACTCTTACACCCTCACTTACTCTCTCTCAAACTATTCTAACACTTAAAAGAAGGAGAGGAGTTCACATAAGATTACAACAGCATTTCTTTCTTTTTCACTCTCAATTCTTATGTTGTTTAACCATGGATGAGAAGGGTATTTATAGGCCTCAAGTTGATTCAAACTTGGAACCTAAAAATATTTTATCCTCGATTTTTGGGGTCCTAGTGGTACCACCGGTTGTGCTGGGCGGTACCACTGCCCAATCTGGCGGTACTATCACCTGACACCCTGTATTGGGCGGTACCACCGCCTAGACTGGTGATACTACTGCCTAACATATTCTTGGAGACTGTGCCACGAAGGTGCCACCTATTAGGTCATTATTTGGGCCTTTCATTAGGCTCAACGTAGTCCATACATAGGCCCAACTAGCTCCTAATTGGGTTGGCCCAATTCCAATCCCAATTATGTGCTAACTATGAAATCTAAGACATTTACTAAACTAAACAAGTCTGTAAGTCTAGGTTTCTTCCGGTGAACTTCCGACAATCTCTTGGCAATATTCCAGCGGACTCCCGGCAAGCTCCTAGACTTCACGCTAATCTTCTTGGCGAGTTCCGACGAGCTTCTTTGGCAAGCTCTTAGACTTTTCAGTCAATTTTGGCAGAACTTCCGACAAACGTCCGGACTTCCGACGAACTCTCGAATTCCCAACGAAATCATGTTTTTGACCCTAGGACTTCATTTTGCTTTTTGTCTTGCTATCGTAGTTAATCTTATACACATAAAAATATACTTCGATCGAGACAATTAATACCAAGCTAATTAGATATTGTATGGCATGTCATTGGTTCATTGACACTTCGTTTGATTCTTCGACGCATCATCCTCTCTTGCGGCCTATTACCAAATCGGTCAGTTGATCTTCGCAACTCTGATTTCCTTGATGCAATATTCGCTCTTCTTGGCCCGATGCCCGAACTCATGGCCCGAAGCCTTCTATCAATACGTCGACCAATCCTTTAGCATGACATCTAATCTTCTAATATGTTTTTCTCCGGCCCAACATAATTCTTCTTGGTTTAATTGTCTCTCCCTAATCGAAGCTTCCTACGTCACTCAAAACATAAATCAAATCATAAACTCTATCAATTGGTTTAATCATCAAAATCCGAGATTCAACATATATTACTTATTGCATATATACCTATATATCGTGATGTTCATGGATCTGTGTAATGGCAATCGGATTATGATAAGATCACGATAATGAGACCGATTCTCCTTTAAACACAAACCCTAAATAATTCTGGTCATAGGTTACTCGAAAGGGGCATCGAGATAACCAAACAGATTGGTGTGCCATATACGCATCCATATGATGGAGGCAACCAGTCTCATAGCTGCTCGTGTGGTAACACTAGGGCTATAGTACAGGTGCTCATTGGAGAATGAATTCATTGATTGATTCACTCACGGAATATTAGATGGTTAATGATACCTCATTATTATACAACGATCCCGTTGTCCCAATGGTGTACCTAGTCCTTAGACTTGAGACATCAAGGATGTCTTATATGAGTACTCTATTATTTGATACTAGACTTATAGGTCTAGAAGTTTCAAATCTAGCACAGTCAGTCTTCGGGAGTAGTAGCCAACCTTACGAGGACTATTGAGTGTCGATAGAGGATCATTTGCTCTCGGTATTATAAGAGGAATATATCTTGTGTTCTTGCTCAAACAAATCCCTAGTCACGGTCATTCAGATTGAGAGAGAAAGAGTTCTCCGGGAGAATCCGATTAGAGCGATACTCGTGGAGAAACCATATAGGTCTGATAGCACCATGTTCGGGAGAATCTGATTGGATTCCCTTGTATTATCTGGGGACTGCGGCATAGTGACCTAGTACGTCCGCAATCGATAAGTCGAGTGAATTATTATGAAGATAATAATTCATTGAGCTAGAAGAAGTTCTAACAGGTATGACTCATGGCCAACTCGATATTAGGCCTAAAGGGTCATACACATATAGTAAGCATTGCGACGAGTAGAGGTTCGAATATGAGATATCCGTCGAAGCCCGTATCTTATTGGATATACAATAAGCCCCTGAATTATTGGATCCTATGGATGAGATCCAATAAGAACCAATGAGAGATTATTGGATAGAGATCCACTAATCTAAGAGGCTTTGGTAGTTTGATGGAGATCCAATACCCAATATGGTAGGATCCATTAGGGTTAAGTTGACAGAGGCCCTCTATAAATAGGAGAGAACTAAACACCCATAGGTTAGAGGTTTTTGGATGCCACCTCCTATTCTCCTCTCCCTTTCTCCTCCTCATATAGTAGGTATGGAGATTTGGGTAGTGATTTGAGGAGCATCATCGTAGCCCTACTATGTTGATCATCGCTAGAAAGGAGGACGCTTTACCTCATTTATCCTCTCCTACAAATCTGTAAGGATTCAAGGATATACAATCTCCCTAGGTAACACAACAAACTCATGCGTGGTTTTTAGTTTCGTGAATTTTTCACACCAATCTTTGCACGACGATGAACATATAAGTGAGAAATTTGGGGATTTTTATTTTTTGTTCTTCCGCTGCATATGTGATGTCGTCCCTAGATTTTCCTACAGATAAGTTTGGGCCAATTTGAGTTAGTATTGGGTTAAAACAAAGCTTATTATTATGAATGGTACTCCCTATGACAGTGGTAGTACTACCAAAATCAAGTTTTATGATGTCATGTCAAAATTATGATGATAGTACTACTGAAGTCTAGTATTACAGTTCTATCTTAAAATTTAGGATGATAGTACAATAATAAAAAAGTACAATAGTAGCACCTTACGAGTCTTGTATTATAGCTTTGATTCAAAGAATATGATACTAGTACCATCCAAAGTTAATGATAATATTGCTCGTATACTGAAATGTTAAAAAATTAAATTTTAGCTCTATTTTGGAAGTCTTTCGGGGGCATAAATACTCCACTTGGGCTTGATTGATGTAATATTAATATTTGAGTTTGTGAGATATTATAGCTCTTTCTTTTAGCATCATTTGAGTTTATTTCTCTCTTTTGAATTTGGTTATGACACTAAATGGTAGTTAGAAGAAAGATTATAAAGGGTGTTAGGATCAAGAGCAGCACTAAGAGGGGGGTGAATTAGTGCTGCGGGAAACTTTCTCAATTTCAAAAGTCTTTGTTTCAATTAAAATTGATTCCAACTAAAATTGTTTCGATTCGATTCATTTCGAAGAGAATTTAAACTTGAAAGCTTTCGTAACAAAAGATTAAAAAGATTTACAGTAATGTAAATTACACAAATAAAAAACAAACCAGTATATAGAGTGGTTCGGTCAATGTGACCTACATCCACTTTCGGATTCCTCTTCTGACGAGGTCACTGGCGTCCACTAAAGGCCTTCCTTCAATAGACGAAGGCCAACCACCTTTTATAGCTATTTCTCCTTTTGCTGGTTTAGGAGACAACCCTTATAAGTCTTACTCCTTTTTATTATATGGTTACAAGGCTAAGAGACGAAGGAGAAGAACTCTTCTCACTTTTATAAAACTTTAAGGCTCAAGAACTCAAGATTATACCAATACTTTCATGCCCTTTTATACAGGGTGGGGTATTTTTAGGCTCCAATGACTTCAAAAATGGAGTAAAAAGTATCTTATCTCAGATTTTTTTGGTACTGACGATACCACCGCCAAATTTTCTATTAATACTCACTTAACTATGTTCAAAAAAATATAATAACAATTAAACATAAACTTTAATTAGCATAGTCATGTAAGTGCAGTAGTTAAGACAAAATAAAATTCATTCTTTCATGTGAAAATAAATATAATGTTATAATTTTTCTCTCATGCTTGTGTATTTAATAATTACATAAATTTTAAAACAATAATTAAAACTTAAATATCAAAAGTAATTAAATTTGAAAAACCAAATGTCAAACCAATTAAATTTGATCAATAATCATTATTGTCACGTGTAAAAACCAAAATATCTATAATTTATTTTTCCTGACAAATTTGATAAAATTATTTATCGAATTTTATTATGATATTCTTTTTTAATTCTATAAAGGATCTTAAATTGGATCAATCGATATTATTTAATTAGACATCTTGAGTCATAATGAATTAGGCATCCCAAAATTAAACAACCCAAATTGAGCCCAACAATTAACTTAATTAATTAAATCAATCAAAATTAAGTAAACGCTGATAAAAAGAAGGTTCAGATTGAGTCAAAATTCAAAATTAAATAGGACTGGTCAAATATGGCGGTTTGGTCATGGTTGACCGAGATCTAAGTCTAGTCAAAATTGCTTTTCGGGCAGGTTTAAGGTCAAAATTGATTTTGACCAAATTAAGCCAAGGCCATTACCTGTATCGCGCGAAGGCACCCGCGAAGGTTTTTTCACCGGCGGCTTCTCACGCTGCGCGCGACCTCCCCACCGCCGCCACCTTTCCTGATGACTAGCTAACCGACAATGCACCACCCACGCGCTGCTGTGAAGCACGATCGCCCAACATCACCACGCCACATTAGCCCATGTCGCCGCTTGTGGCTTGTTGTCTCCGTCCGCCTGCGCCCAACCAACGCTACACAACCTAACGCTGCCCGCTTTCGTCAATCACAGCCTGTTGAACCAATAGCGCCAGGCCACATCCCCAAATGTTGATGCCGTCTGCGGTATACAGTCCGTCGCCCAACGACACAATACTCGGCCGCGGTGCCAACAACAGCCGTCCGGCTGCGTCCAACCAATGCCGTGAGTCGTTGTCTGCGGTAATCCTTCCTGTCGCCGCGATTCACTCCGCCTGTGTGTGGCCACTGTGCGACCGCCTCCGTCGCGTCACTACACTGCGATGTTCCTTCGGGTCCGTCGATCTCACGCAGCCGCGGATCACAGCAGCGCCGCCACCCTAAGTAGCAGCATTGCCGCCCAACGCAGCCGCTCCCCACGGCGGGACCAGAGCTTGCAGCCGTCGATCGCAGCAGCACCGTCGCCCTACGCAGCTGCATTGCTGCCTAACACAGCCGCTCCTCGCTAATGGACCAGCGACCACCACTGCAAGTCGCCGCCCTCCGCTGCATGGCTGCCGACAGCAAGCTGCCGATGGCAGACCGCTGACCAAAGCTGGGCAGCACCTCAGATTCCACTTGCGAGTACTAGGAAATCTCCGTGCGAATAGGCAAACGGAGGGAAGATCGGCATAATCCGAATACTCGTAAAATGCACACGGCCGAGTACTATTTTTAAGTTGTCGGATAGTGTAAGCATCGAAACACCCTTTCGTAAGAAAACATGGATTAGAAAACATAGATAAGGACGATGATAAAAAAACATGGATAGATTTAAACATAAACATATAAACATATTTAGTACTTTTTAATCTATGATCATTTATATTTTAATGATATGATTGTGATACTAATTATAAATAAAAAAATTATAATTAAAATATTTTAATATCAAGATTGAATTAAATATCTAGATAAAAAATATAGTATATATCTTTTGAATAGGAAGCACCTCACTACACAGATTTATCTGTAATGTTATTATAATCTTTAGGAGGTCTCTCGCTAATATAAATGTATTATTGGTCATAATAATCTAATTAGAACTTTAATTTATCTTAAAGTTAAATAGAACCTCAAACAAAAAAAAAAGAAAACTGGATTTGACGTTGAGATGCCCAGGAAGCTGAGATGGTCCCGTCAACTTGTTTGGGCTATGGTTTGTTATTTTCCAATTGCAGGTTTGTTTGGTGGGTCCGGGTCAAATTTGTAATCGATTCGACCCGAACTCGGTCAGTTGGGTATCAACACTTGTCCGACACCGGCGAATGTCGACCGCGTGCAACGCCCGTAAATAACGGCCGTTGCGCTTAAAATAACGCGCTACCGATGGTATTTGCTATTGTGGTTCGTTTGGCCTCCGTTAGTCTCCTCTTCTTCCTTGGGACTGGGGGGAGCGAACCGGTGAGAAAATGGCGTCGTCCTCCAAAAGCCACCGTCCTCGGTCCAAGAGGGACGATGACAGCGACGAAGAGGGAGTTGGCGGAGGCGCCGCCTCTTTGCCGGATCTCCTCCAGTTCTGTAGCAGAGCCGAAACCCTAATCTCTGAGCTCCTCTGCCTTTCCGATCGCGTCCCCCCCGAGTTCCTCAACCGCCACTTCGAATCCGTTCTCTTTGATCTCAGGTACGTCCACCTCCGAAACCTTAATTGAGTTCTTGTTGCCGATCAGACACCTAGCATTCGATCCTTTCGCCTTACTAAGGATTGGCAGGACTTGTTGGCGTAAAGTATTATCCTGATCTCATAAGAATTATGATGACCTACAGATTATATAATTCAAATCATGTTTCATCTACTGACTTGAGCTTTCAGATGCAATGACATTGACAAAAAAAAAGAAGATGATATCAGAGTGGAAGGTCCTATGTCCGAAAACATATCCAAGTTATGCATTAAAAAATATGTTACTGATTAATTCAAGTTTCACGTCTTCAGTTTCAACCATCTGTCAACCGGTGACATGAGAGGAGTGTTAAGAATACAAGTCAGATAATGTCTTATTTACTAGTTTCAGCTTTTAGGGCGAGTGAAGTGATTAAACATTTAAGATGATATCTAAGTGGATTGTATTGTGTTGAAATCCAGGCCATGTAATTAATTCAAGTTTCACACGTTGGGTTGAGGCATTTGCCACCTACACGTAAGGGGGAGTGTTAAGAATATAAGTAATATCATGTCTCATGAACTCATCTACTGGCTTAACTTGTTAGATGCAATGACATTGATAATTAAGACATCTCTGCTTCTCTCACATGAGAATAACATAGGCTTATAAATAGTAACCTAGGCGACATAATAATCTTTATTCCTTTTTTTTGTTTATGGAGAATGGATTTTCGGATTTGGAAGAGATTCATAGGATATTTTTATGGATTCTAGTGAAAATTTATGCATTTGGATGGGGAAATTGTAGCATGCTGATTTTACTAAGGGGAGGAAGGCATTTATTTTCCCTTTTTTGGTTCTTGTCAACCATTGTGAATCGACAGTTGCCTGCTGCTTAAGGAGACATAAAATAGATTGTTGCATGTTGGTTATAATTATAGTCTGTTGGCATCTGCACGGACTGGATGGAACTTTGATGTACTATAAGAAGATCTATATTTGGAAACGTTTTTGAAACATAGAATCTATCTTCCTATTATTGCCTTCAATGTGGGTGTGTGCTCATGCAGAAAAAGAATTTTTTTTGAACAGATTGGATCCAATTTTTTTTCTTCTAATAAGCCAAACTATCTTTTTCTTACAACTCCAATTTGATAAATAAATTCATTTGATTTGTAATTGTTTTTGGCTTCATTCTTTTATATTCTTGCTTTTAAGGTACTTTGACTCTCCTAGTATGTTTGAGACAAGGATCGAAGGAAACATTAGACTGGAAGCACTTGAAGACCAACTCCGTGAATCTTGTTCTGCTTTCATGCATAGATTCTTTCTTTTGGCCAATGGTGCTGTTGTATACCATATGGAGCTCCTTAAGTACGTAAATGAGCTGCAGGTAAAGTCATATCAGTAATTGATTAATACCAAAACTCTTGTTGCTTAGTATTACAAAACGTATATAGTACTTCTAATGATTTCATCATACAGAAAATTTTCACAGTTTAATCTTATAATTTCAATTTGTTATTGGAAGCAATGACTGACATTTGTTCAGTTGTTTCTTTTAAATATTACTGTACCTGGTGAATAATTTCATCATGTTAATTTTAGCTTCTGACATGATTGAAGCTTCTAAATTACAAAATATATGGGACTTGAAAAATGTTCATGATTTTCGCTATCTTTATATTTCTTTTGATCTTTTGAGAGATGCTTATAATGACATATGTTATGTCTCAAAGGAAAGTAGCACACATGATGTTTTCCATGCAAGACAAGGTTACCTATTGTGTTTGTACTGTTGGACGATCGCACAACACTGTTCCATACCTACTGTACTGTGTCAACCTTTTAGTGTCATGTGGTTTTCTAAATAGAAGAAGGTGTGAAACTATTATTGTTTTCCTCTTTTCCTAATTTGTTGTTCTTTTGTCGTGACCCAATTTGATTAGATAATTGACCTATAAACTTGATGAGCTTAAACCATCGATCCAAACTGCTTTAGTCTAGGTTAATATTAGTCAACCCATCTAGTCTTCCTATACACCAACTCAATTCTTCTCGTGTCACATCTTTGATTCAACATGTTCCTCAAACTTAAAACTTAATATCATGTACTCTGGGTTTGTACAACTAGATAGAAATCAATGCGGGACTAGTACTGGTTATTCAGTGTAGTTCTTTACTACTGTTTGCTTCCACTTTTTCTATCTCTGCATGACAAAAGGGTACATTGTTCTTTATAGTAAATTCATCCTAGCATCTCCTTGGTTGGTTACGAATGTCTTGAAGATCTTCAAACATAACTGAAGGCACTCAAGAAATGTTGTGAGTGCAAGTCCTTACTGGTTTATATGTGTGTGTGTGGGTGGGTGTGTGCTGCTTATGCTATTTCTGTTGCTACTCACCACAAAAGAACATACAGAAATATGCATGTTCAGAGATGTATATTTGAACTTGTGCATATCACTTGGCTTTCTGAAAGTTCATCATGATTGTACCTAAAGAAACCTAGCATTTGATATATTTTACATTTTAGGAGCTCTATTTTGATGGTACATCTTGCCGTTGATGTTAGTGATGGCATTGTGATACATTTGACAAAATATTCAATCTTTCTGAACTTGGCTCAACATTTTGCTGTTGGGATAGGTTGTCTTTTAAAGGTTTGACTCATATGGCTTTATGGAAGAGTTATGATTGAGTTATTCAGCCTCAATCACTTGATTTAAGGTGCTTACTGTATAAGATGATAGGTCCAATTTTGGCGTCTGATATGCAGCATGATAATAATGATATTATTTAAAAAAATGGCCCATTGCATGAGGCTTCTGCCATTATAGAGACTAAGGAGCCTTAACATGATCTTGCTACATTGTTGTCTTGTTAAGGATGATGCTATCTAGTTAAGGGGAAAAAAACCCACTACTTCTAGGTCTCTTGTGAAGGATTGGGTTGTTCTTGTGAATTATCAGAACAATCTAGTGAAATACAACATTTAACCAAAGGATTTTATAGATGATCATTGTAGCAAACTTTTAATTATCTCTCAGAATTTTCTTTGTTTGGTGATACCACTTACAAATTAATAAGATAATCATGTGCTAGAACTTGAGATATAAATTTGCTACTTGGACTTGTATTTAACTGTTTTCCTTTAAACAAATATATTTTGAACTTAGAATGCTTATTATTTTTTGATTTCTCTTCTATTCTTCCCTAAGGCTATCAAGTATTTGTGTTTTTCATACAGGAAGGCTTGTATGTGCAATGTACTCTAGATAGAGTACTCGATGATGAATGTGGCAGGCAGTTGCTGGCAGAGTCCATACAACTCTTTGGATGCCTTCTTTTATTGGTTGAGCACCGAATGGGTGGCTTCTTGAGAGAGAAAATTCTTGTGGCATATTTACGCTATACTCGCTGCTTTGATTACCCGAACATAAAGCAGATCTGCTCATTTTGTCGTGCACACCGACCTATATCTGACACAATCTTGGATGTTAGCTCACTTTCTTTAAGATCAGCAATGATTCTTATAGAGAAGCCTGAAGATATCTTGGCTAGATTTCCTTTTCCCAAATTGGTTGTTGATGCTATCATATCTCGTCTGCGGAGTGATGACTTGTACGATCAAGCACGCCACTATCCAGATCCACAACATCGTACTGTGGCATTGTCATTACAGGCCAGATGTTTGTACATTCTACTGCTTTATTCAACTGAGTTTTTGCATGATGGTTTTGTTATGCGAGAGATCGTTGATCGGTTTTTCAAAGATCACTGGGTTGTACCTATATTTTTACATTATGCGGTAGATCTGCTTGCATCATGGGATGCATATAAAGAAGCGAAATTGTCAATATCCTCTTGTCATTCTCCAACATTAATACGTGATCGCTGCCATAATCATTGCAGTCAGGTACATGTGCAATTTTGACTCAAGTTCTGAGAAAGAATACATGTGAGTACGTGTTGGCTTTGAAGTTTGGACAACTTTCTTCACATCACCCAGATATCATAACTGAGTTCATTCTTGATGCTAAAGATAATTTTGTCTTCCTTTTCATTACTAATATATATGTATATATATACATGTATACATGTATATATATATATATATGTATATACACATGTATACATGTGTATAAATATGTATATATATATACATGTATACATGTGTATAAATGTGTATATATTTATATATGTATATATATATATATATATATTTATG